>JAPPVO010000032.1:40211439-40543591 GCA_030407325.1 Camellia japonica | reverse complement strand
CCTCCTCCTCAATAATGGGTGCCCTGCGTCTGCGAGACGACCCCTCCTGCTCCTCGAGCTCCTCGGACAGGCCTAGATGGCCCTGCTCCCTGAGAAGGCCCTAGATGACCCAGCTCCTCGAAAGGGCCCGATGGCCCAGCGGCCTCGACCCCTCTGAGAAGGCCCGGGTGGCCTGGCCTGCGATGGATCATATACGGGAGGCATCTGAAAGTGAAAAGTTCAATACATCAGTTCAAATATGAAAAAAGTAGATGCAAATGCAATATGTGAGTGGGGTGTGTGTCAGATGTGCTCTACACAGACTATCAAATACAGCAGCAAATGTTCAAAATCAGTATGTTATCAGAACTATGCTAATACCTGCACGCCCATGAGGGGCTAGATGTCCCTCCCTCCGTAGGATCATGCCCTCGAATGTGGCAGCATCCCGAGCAGCTCATCCGTGTACTCCACTGGAGGCTGCAAATACAAATGCAAAACTATCAGTAAGGAATGAACGTCCAAATATCTAACTGATGAATCAAAACTGAAAAACATACCGGGGGGTGAGTCAGGGTCTCTGACATATCTGTGGTCAGGAAGAGGAGGCTCTAGCGGGACCTGGTAAGGAGTCCCGAATCGCCAACTCGTCAACTCGGTCGGCATGTCTGGCCACCCAGCATGTGGATGAAGAGACGGAGGGATCGGAGGAATAGAACTACCTCTACCCCTAGATGCACCAGCCCTGCTAGAGGAAGGGATACCCGTAGCACGGGCACCACTCGAAGATGGCATGTCAGTAGGCCTCAGCGTCGGAGCACGCACTCCTGTCAGAGGGGGCATCAGATATATACGACGATAGGTGGCGTAGTCCCCGTCCATGAGATGTAACAAAGCATCGGTGCCCTGCATGGCACTGGTAACCTCATGGGAAGATAGCCTATCCGCAGTCCGCATAGTGGTGTTGGAGGTACAGCAGGAGGGTCCTGAGAATCATACCCCCACACCTGGCGCAGAAAAGCGTTCCCCCAGGAACCATGCCCTACCAAACTGGTCCTCGAGCAGGAACCTGTACTGGGATTACTTGATCCTCCGGGATACTGATGTCGAAGACCATCGCCAAAGACCGCCCAGGGCTGCCAGGTAATCTGCGGATAACAGTGCATAAATCAATCAGAAATCAGTAGTATACAGAGCAGATCAAAGATGAAAATGAAGGGAACTGAGAGTTCTGAAATACCTCTGTCGTCCGCACAGTATCAAAATACTGTCGCAGGTAGAAGAGAGTCTCTCGAGGTCTCGCTCGATGCTCGCCCTCGAATACTAGTGAGAACGGAGTCATAAGGACCCCAGCCACCTCCATCTCCGGAGCTAATGTGGGAAAGTATACATACACCCATAGCTGAGAAAGGCAGTGCGGAATGTGAATATAAATTGCTAAAAGCAGAATACAGTATGCAAAGTGCGCCGTGTGTGCAATGAACAAACAATGAGAAGCAGAAATGTAAATCATCAAGAGGACAGAACGTACCTCCCAGGCTCTCCAGTAACCGCCGAGCAAGTCTCCCCGCCCGCGAGAAGCCGCACTCATGTAACAATAAAGGGTAGCCATGCCTGCGCCACCCCAGTCATATCGCCTGACCTATGATAGGTCCACCAAGGCGCTCAGCAGATACAGCCCAACAGTGTTCCCCCTGTCGGCAAACAAAGTGGTGCCAAAGAGGAACATGAGGAAACCCCGAGTGTACTGCTCGATCTCCTCAAGAGACTCAGGCTCCATCTCTGGCCTCCGGAAACGGGAAGAGAACCAGGTGTACCGGACCCTCCTGGAAGCTCTGTCTATAGGTGGGCGAGCCCCCAATAGATGTATCCATGCAGCCTCCCACTCACCCATATCCTCGTCATAAGGAATGGGTCAACCGCCTGTGTCTAGGCCGGTGAGCACAGCGAAGTCTAACGGGGTCATGGTCATATCCCCAGTGGCGGAGAAATGGAAGGAATTGGTGGTATCCCACCATCTCTCTACCAGAGCAGCTAACAATGTCCTGCTGGCAGGACAACGTGCTAATCCCACGCAGAATGGTCCGAATCCTGCTAGATCAACCAGATCCCGGACGGCCTCTGGAAGCTCAGCATACCAATCCCTCGCGGCGGTAGAGCCATATCCTCGTACAGTACGAAAGCCAACCTGCATTCAGAATGAATACATGTGTTCAGTACACAATGAATTGAATGAGCTGTGTGCAAATGAATTGAATGAGCTGTGTGCAAATGAACTGAATGAGCTGTGTGCAAATGAACTGAATGAGCTGTGTGCAAATGAATTGAAGTAATCAGTGTTTTGGGCTGCGTGTTCAAATTTCAGAAAAAAATCTCTGTGGGCTGCGTGTTCAGTAAATTTGGTATTTGGGCTGCGTGTTCAAATTTCAGAAAAAAATCTGTGGGCTGCGTGTTCACTAAATCTGGGCTGCGTGTTCAGTAAATTTGGTATTTGGGCTGCGTGTTCAAATTTCAGAAAAAAAATCTGTGGGCTGCGTGTTCACTAAATCTGGGCTGCGTGTTCAGTAAATTTGGTATTTGGGCTGCGTGTTCAAATTTCAGAAAAAAAAATCTGTGGGCTGCGTGTTCACTAAATCTGGGCTGCGTGTTCAGTAAATTTGGTATTTGGGCTGCGTGTTCAAATTTCAGAAAAAAAATCTGTGGGCTGCGTGTTCACTAAATCTGGGCTGCGTGTTCAGTAAATTTGGTATTTGGGCTGCGTGTTCAAATTTCAGAAAAAAATCTCTGTGGGCTGCGTGTTCAGTAAATTTGGTATTTGGGCTGCGTGTTCAAATTTCAGAAAAAAATCTCTGTGGGCTGCGTGTTCACTAAATCTGGGCTGCGTGTTCACTAAATTTGGTATTTGGGCTGCGTGTTCAAATTTCAAAAAATCTGTAGGCTGCGTGTTCACTAAATCTGGGCTGCGTGTTCAGTAAATTTGGTATTTGGGCTGCGTGTTCAAATTTCAGAAAAAAAATCTGTGGGCTGCGTGTTCACTAAATATGGGCTGCGTGTTCAGTAAATTTGGTATTTGGGCTGCGTGTTCAAATTTCAGAAAAACAATCTCTGTGGGCTGCGTGTTCACTAAATCTGGGCTGCGTGTTCAGTAAATTTGGTATTTGGGCTGCGTGTTCAAATTTCAGAAAAAAATATGTGGGCTGCGTGTTCACTAAATCTGGGCTGCGTGTTCAGTAAATTTGGTATTTGGGCTGCGTGTTCAAATTTCAGAAAAAAAATCTGTGGGCTGCGTGTTCACTAAATCTGGGCTGCGTGTTCAGTAAATCAGTGTTTTGGGCTGCGTGTTCAAATCATTAATCAGTGGGCTGCGTGTTCGCTTTATATCTATCTGGGCTGCGTGTTCAGTAAATCAGTGTTTTGGGCTGCGTGTTCAAATCATTAATCAGTGGGCTGCGTGTTCACTTTATATCTATCTGGGCTGCGTGTTCAGTAAATCAGTGTTTTGGGCTGCGTGTTCAAATCATTAATCAGTGGGCTGCGTGTTCACTTTATATCTATCTGGGCTGCGTGTTCAGTAAATCAGTGTTTTGGGCTGCGTGTTCAAATCATTAATCAGTGGGCTGCGTGTTCACTTTATTTCTATCTGTGGGCTGCGTGTTCAGTAAATCCATGTTTTGGGCTGTGTGTTCAATCCTAATCAGTGTGGGCTGTGTGTTCATCATCAACTTGGACTGTGTGTTCAGAAAATCAGAGTTTTGGACTATGTGTTCTACTCGTAGTCAGGGTGCGCCGTGTGTTCGCCTTCAAAGGGCTGTGTGTTCGACAAATCAGTGTTTGAGCCGTGGTTCAATACTTAACTAATGTGTGCCGTATGTTCACAATCAATCAGTCAGTGAGCCGTGTGTTCAGCAATTCAACTGTTTGAGTTGCATATTCAGAATGCAGACAAAGTACTATGTCATAAGCTACAACTGTGTGTTTAAGCATGACAAAGCTACAAAGTGCACGGAAAATGCAGAAAATGAAGTAAAATACCTCTCGTGCCTCGGAAGAGAGGTGATGCTCCGGCTCTCGTAGAAGCAAGTCCCCGGGTGCCCGATCATTAAAGTCAGTAAAATGACGAAAAACCGCTCGCGGAAGGATGTGCACTGCCGGGGCATATCTCTCAGGGATAAAAGGCCGGACCCTCGGGGGGAGTGCCATAATGTCAAAATCATCTCCGGCGCCTGGAGGACCTCCGCCGTGAGGGAAATTGCCTGCCATTTCGAGAAATCTGCAAAAAGGAGCAAAAATGAGCCAAAATTGGAAAAAGTCAACAAAAGTCAACTCCCGGGAAATAAAAAGTCAACAAAAGTCAACTCTCGAGAAAATATTTCAAATATTGAGACAAACTTACCTCAAGTGGTGAAAACGAGAGAAGAAGCTCCGAAATCAAAATTTAGTCGCCTCAAAGTGCTTAAATCTGAAGAATTTCGCGAAAACAACTTGCAAAAAAGGTCGAAAAGCGCGTATAAAGTGCAGATCTGAAAGAAAAAATGGCTTAGAGAGCAAGAGGAGAGAATTTCACACCTGGGGGAGTGATTTCGGATGGAATGGATGGGTGTATATATAGAAATGAGAAAAATGACCAAAATGCCCCTACTTTTGGCAGATGGCCGGCCGGCCACCTTTCCTGGCTGGCCGGCCAATTGCTTTTTGCAGCATGGCCGGCAGCCTCCCCCTAGACCACCACTTGGCCGGCAGCCTCCCCCACACCCCCCTCTAGCTCCTTGCAAATTTTGAGGAAGATCGGAGTTCCCGGGACCTGAAAAAGTTCAAGAAAAGTGCACTTTCTGGCGCAAAATTGCTCCGTCGGAATTTTAGCTGCAATTTCTGATATGTGTCTCATCATCACTCATCAAAATCGAGGTGTATCCTTTTTAATCATGTTGTAACCTCTCCGGGAGGTGAAACCGAGGCCGCGATTGAGTTGCCTTCGCCGAAACGCGCGTTTTCTTACTCGTTGTTTCACAACCGGCGGGCACCCCGATCCGTGCTCACTTTGCATTGTTGTGCGTATAACTTGCATTCTAATCAACATTTTGCATTGTCATGCATGATTTCTTGGTGTACCATATCTCTGTGCTTGTGCATATGTTGTCGCGCACGTTTCTTTCTCGCATCGTGATGCATTTACTCGCCGACACTGTGCGTGTCAAACTTTCGGGATCACAGGAATCACATTGAATATATGTTGTTAGCATATTGTTCTTGTTGAATTTCTCTCTTTTGCAGGCACGATATTGTATGTACGGTTCATTTGAGGCTGGTGCGACCAGACAAATCGCGCAGGTATCGTATCTTCTCCGTGTGAGACGCGACGAGAATTGAATAATTCTCCGCATTCCTAACTGCATGAAATGTAGTTGTTGTTTTGCATTCTTGCTTAAAACTGTTGCATTTATTTGCGAATACTTGCTTCATTACAGCTTGCTGCACTTGCATGATCATTTGGCTCTGTGCATGTCGTTTTGCATTTTGCCCCTGCCTGCGGGCACATATCTCTGTTCATCTTGTATGATTGTCTAAGTCTTCGGCCTTGTCAAAAATGGGTCGTCTTTGGGCTTTGACATTCACTCCCGTCACTTGTGACTTCCGAGTTCTGTCAAAGAGGGGCAACTGTAGACACCCCATTTTTGACCGACCTTAAGACTCAGACGTCACCGATTGAGCGCTCGGTGATGTTGCATATTGTGCTCGTTCAGAAGTCTAGAGTCGCGGCCGTGCGCCCTGCCTCCGGACTCTCCTTTGTGCCTTGCCTCGGTTTGCGAACCGGACTCGGTTTTCTCTGTTTTCTTTCCTGCAGAGAGGGAGAGGTCTAGCAGACTATCTCTCAGTGGCCGTGGGCTACGTTTCGTGGCCGTAGGCCATTTTGCCCATTTCGAAGCCCGGTTCCCGGTTTTCGGAGCCGTCAGGCCGTGTGCCTCGGTTCGGGACCACCCAACCATCTCCGATTCCTCCGGTTCTTGGCTTGTATCTCATTTACTCCCTTTCGAGGGACACTGGGGTCTTAGATACCCATTTCGTGGCTGAATGCCACTTTCGGTGCTTACAGCCGGTTTTCGGGCCCCGAACCTCGCGGTTTGGCCCCCGAGCATTCGTTTTGCATCGGTTTTTGTTCATTCTTGTCAGGTACCTCTGTTTCATCATAACGAGGGACACTGGGGTCTTAGATACCCATTTCGTGGCTGAATGCCACTTTCGGTGCTTACAGCCGGTTTTCGGGCCCCGAACCTCGCGGTTTGGCCCCCAAGCATTCGTTTTGCATCGGTTTTTGTTCATTCTTGTCAGGTACCTCTGTTTCATCATAACGAGGGACACTGGGATCTTAGATACCCACTTCGTGGCTGAATGCCACTTTCGGTGCTTACAGCCAGTTTTCGGGCCCCGAACCTCGCGGTTTGGCCCCCGAGCATTCGTTTTGCATCGGTTTTTGTTCATTTTTGGCAGGTACCTCTATTTTATCATCAGGAAGATCACTGGAGGGTGGGAGGCTAGCAATTGTCCAAGAAACCTGTTATGCTCTTCCGGCGCCCCCCGACGCCCGTTTTTCTCACTTCCGGGCTAGTGTTGAACACCCTAGGGCCATTTTCTTCGAGCCAAAACCACATATTTGTGATGTACACACATGGGAGGACACTAAAAACACCTGGCCGGCCAGTAACTCTCTTTGAACCTTTTGAACCCCTCTTTGAATTGGCCTATTCTCTCTCCTGTTTCAGAGTTGCAAGATTTGAACCACAGGGTTGTGTTGAGGAAACCTGGGAGGACACCATCATCTGGTGGCCGGCCAGCAATTCTCAGTTGACCATTTTGCCCCTGGCCGGCCAGCCAGGAGGGGTGGCCGGCCGGCCACCTCCAATAAAGGGGCCTAGCCGGCCAGCTTCCTTGGGTTGTGTGCATTCCAGCTATGCACCTTTTTCCCCCAGAAAGATCTGTATCCGGGGGATATTTTGGAGGAGAATGCTTGGGTGCATTTCCCTCCACCTTAACACCCTTCCTTTTGTCCATATAAGGCAGCCAAAAACTTGTGTCTAGGGTTAGAAAAATATTCCTCAAGCATACATACACCAATCCATCTCAATTTCTCTAAAATCCTTAAGTTTTGGCCTCATTTGTTCATCATCTCCTAGCACCACCAACACCACTTCATTTCCAGCAGCAAGGAGGAGTTCTTGAGGGGTTTAGAAGCAACTTTCATCAAGCAAAGAGGTAGCAAAAGTCTTGTCTTCAAGGGTAAATCTCAAATCCCTCTTTTGTACCATCTTCTTGCTTCCTTTCTTAACCCTATTTCCCTATTGTGTTGAGCTCCGACCCCTACTGAAAGTGGTCCCCTTTTGAGCTCATTTTGATCTTTCATTAAGGGCTCAACCCTGTTTGAGCCCTCTATGGCACACTTGCTTCAATAGCATCTTTTATGGCAATATTTTGCATTGAATATTTGGCCTATGTGTGATCTGAATTGGAGCATCTCATGAACTGATATTGTGCTTATTTTGAGCCCCTATTAAACATTTAAGAAGGGCCCAACCTTGTTTTCATGCTCCATGTGCCACTTGCTTTGAATCCATGTTTTGCTCTTGTTTTTGCATGAAATATCTAGCTTATGAGTGATCTGATTTCGAGCATGACATAAACTGTGAGTGGGAATATTTTGAGCCCCTCTTCAACATTTAAGAAGGGCTCAACCCTGTTTGGCCTCTTTATATTGCACTTGCTTCATAATTCCTTCAAATTACCGTAAACTTGCATGATTTATTTGACCTACATGCAGTCTGTTTTGGAACATGCCATGAACTGTGAGTGAGCTTATTTTGTGTCTCTATACAATATTGTAGAAGGGATCAATCTTGTTTGGGGTCTCCATATTACACTTGCCTTTATATCTCTCTTTGACCCCACTTTGCATGCCTTTTTAAGCTTATCTAGATTCTGATTTCAGCCATCATCAGTACTGAAAATATCCATATTTTGGTCTTCTTGTCATATCTCATTGAGGGTCTTTATTGGTTTGATCAATATTTGGGGTACTTCATGTTATAGCCTTATATATCCTCATTCTTGCATAGCATTTTTAGCATGGTTGCATACTGATTTGGGGGTTATCATCTACTGTAAATATGCATATTTTTAGTCCCTCATCAGTGTTTTAGAAGGGTACTTTTCCATTTGAGCATCGCATGTATCACTTGCTTCAATACCCCTCTCTTGGCTCGTATTTTTGCATGCTGTTGTTGCCCTATCCATGCTTGCTATTTAGCCCTTTTTGTGACTGGAAAATGCTATTTTGGGGGCTGCCTTGCTACTTTTTTGCATGTCATGTACCAATTATGCATGTTTAGTATGGCTATAGGCCATTCCGGGTGCTTATTATCGCATTTCGGGACCATTCCGGGCATTCGGTGTCATTTCCCCGCCTTTTGGGACTGCTTTGCATCATTTGTAAGTGTTGAACTTCATTTGCATGCTTGCATATCATTTTTCATGTCATTTCATGCTTTAATGCATCGCCTCGGTTTGCGCGCCCGTGGGCACGCATTTCGAGGCACTTCGTTTTTATCCGCCGGCCTCTCATATGAGTGTGGCTGAGGCTCACTCATGTTAGTATAAGTCCATTTCGCATTTTGTATGTCATTTCATGCTTTAATCCATTTCCTCGGTTTGCGCGCCCGCTGGCACGCATTTCGAGGTACTTCATTTTTATCCGACGGCTTCCCGTATGAGAGTGGCTGAGGTCCTCTCATGTTGGTATAAGTCCATTATGCATTCTGTATGTCATTTTCGCATCATTGCATCCCGTATGCCATTTTCTCGGTTTGCGTGCCCGCGGGCACGCACTTCGAGACATCTCATTTTAGCCTCATTACAATCATTCCCGTGTCATTTTGCATTCCGCATGCATCGCCTCGGTTTGCGCGCCCGTGGGCACGCATTTCGAGCCACTTCTTTTTTTATCCGACGGCCTCTCATGTGAGTGTGGCTGAGGCTCACTCATGTTAGTGTAAGTCCATTATGCATTCTGTATGTCATTTTCGCATCATTGCATTCCGTATGTCATTTTCTCAGTTTGCGTGCCCGTGGGCACGCATTTCGAGACGTCTCATTTTTAGTCTCATTGTATATCATTTTTCATGTCATTTCATGCCTTTATGTCATCGCCTCGGTTTGCGTGCCCTTTCGGCACGCATTTCGAGGCATCTCATTTTCATAGCATTGTGCATGCTAGGATTGTATATTAGCTGCGTTTCATGCATATCATGCATATTGCATCGTGTTCGGGATAGGAGTTAGCCCGGGCACGGGAAACGAGGCACGTTTCGTACTCCGAGTGACGGAACGGGTCTCAATTCCCCAGTCACCGACACTCCGGATTACCCATGATGGAGTTAGGTTTTGTTGTAGCATTCATCTGCATTGCACCCTATATTGAGTTGTGCAATCCGATTCCTCGGCCACCATGCATAGATATGCGTGATTGGTGGCACGAGAATCGAGGCATGCATATATTTGTGAAATACATTACTATGCCCTTTTCCTGCTCTCTGTTGCAGTAAAATAAGGAATCAGCAACTTTTCGGAGTCTGGCGCGCATTTCGAGAACATTGCAAACAGAGGCTAAATTGGGCATCCCAGTGGATTTCTACGCAAAGGCAATCCGGCATACATCATTCATCAGAAGTGAGGCAGCCCCTGGCTTGCCAGCCAATTTTAAAGCTTTCTTAGTTTAATTTGTTAATTAATTAGGAATTTGTATATTATTCGGACTGTATATTTCGGACTGTAATATTCTTTTATTTCGGACTGTATATTTATTCGGACCCTCTGCGCGAGGGGATAATTGTAATAAGTGTGGGTGAGTGTGATGTATGTCTTCCAACCCCCATTTCTTTCTCCCTTTTATTTACCCGCTTATGATGGTTAGATATAGGGCATATTTCAATTAGCATACAGTATGACAGCATGTTTGCATCATTCATCTGTTTTGCATGCACCGGGCTCGGCACATCATACAAACTGCATTTGTATTTCAATTCCAAATTGAATACGTGTTAGCTGTAGCATTCCATATACCATGTTTAGAAAAGCCGAGCCTGCTATAGTTGCATCTTTGCATGTGTTGCATTAGACAATTCTGTATAATTAGGACCATGCATGATTTCTAATAAAGTTTCTGTTTTTGGCTTGGAGTACTCGGTAAGTTTTATGCTTTAGCATCCTTGCATGCGTGTGAGTGTTGCCATGATAGCATGCTTACCATGAGGCTATATGCTTATGTGAGATAACTGCCTTGAATGCCTGTGGGTGGAGGTTGAGTTACTTGAATTGGGACAATGCGTTGACTGTTTGTTTTAAGCCCACTAGATAGTGGCAAAATCATGTTTTCTAAGCCCACCCGAGGGTGGCAAATCCGCGTCTTAGCCTACCTGCGGGTAGCACCATCAAACCATTTTCAAATAAACAAACATGAAATGTTTTGTTCCAATTCAGGCGACTCAGTCTATACTTGTTTGCTGCAAGCATCACATAGTAACCTAGGCTAATAATCGGAATAAGAGCATACAAGGTTTTCAAAATCAGATATCACGGTTAGTAGAGGCCGGTCTTTGACCGGGCGAGCGGGGGTGCTCACGAAGTGACCTTCCCCAATCGTACCCAAGTTCCCGAGCCGAGGCAACTTTGGTGATGACGGACACGTGGCCTTTGGCACCGAGTCAGGGTTTCCTAAATTTCCCATTTTAAAAAAAATATTTAGGTGGCGACTCTGTATCTGGCGAAGCAGTCCATGTTTGGCACTTCTTTCAAAAAATCTGTTTTCCAAAACGATTTGCCGGATTTGGACTCCTTGGTTCAAGATTAAGAACCGTGACATTTGCGTCCTTGAACTGTAGTGACCCCAATATGAACAGAACGGGACTTAACCCTCCCGGGGCGTTCGGGGACGTCCACACCGGCTGCCCGCCGGTAAGAAAGAAATACAAGCCTAAATCTTATTGCTCTGATACCATGTAGAAAATTAATGTATTGATATTATTGATTCATATACAATGTGTTTACAAGAGCTCTCTTTTATAGAGAGAAATGGGATACAATGGAGCCATAATGGAGCACTATACCATAATGGATCACTAACTATATCACTAACTATATGGGGCACTAACTATAGCACTAACTAATGGAGCACTAACTAATGTTGAGTAGGTGGAGTATTTGTAGGTGGAGTAGGTAGAAATTGTAGGTGGAGTAGGTAGAAATTGTTATATAGAAATTGTTACATTCAACAGATGTATTTGGCCTGAAGAATGTTGGGGCTACATATCAAAGAGCTATGAACACTATCTTCCATGATCTCATTGGAAGATATTTAAAGTGTTACATTGATGATATTGTAGTGAAGTCCTAATCCATGGAGGAACATTTGTTTCACTTGGAAGCAGCTTTTGAAAGAATGAGAAAGTTTAAGTTGAAACTTAATCCTCTCAAATGTGCTTTTGGTGTATCAGCTGGAAACTTCTTGGGCTATGTAGTACACAAGAAGGGAATACAAATTGATCAAAATAAAGCCAAAGCCATCATTGAAGCCAAGCCTCCATCAAGTAAGAAAGAAGTACAAAAATTCCTTGGACAGATTAATTTCTTCGAAGATTTATTTCTAATAATGCAGGAAAAACTAAAGTATTTTCTTCCTTATTAAGGTTAAAAGATGAAGAGGAGTTTGTGTAGATAGTAGAGCATCAAACTGCTTTCGAAGGAATCAAAGCCTACTTGGCCAAGCCTCTTGTGCCGATGCCACCAAAGAGTGATAAGCCCTTGAAGTTGTACATTGCTGCAGCAGAAGATTCACTGGGAGTTTTCTTAGCCCAGAACAATGAAGAGGGAAAATAGCAAGTAGTTTATTACCTTAGTAGGTTCTTAAATTCTTGTGAATGTAAATATTTAGCTGTAGAAAAGCTGTGTCTTGCATTGTATTTTGCTGCAATGAAACTAAGATATTATCTTTTGCCTACAACTGTCTTAGTAATTGCAACCACATATTTGGTTAAGTATATGTTGTCTAGACCTATGTTAAGAGGAAGAATTGGTAAATGGATACTAGCTTTATCAGAATTTCATCTAGAATATCTCCCCCAAAAAGCAGTGAAAGGACAAGTTTTAGCTAATTTCTTAGCAGATCATCCATGTCAGACAGAAAACCAAGAGATAATAGATCTTGGTATGGTTAATATTGAACCATGGCAAATGTTGTTTGATGGATCAAAAGCTAACGGTCTAACTAGAATTGGTGTGGTGATTAAGTCACCACAGGGGGTAGACTACCACACATGGTTTCAGAATAGATGAAATTACTTGTTCCAATAATCAAACTGAATATGAAGCTTTAATAACGGGACTGGAAATACTTATTGGGTTACAAGCTCATGCAGTTGATATATTTGGGGATTCTTAGTTGGTAGTTAACCAAGTGAAAGGAATTTTCAAATGTCAAAGTGCAAGCATGTTGCCATACTATGTTGTTGCATTACATTTGCTTTCTCAATTCCAGATAGTAAATGTGACTTATGTCCCAAGATTCATGAATAAAAAAGCCAATTATGTGGCTCAGAAAACTTCAAATTTCAGGAGAAGGGATAACACTCAAATGAACATAAGCCAAACAACATATCAAAAAGTAATA
The DNA here is from genome assembly GCA_030407325.1 of Camellia japonica. NCBI lineage: Eukaryota > Viridiplantae > Streptophyta > Magnoliopsida > Ericales > Theaceae > Camellia > Camellia japonica. The sequence continues at coordinate 40,530,903 of JAPPVO010000032.1, read as the reverse complement.
CCACCCTTAACCAAAAGGAATATGGTGTTAGAAGTCAATCATAATGACTTACAAGAATAAGATTGGAGGTATCCAATAATGCGGTACCTAACTGGTTCATCTTCGAAAGCCAGCAGAAAAATCAAATTACAATCTATGCAATATATAGTGTACGGTAATGCTCTTTACAAAAGGGGAGCAGATGGGTTATTATTGGAATGTTTAGGGCTAAATGAGGCATTGACAGCCATGGCTGAGGTCCATGAAGGCATCTACAGAGCTCATCAGCCTGGTGTGAAGATGAGATGGCTGCTTCGAAGACATTCCTACTATTGGCCAACCATCCTTAAAGATTGTATAGAATATACTAGAGGTTGGCAGGCATGCCAAAAACATGGCACGATAAGACATGTACCAATAACTGATTTGCATACGGTTGTGAAGCCTTGGCCGTTTAGAGGATGGGCTATGAATATGATAGGAAAAATACATCCACCCTCGTCGAAGCATCATTGTTTCATCTTAGTGGCCACAAATTACTTCACTAAGTGGGTTGAAGCTAAACCATATAAGGCTGTAGACCAGACTGAAGTTATTGGATTCATTAAAGATCTGATCCACAGATTTGGCATCCCATAGACCATAACTGTTGATAATGAGATAGTATTTCATGAGAAGATGGTAAAGTCTTTTGTAGCAGAGTTTAGGATTAGCCTTGTTAATTCTACCCCCTATTATGCACAGGTAAATGGTCAGGCAGAATCATCCAATAAATCCTTGAAAAAAGAATACAGAGAGTTGTGGAAGACAATCCCAGGAATTGGCATAACTTACTGTTGGATGTATTATGGGCTTATAGGACTTCTCCAAGATCAAGTACATGAGTTACTTTTTATGCCTTAGTATATGGGCATGATGCAGTGTTACCTTTAGAAATTAACATCAAGTCCTTGAGGGTGAGATGCCAAGATCAGTTAGTTCCTCAACAGTACCATCAGAGTATGTGCTTGGAATTAGAGAATGTGGATGAAGCTAGAATTTTGGCATTAAATAGCATCATTTTCCAAAAGAAGAAAGCAGCCAAAAACTATAATAAGAAAGTCAAGCACATTAGCTTTGATGAAGGGGATTTGGTATGGAAGACAATACTCCTAATAGGGATTAAAAGCCATAAGTTTGGCAAATGGTCACCTAATTGGGAAAGACCATATCAAGTTCATAGAGTCTTGCCTTGGGGAGCATATCGTTTGAGAAATTTGAATGGATATGTACACCCTAAGAAAATTAATGGCAGGTATTTGAAGCCTTATTATCCAAGTGTGTGCAAAACACAAGGAGTATAGTAAGTGCTAAACAACAGAAGCATGAAAACACTCAAATAATAAATAAAGATTTTTATTTCATAAGGAGTTGAATACATGCAGCCATAGATTGGCCCAAAAGTCAGTACAATGTTTCGATTGTTCCTTTACAATAGACTCTATACTCTTAAGAAATGGGAACAACTGAATGGCCGTAGTCATCTCCTGCTTTCGATTAGCCACTCCTTGGTTGGTGATTTGCAGCTTAGTGGCAGTTTGAACCAAAGCCAGGTTGACTGCTGATAACTCTTCTTCTAGTTAAGCTTTCTTCTCTAAGAGTTGAACTTGAAATTGGGAGACAAAGAAATGTTGTTCTTTCAATTCAAACACTTCAGCATGTATCTGGGAAACAAATTTCTGGTCTCTCAACAATTTCTCCTCTGTGGCTTTGGCAACATGGCAGATGTTGATATAAAAGTCAATGGTAGCTGCTGCCTGAGATAAATGACTTGAAATAGCCATGCTGGATTGCTCAATAACCTTGTAGCACTGGAGAAAACCATTCTTGATAATAGGTCTTTGCAAGGCTTCGAAAGGGATCTTCGAGAACAATGTTAGAAACTCCAAACAGCTGTCCAAATCCAGTGAAGGCGAGGAAGTCCTACTTATGGTAGAAGAGCTCTCAAAAATTTCCAAAAGAGAATCAGCCAAAACCAATGGCTCAGTTTCATTGCTAGCTGTTGGAATGGTAGAAGGCATATCAAAAAGGCTAGCTAGTCTAGCTTCGAAAATGTCCACCTCTTCCGTTGACATGGTTAGTGCAAAAAGGGCTCTGGTAGAAAGAAGAGATGGCTGCACAGGGACATGAGAGGAAGATGAAGTATCCCTAGCAGTTTCCATAGTCCTAGCTACCAATAGGTCAAGAGAAGAGGGACTGGAGCCAGATAGAAATAGTGGACAAGGAACTGGTGAGTTACCAGTGTCTTCTCTAAGGGAATAAACTATCATTGAAGATGAAGTAATAATCGGGATTTCCTTAGGAGGGGAAGGAGCAGCAAGGTTTGAAGAGAGAATAAATTGGGCTGAGTTAAAGGATAGAAGAGGAAAGTATGGAGTTAAGCCGAAGGATAAGGATACAGGAATGCTTTGCCTCAAAAAGGGTATGAAAATTGTAGAACTAGGAAATGAGAGTATGGCTTGAATAGGCTCCACACTTTGAGGTATTGCTTCTGATAGTCTTTCAACTTCTGATAAAACTGAAGAAGTCCTTATTGAAGGAGAAAGCAGAGTAGTTGTTGCTGCAAAAGAAGAAGTACGAAGCAATGTTAAGTTTCAGTATCAAGAACTTGAGAAAAGAAATTGGAGTCAGTATCAAGAACTTGAGAAAGGAAATTAGAGGCACAAAAGGAAATTACTAGGTTCAGAAGTGGTAGCAATGGTTGGAGAGCTGCGAAGGGTATAATGTTCAGGAGTTTGTTGTTTCTTGCAGTTTCTCCTTGGAGTTCATTAGCAGCAGCAGCTTCATCTCTAAGCATTTGCTGTTGTCTCCTCTTCTCAGCCCTCCGGAACACAAGATTTCTTTAGAGTGTTCCACTTCCATTGCTTTAACAGATGCTTCGTAAAAAAGGTCCCCAGTGAAATCAGAGAGAGAGAGACTGTCATTTTCTTTTTCCTTTTTAATGGTGTCTCTTGCTCTTTTTCTGCTTCCTCCTCCTCCACGTGAGCCTCAGGTACCTTCTCTTCAGGATCAAACAAGAGCTTTCTTTTCCTTTGTTGCTTCTGTTTGCTCTTAAGGAGATTCAAAGCTTGAGCTCTTTGAGGAGAGTCTCCCTGTGAAGCGCCTACGCTAGCTGCAACAAAGAAGGAACTATAAGTAAAAGGCAAAAGTATCATTAAAAAAGAGAGAGAAAAGAAGCAGTAGTGCATACTTTTCTTCGAAGCAGCTCGAGTAACTCTAGGAAAAGGTGAGGCAGCAGGAGCAGACTCTGTTGTAGCAAGGGTAAGAACTGGGGTAGCATAAGCAGTTGAGGAAGTAACCACTCCAGTCCCTTTAGACTTGGCTTGAGGCACATTTAGTACCGTTAATAGATCTTGAGGAGAAATGGCCAAGTGGACCTCCATATTGGCCATCCACCAGTTCTGGTACCTTTTCAGTGTATTGCTTTGAGGTATGAAGGGTAGGTATTCAAAATCAATTAGATCTTGGATAAATTTGGAAGTTGCTTTTTCTAATCTGGATCTTGGAACCTTTAAATCTCTGCTAGCAAGGTTTAAGTTGGACTGACTGCAGAGAGAGATAGGGACCCCCGTAAGAGTCCAAATTGCCTAGCATTTTGGCAAGACAATAGGGCTAAAAAATGAGCTTATAAGCTCTGGGGTTCATAGTACCAATGAATAGTTCCCTGGGGATCAAAATAGAAGCCCACATGTTTTTTTGGTGAGGAGTAGAGCAGGACCTATCACTCGAAAAGGTCATCAGCCAGGCTGGGCCAATATTGGTAGCTTCGAAGGGGCATAAGGTATGAGAAGAAGAGGAAGCTGGGTGTTGGTGAAAGAAAGAAAAGTAAAAGGCGAAGTTGAAAGGATAAAGTGAAACATTGGCTAACTTCATACCATAAATGGTAGGGTTTGGCACCAAGAACTTTAAGCATTTAGACTGTAAATTAGTGAAGTATGCAAAAAGCCAAAGTTCGAGTATCCAAAATGGCCTCTTTGATTGGCATCCATGGGTTTTTTCACAAAAGAGAGAACAAGCTCTATAAACATGATCCAAAACAATGGAGCTAAGGCCACATTTCTTTGTAAAACAAAGGCTTTGGCAAGAGGGGCAAACTCAGGCATGATCCTCTGAGAATAAGTACAGAATAGGAATCTGCAAAGCCAATATAATAAAAAAGAAAAAAAATTCCCTATCAGTCATAGGGCCTTCTCTCTTGTTCTCAACCTTGACAAAGTCACTATAGGATGAGTTCAGAGGGGGGAAAGAAAAAGGGGTTTTGAGGTCAGGATAATCTGGACCTATGGGGGTACCAATAGGGGATAATCCTAACAGATGGCAGATGTCAAGGACAGTAGGAGCTATCATTCCACATCTAAATTGGAAGAAATTGAAAGCAGAATTCCAAAAACAAAGAGCAGTAGATATTAAAAATGGCTCCTCTGAAATGGTGAACCTGGACAATTGAAGGGCGTCGAAGAGGCAAAGCTCCTGAAGATCCAATGTCCTAGCAGAGACAACCTGATCATACCATTCCTCCCACTCTGGTCTTATTGTGGGCCAGTAGCAATGGGGTCGGTTCATTCTCCAGCTCCCCTAGTCAAGATCGCCTTCATAAAGGAGGCAATGATTCTCTAGACGCGGGTACAGAGCTGGGAGCTCAGTGGGGACCTCTTTAAAAATAGGCCCAAGTACATATTTCTGTTGTTCATGGCGATGGGGAATAAATATGCGCCCATCGATAGCATTCTTCTCACTAGCTTTGTATTTCTCACACTCTTTAGTGATGATCCTTTTTAAGGCTACGGATGGACTCACACTCTCCACAACTGGTATCTCCGAGGAGGAAGAAGCCATTGGTAGAAGTTTCAAAAGACAAAGTTGAGAAAGAGGGTAAAGAAGAAGAGAGGTCAATGGAGATGAAGGGTTTTTGTGTTGGGCAAGCAAAGTAAATTAAGAGCATGAAATGAAGGGTTTTTAAACCTTTCTGTCTGAAAACACACTCAATCGTTTTAAATGGATAGAATTCATAAAGAAGTACTGAAGGTATGGATGTGAAAAGTTTCCCTCAAGATGGATAATTTGGGAGGGAAATATATCTCAAACACTTATATTGGCTTCGAAATCAAGTATTTGGCTTCGAAGCCAAGCTTTGGTTTCAAAGCCAGGTGATAAACATCCAGTTAGGGCTTCGAAAGCAGGAAGCTGACTTCGAAGTACATTTCACACGTAAGAAAACAAGAATGCTCAAGTGTTTGTTTGCTTCAAGAGGGTTAAAGACCTGTTTTTAGCTTTCTTGTTCAAAGTAAAATCCTTCGAAGTAAAATTTGAAATATTCTGCAGTTAGAATATGTTTGTTCTAGACTTCGAAGTGACATAAAACCAATATTTGGTTGAGCAGTGAAGGATATAAAAGGGACTCAATTTTTTAGAATAAAATAGTGCAATCCTTAGAGGAAGTTTCCATACTTTAGAAAATGTTTACTGTTTATTCGAAGCAAGAATAGTTGATTCGAAACTGTTGATTATGTTTACCATGTGATTGAAAAGAGGAGACCAAAGGCAAGGGTTGTCAATTACATTCCATATGTTGGGGAGGTTCAAATTAAGTTTCCAGTATTCCATTGGATATGTTCAAATCAAGTTTCGAAGGACAAAATTGGTGAATTCAAAGCTTTGATTTTGTTTGTTTTGGACAAATAGAGTAAAATCAGACCACGCCAAATAAAGAAAGGAAAACTTAGCTCTATTAAGATGAAAGTAATTACATCAGAAGCCCTTTTTGGCTACATATTCAATTTTATAAAAATAAGGAATAGAGAAAATGACAAAGTCATGGAATTTGTTCCAACTGTGGTCAATGAATTTCTATTCCTTTTTTATTATGTCTTCTATCTTCTCCAGGCTAGGTTGTTGAAGCTGATATGCTCTTATTTGATAAAAAAAAGTTTTTTGGCTTTTACTTCAAACTCTGTTTCCTTTAATCCTTATTCCATCTCATCCATATCTAAGTTATCCCAGTATGCAGAATCGTTATTCTTGAAATCATGATATTCGTTGATAAGGTTCTCTGCTTCATACTGGGTATGAATTCGATGGGCTGAGATTTCGTCCAAAGATTAAGTGGTGGCCACAGAAGTTTGGTGCCAATGAAGAAGCAGTGAGAGTTGATCCAAAAACATCTGAAGCTCTGCTTGGGGAATAGGATTGAGGACATGACTTCGGGTCATAACGTCACAAGCCTATCGAAAGTTCTTAAGAGGAACATCACCCTCAAGAACATTGAAGGGTAAGTGAGAAAAGGCCGCAAGCAGAAGCTGAGCTTGATAGCGCTCAAATATAGTGGAGGGAGTTGGAGGTTCATAGGAAGGAAGAATTTGATTCTCAAAGAGAGTAAGTCTCAATTCTTCCACCCAATGAGGGTTTTATGGAAGAGGAGGTGCAGGGGGATCCATCTCGAAAGAAGAAGGGAACTGGGGGTTGTTTACGCATTGAAGCCAGTCAGAGGAGCAAAATTTTACCCTTTGGGCTAATAATAATGGGCTGTACCCTTGTGCTTCCTCGCTTGCACAATTTTTGTAGGCATGGATGATGTGTACCATGCTATGAGTAAGTTGTCTTTCAAACTGCTTTGGCGATCGATGGATACATATGGGTAAACCACCAAGCTCCAAGCGAAAGGAAGGAAAGATGAAAGATCAGTGAATTCAACGAAGTGATGATTAATGCGCTCTCTCAGCTTGGATTCCTCAAGTTCTGGCCAGCCTCTCCAGCCAGAAGTCTTAGAAGAAGAAGAAGAAAAATATGCAGCCTCATCCCACGCAGAAGGTTTTTGGTTAGAAGAAGAGCTTCCAATATCCATGTTTGCAAAGTTTTGGGATAAAGAATTATGAACAATAGGTTCGTAATGCAAAGGTCAATAGTTTGCAAAAGCTTCCATGACTTGACTATAGGGAAATGGATAGAAGTGGCTAATAAATTCATGAAAATTCTTTCGAGGGAAAACATCATTATCTAACAACTCCTCGTATGCTCGATCTATGTCAAAGAAAGTTTGTTTGGCCATGTGAGCTGTATCAGTCCTTTCGAATGCTTAGATAATGGGGAATGTTCAAGGTGTAGAAAAGAATTTAATGCAGCCGGTTGTAGTTCTAAGAAAATGTGAAACCTATGCACGTCCTAGGACGTGGGTGAAGTGTTTTGATCCACTAATATCACCAAGTATTGGGTATATTAGTGTGAGGGGTAATGTTGGCTGTATAAATTGTATAAGCCAATCATGATTCAATACGTGGCATGAGAAGGGCAATTTGGAAAGGAATCGCCAACCATAGTCAGACACGTGTTAACCCATACTGGTAATAATGGGTCTGCGTAACACTGGAATGATCAAGGGATATAAGGTGATGTGGCCTAATGGTTATTCACAAGGTTCAAATTCAAAATCAGGAGGGAAGCCTAACTGCAAACATGGCGTAGTGGAGCTAACTGTCAGAGAACATGATCAGCGATCATGGAGGGATGTTTCAACGATTAGAAGCCCATTTCGACGATTATTATTGAGAAGTATAAGTAGTAGAAAAGGCCCCAGAAAGCAGATCTAGACTCAGATCCAGAAACCAGTTTTTATCTACTTTATTTTCCTTCCAGTTTTTGCATTTCTTTACATTTTTGTACTTCAAATTCCTATATTGCACTTTATTCATAGGAGTAGTTTCGAATAGCTTGTTACTGTAAACCTCTACGAGGTTGGGTCAGATCATTGTAAGTTTTTCATTTTTACTTAATTAAATGCTGCAATTGTTCTTCATTTAATTGTTGTTTGCTAAATTTTCCTAAACAAGCCACTAGTAAAAGTCCTTTTCATTGAGGCTGAAAGAACTAAGACACAATCGTTTGATAATTGGTTGGCAACTAATCTTCTGTAAGGACTGATTGATCCTTACTGGCACACTTAAAATTACATTACTAACCTTCGAAAGCCAAGAAGCCAACAGAGCCGAACATGAATTGAAAATGACATGACACAATAACACAAAATAATGAACATGTCGGGTTAGTGTTGCGATAATTCTGACACGAACCCGAGATGACACGACACGAACACGATCTAACACGACACGACGCCTGCCCTTAGTTGTGAGAGAAAAAATAAAATGATTATGATTTGTATGTAAAATTTTGTCTTATTAATTATTAAAAATTTTTGTTTTCTTTATTAATCATTTTAGTCAAAAAATTGCATCTCAAACAAGGCTTTAGTCTTCCGGTGGCCCAGATTAAAAAAAACAAAACTTCCTTACACATTCTCATGTTGTTATTGAATTTTTTTTAATCAACTAAACACATAGATATAGAATGCAAACCCTACATCATATGTGTGGCTGATAAAAAAAGATTCTATAATTTAGTTAAGATTTATTTATTTAAAAAACAGTTAGATTGTATTTGGATCTTAATTTTTTTGAGTGAAAAGAAAGGAAAATAAAAATGGGAAAAAAGAAAAAAAAATATTATATTAAATCAATTTGTTGGATAGAAGGATCAAAGGAGTCATGTTGTCTCAGAGGCATCAAAGAATCTGATCCTCTCTTTTGAATTTTTATCTCAAAAATATATATATATATATTTATATATATAGGAATAGATAAATCTCATTAACCTAACCATTATTTCCTATTATTGCAATGTAAGAACTTTCATTTGTTAGTGATGACAAATATTACCATTATACTAAACATTTAATTAAAGTTTAACAAGATTTTATTAATTTCCAATTGATGGCATGAAAAATTTAAGGGTTTACTAAATGAAATGAAAATCTATTGCTTTCAAATCTGACCACACCTGTCTTCCTATTAGAATCAGCCCAATATCTTCTTTCTGGGCCCTCTAATGATCAAAACTTGGTCTATTCCTATGTGCATGAATGTGATTGTTTGTTTTTGTGGCTATTGATAAAAACATATATTTATACATAACATGGTTCTTTTACTAAAATCTCTCTATTTGCCCAATAAACTGTAAATATAATAAGTCTCATTACAAATAAGCAATATAATAATATAGTATTGTCGCACCTTATAAGGATGTTTAGTGGAGATTGTTTTAAGTTAAAAGCTGATAAACAGAAAGTAAAAGTTAAAAACACTTCTTCCTTAACTTATGAAAAATCAAAGTTTTTTAATTTATTTAAGTTATTTCTGCATAATAAGCTATAAACAGAAGTTGTATCAAACAGTTTGTCACAAATTTTCAAGTTAAAATAAGTTATAAGCTACTTGTATAATCTTCACCAAACACTTCCATAATAATGTTAAACATATTATTGTGGGGGGTAAAAGTTTGGCCCAAATATCTTATGCCCAAACAATCTAAGAAGAAGAAGACCTAGCACAATGACAAGCTCAAAACATGATCGGCTAAAAGAAACACAATACAGTCGATCACTATAATCAGCCATAAGAGGCATGATTTAGCCAATCTCTAAGAAGTGACTTTTGATGAGTGTCACGCTCGGAAATAAATGCCATAAACCAACTCCCAACAATATATACACAATGAAATAAACAAAATAATAATCTTTTATTAATTAGAGTTGGTATACAAAAGGTGACACATGCATTACACATTCATAAATAATTCATCCTGAATCTACAACATGTATTACAATTAGTAAATGAAAGCTAAATGGATATTCAAATGCCCTAAAGGCTTACATCTTTCCAAGGTTGTGCTTGGTTACAACAAAATGAGTCAGAAGCTCAATACAATTACAGCCTTAGGCTTGTACAAAAGTTAAACACAAAATAAATAAAATGAGCCTTCAGCCCCACAGTCCTCCCAAGCTAAGTCCTTGGCAGAGGCATATCACCAGTACTTGAAAATGGTTTTTCCCAAGTAGGGTGAGCTAAAGTCCAGTAGGAACAATCTAACACAAAGTATGAATCTTATCAAAGATATAAGCATGATGTGCATATACAATCAACCTTTCATAATCCACAAGATCATAATATGCCAAGTTTTATATCTCATTTCATTGTTCGTATCCATTTCATTCAATCAACCAATACTAAGGATACAACTCGTTGGGTCTCAAATCAATATAGTTATCATACAAATTCATTCACTTGCCATTTTAAGGAAATTTTGTTCGCGGGATTGGTACCTATGTACACAAATAGTTTTCGGGACTTTCACCTTGGACACACAGGCCAACTTAATTCACTGGAGTCCATTCCCTTTCTCCCCTCAAACATGGAGTACATCCCATTTCTCCTCCCAAACATCATACATGTACAATGTATTAAAACACAATCATGTTTAATGACAATCAATAAGAGATTAGTTTCAATCTACCTAATCCTCATGCAATGTCTATAACAATCATAACTATCTTCCACTGATAGCCCAAAAACAGATATTTCTAAACAGATATACAATCTCCAAGACAAATAAATTTTCTAAATTTCCATGGGTAAGAGGTAATACATATCCAACTCCACCATTTATATAAAACATCTATCCAATTTCACATTTCTAATACTAATTTCATTATTTATATAAAATAATTATTAGAAACAAATTAGGGCAAAGCTCCATTTTCTCCCAAAATCCAATCCAAGTGTCAGAATCAACAATTTTAACACAATACATCCTCATATCTACACCCACAATCATTTTCAATACTTTCATTTGCAAGCATCTCTTTTGATTTTAAACCAAAACCCTAAGTTTTGTCTAAACTCCTCCAAATCCCAACATTTGTTTACACAACAACAAATAATAAAGTTAAAAATCATAGAAGAGTGTAGAAAGTCTCTACCTCAAGTTTAGGAGACCAAGGGTGAAGTAGAGAAACTCCAAAGACGCCGAAACCAAGATTGATTCAGATCAAAACGTAGCTCTTGAGGTGTTCTACCTATTTCCCAAAGACACTAGGGTAGAGAAACCAATGGATCTAGGTAAAAATGTAAAGAGAGGGTGAGTTTTAGAAAGAGGAGGTCCCGATCTAGGGTTTTGAGGGAAAAAGATGTGAAAAAGTGATGTAAAAAGGTGTTGGTGTGAACTGATATACGCACAGTCCGCTCGAGCGCAAGAAGTGATGCTCGAGCGCAGATTACACATATCTAGTAGTTTTGTAGACAACAGACCAATACTTGAGCGCAAGAAATGGCCGCTCGAGCGTAGAAAGAACCGCTCGAGCTTAGAGTACACTCTCCTAGTAGTTTTGCTGATCTGCAAAAGTACAGAGAGTTTGCAAAGCCCGCTCAACCGTAAGAAGTGCCGCTCGAGCGGAAGAGCAAAATTCTAGGCAACAAGAGTTAGAAAACCGAGGAACCAACCTGTCCTAAACACAACTATAACAACCCAACAGCCAAATTTAAGGGGAAAACAAGGGAAACAAAGTATAATCAACAGTACAAAACCATGAAACCCGTATCCAAAATACAACAGGGGTCGGGTCAAAATCGGAATCGGTATAATGAGGGCCATCCGTTTGATAAAAGAGGAGATATCCAACTGCATATGATAAGAAGAAGAAGACCGAGCACAAAGACAAGCCCAAAACATGATCGGCTAAAAGAAACACAATGTAGTCGATCACTATGATCAGCCATGAGCGGCACAATCTAGCCGATCTCTAAGAAGTGACTTCTGATGAGGGCCATCCATTTGATGAAAGAGGAGATTTCCAACGACATACAACAATTGCAAATTGGACATCGTTTGACTATAAAAAGAGAAAGCAATCTAAGTACAGACATACAAAACAAATAATTCATTATATTTTCCTATTGCAAACGAGCCGAGCCGAGCCGAGTTATGCTTTGTGGAGCTCGAGCTCAAGTCATTTTCTTATCAAGCTCATTTATTGAGCTCGAGCTCGGCTCGGCTCGGCTCGGCTCGGCTCGGCTCGTTAATATTAATGAAACTTGAGCTCGACTCAACTTGATAATTTTTTTTAATATTATTTATATTATTTAAATAAAAAATACTATTTAATACATAAATAATGTATTTATTATATAATTTAAGTAAAGATAAACGAGCCGAGCTTATTCGAGTTCGAGCTCGGCTCGTTTACTAAACGAGACGAGGCGAGACGAGCTAAGCCCTTAACGAGCCGAGCCGAGTCTATTCGTGAACAACTCGGTTCATTTGCAGCCCTATGTATGATCAAGATATTTGACTCGATTGTTGGAGAGTCTTCCCGACCATTGTAAGTCGAGAAGATATCTAACTTTGGGTTATTTTGTAGAATAGGCAAAGCTTGGACGCACCTTTTCACTGCCTACTTGTGGAAACATATCCATCCTCCATAATTATTTTATTGCATAAATCATTATCTCTCACACAAAAATGGCGGGCAAATCCTCCAAGTATTATTGGTGATTTATGCGATGAAATATAGTTTTATGTCCGTATACTTTAACACAAATGAGAGAATGAAAACATAGTCCAAAAAAAAAAAACGATAGGTAATTCTTTATCCTTCAGCCTTCCAAAATCAAGGCTTTGACAAAGGAGGGAATGGTCCATACATAGTTTAGAAGAATTGTTGCTTTCAATGGCAAGAATAAGGGCTTAGTTGTCTGGTTTGATAATTCCATTCAGAATAAGGCCTTAAACAATTTAGGGATTTTAAAATAAATTATTAATATGAAAGAGAATATATTTTTGCTTCTAAACACATAATCAAAATCAATCAAAATCAATTGCATATATATATATATATATATATATCTTACTGTACATACACTAATTCAAAATCAATCACAGCCATACCAAAGGAAAAGACATGACATCCAACTATTAAAAACAATTATAGATAGATATTGGTCCATAGAATAATATTTTGTCAAATCCAACAGTAGTATACACAACCATGGTTCAGAACAATATATAGCAGTACACATAATCAAATGGTCTTTTAGATTTACATACTTATTATGAGCCCAAACCAAGCAAATCTTAAATTAAAAAAATAAAAATAAAAATAAATTCGTTTTTGACACATCCAAATGAACAAATAACCATCATTCAGCATATTTGTGACATACTAGCTGACATAAGATGATAATGAGCCAAATTTTCTTTGATAATCTGAACTCCCATGTAAAGGCAAAGCTAACCTTGTTTGAACATATCACAATATTGAATCACCTGTAAGCAATTTGAACTAAACCATGTCAATAACTATACAATTACATATTTTTATAGTGTTACTCTTTTTCATTGAAATGTTACTCAACAATAATAGATTATATTATATTTCAATTTTTTTTGTAACATTTCGGAAAAAAAAAAAGAAGACATTATACTACCATAAAATATGTAACCGTATCACAAATTATTGTAACTTCATTTCAAAAATCACAAATTGTCGTAACACTACACCAACAAATTATGTAACATTTGTTACAAAAATTTGTAACATTTACTTAAAAAATATCTAACTAGCATTTCCCTTGATTAATTATATAACTATGTATAAGACATGGTCTATATTAATTTTTAAATACCATTTTACTTTAATAATATAAATATTAATGTTTAAAACATATGAAATCTATCCAATGTCTATGAATATAAGATTTACATGTATATGGTACTTAGACGTATGCTTATATTGGATACTCATACTTGAGTTCATATGATGTAAGGTTGAGTAAAAGTAGCAAACACTTCTAACAAATCACTAAAATCACAATACTTCAGTGTGTCGGCAGCCAATATTATAGTGCGACCTAGTCTCCAACACCGAACTTCATGTAATTTAATTCTTGTGATGTTTCAAATTCTATAAATTAGTAGAAACCCTTTCAAATTATATTTCACCATTAGAATTACAAGTTCGAATTACTACTGTCCATTACTAACATTAATCAGGAAGTACGTGTTAGACAAAGTTAATAATAATGAATATGAAGGTTTTGGATGACTACAAATAAGAGTTAATGACATAACTCTTCATTGGAATGGAAAGATTTATTGATTTTCTCTCACATTAGGGGTCTAAAGGAGGGCAATCTTCTATTGACAATTGTATTGATGGTGGCAATTTTTACCCAGAGCAAAAGCTTATCAGGCGTGGTAATTTTTCAAGGGAAACCCTTTCTAATTGAGGGGGCATGGGAATAATTTCAACTTGTTCGCTTGTTGCTTCATCTCTTGAAACTATTCCTTCTCCTGCATTTGATCCTCTGGTTTTGAATACCTCTTCTATGGACTCACAATAATCTATCTCAAGTGATTGTAGATTCTGCAAACTTCCAAGTAGTTCTGATGGAGCAACATACAGTAATTTGTCACACCGGAATACATACAAACGTGTTAGTTTGTTGAAGGAGTTGGTTGGAGGTGTGCTTATCCATATCTGTTCAAAGTTGTCCATGTACCTAATCCTCAATTCTTTCAGGCAAGGAAACACAACCTGTATTATTGATAATAACATGAGGAATAAGGAAAAAAATTAGTAACTTCTATTAAAAATAAAAAATGACAGATAAAAAGAAGGAGCTTCGATCTCTCAAACAAGTGAAGAAACAATAAATCATATAAAAAAGTGTTACTGGTGGTTTAATTTTTTATACTTTCCTCTCATTGACCACAATCAACAATAGAACTGATTTGATTTTTGCTTAATAACAAGATACAAATAAACAAATTAGAACTGGTTACCCTTTGAAAGTGTTAAAATTCTCTCTCTAATGAGGACCACGGCTAGATGCAAGCAAGAGTGAGTACCCTCTCTCTCTCACAATAGAAAGTTTCACATAAAGAGGTACATTTGAATTTCTAATCACAGCTAGGTGATGGACGATTTATTGGTATTATTATCATGCGTTTTCATGAATTTCTAGTTCACCAACCTAATTGCATCTTTTTACCATTTCTCCCAATTTCTTTACTACTATGAGTATCTCAACAATGATTTGCATAAACTTGGTAGAGAAATATTTAATAGATTTTATTATTTTAAATTCCTTAATTTGTTACTATTTTTTTAGTTAAAAAAGTAGAAAATTCACAAAAAAAATCAAAGCCAAAACAGTTAAAACGTCACAATATACATATCAATTATTCACTTTTTTTCATACAATTCTCTATTCAACTAAAAAATCATTTCAAACATACTAACTTTTTCACCGCACCGAAAATCAAAAAGTTACTAAGAAAGACAAATTGCTAAACATGGCCTCAGAGTGGGTTTGTAATTTTTTTCCACAAATTAAAATATCTAAATTAGTTCTTGTAGATAGAGTTTTCATTGAAAAAAAATAAATTAAAAAATACATATGATTTTTTGAGATGTCTGAAATAATGAAAATAAGCAAACAATTTAAAACAAATAGAGTAATAAAAAAAATGTGTAAATAGAATTAAGCAGAAAAACGTCTATTTACCTCTTAGTTATTTTTGAGACCACAATTTTATTGGAAAATTTCGAGTCTCTAATATTGTATTTGATTGAGAGATTTGATGAGGGATTTAGAAAGGAAAAGAAAAAAGGTGTGTGAAATTAAGTGAAATGTAGGTATATTTTATTCACATTTCACCTATATTTTTCCTTTCTCTTTTCAAATTCCTCCCAAAATCTCCAAACCAAACACATCGTAATAGTTAGGCTTCGCTTATTTATTTTATTTTATATTTTACCAATTGATAAATGATTAATTAACATTTTACTTAGTGATTATGTGGTAGCTTCAACTCTTATAGATAGGAGTTTGATACCTTTTGTGATGTGATAGTGTTTTGTTGGCTGTGTTAGGTTTGGTTGTGGTTGTTGACTGTCTAGTTCTTGTTAGGCTAATAGTCTATTTGATATGTAAGAAACAGATCAAGCTCAACAAATACCATAATAAAAAAACCCATGATAGAAACAATAAACGACACAATACAAAGTGAGTTTTTGATAAAAAAAAATTGACCCCCTAACTTTTTAGATAGAAGTGTAAAAATATGGTCAGTTAAACTAGCCTAGTTAACTAAGCTTAGGTCTCATTTGGCATGCAACAATTTTAGCCTAAAATCTAAAAAGTTATTAAAAAAATTAAAAAGCCTATAACCTATACCAAAAAGTCAAAAATTTTCTTTTCTCTCTACTTTTTGCACATCTTTTCTTAAAAATTAAAAAATCATTCCCAACATACTAGTTTTTTTAACTATATTTTAGCCAAAAAGTCAAAAAGTTAACTAAAATAGCATGTTCCCAAATGCAGCCTTAGTTAGTTATTATAAGAGGGGTTAACTTGAGTCCATTACTTAAATGGGCCCAATCGAAGCACAATTGAAAAGCCCAAAAATTAGTGAGCTTGGAGAAATTATTGCCAAATAGGCCCAAGTGAATTCTATTGAATGGGGCCATAAGAAAGCCAACAAATTGGTCCAAGAAAGACCCATCAAGAATATATCTCAAAAGAGAGTCCAACAAACCCATTCGAGGAGGCTCAAATCATACGGGCGTCTGAGGAGGTTAACCGTTGCTTTCAAAAGAGATGAAACCCTCGAAGGAGATTCATTTTCAAAGGTATTGGCTTAGTCTTGAAAGAGTTCGGAACCACGAACCTAGAGACCTATTTGAGCTCGGACTCAAAAGGGTTCGGATCAATGAACCTAGAGATCCGAAGCACTTGTTTTCGAACGGATTCAAATGTAATCTAAAAGTCGCTCCGTTAATAAGTCCCAAAACACTTGCGGGCTCAGAGCTTTCGGGATCTACGCACCAAAACCATGGGTGTGATGGAGTCTGAACAAAGGACCCGATCCCGAGGAGGTTGAGTGGAGATAAATTCACTCTTCGGTTAAACTAGCCTATACCTAGGTCAAGGTAGCACGATCTAGGGGGTCCCTAAGACTTAGCAATATTTACGGCAAGGTGTTCTCTTGAACTATCCTTGACCCTTCTGTGGCAGGGCATCCTCTGGGACTACCCCTGACCCTTTGGGATGATTGGAGATCATTAGTTAAGTGTGGCTAAGAAGAAAGGTTTGTTGAGAGGTTGATCTCTTCAGGGTTTTTTTTCATCCTCGGAGAGGTCACCTCATCGGACAAGGTAGTTAGAGGGAATATTCCTCACGTGCCTTGCACATGGGCTCCATCCTACTTCATGAGGTGTCTATAAATAGCACCCGCCCATAGCTTTACAAGGGATGGATTTCGGAGAGACAATTCTTAGGGGAGAACTAATTTCCTTTCTCCATTTTCTACCTTGAGAGTGAAAGTGGGATATTGCTATTATTCTCTCTCTAACTACTTTTCATTCTTGTTCACCCAATCTCTTATCTCCATCATCTCTTTGCTATTGTGTTTCTAGTTGCGACTATTAAAGAATCTAAGCCTCTAACTATTTCTAGAATATTTGAAATTTTCGGCAACATTCAAATTTTTCGGCAAATATTCAAAGATTTCCGGTAACTTTTCCGGCGACCTTCGAATTTTTCAGCGACATCCCCGAACCCACTCATACATTTTGGCGACTTTGCTGGGGAGGCGGATTGGTTAATGGTGGCAGCAAGATCGAAAACACATACAACACCGGCAAAAATGGCAAATAATGAGACTCACCAATAAGGCTCTTCCAATGGTGGCAATGAGAAGACTCAAGTTCAAGACTCACCTCTCATCCTTGAAGCCATTCAATGACTCCAACACACTAAACAAGAGATCCTCACGACCCTTCAAAATCTCACCTACACCATGTTAGTGATGGGTTCGAATTTCAGACCACCGGCAACAAATGAAGGTTAAGTCGGCACTGGCAAGCATCAATAACTTCATGGTGACATTGGGAATGGTCAAAACCATCAAGACCTACCCCCAATTCTCCCTGAAGTCTCTCAAAATTGTGTGCAAAATCAAGTGCTAGGAGGAACAAGTCATGGCCAACTTGTGGCCTATGGAGTGCAAAATCACGCACCTGGAGGATCGAACCATGGTCCATTGGTGGCTGGAGGAGTTCTCAATGTAATGAATAGCGTTCCAATGGCTGTGGAAGTTCAAGGAAGGCCCACAGAGATTTCTTTACAAAATGGTGCTCCACCCATGCCCAATTTTGTTCCATCGATTGTAAATTCTACTCATGCACCGAGCGGGTCACCTTTGGTTCCGACGCCAAGTTTGCAAGCCTAACCTGGTATAGCTACAGCGTGCAATGGACTTTATGGGACCCAATTCGATGTCCTATCATCAAATGGCTTGTCTATAGGTACCGATGACCAATATCATCATGTGTCTTCACCGATGGTGAATTCTCAACACCCAAATGGCCAAGTTGCTCCAAGCTCAGTCTTTAGGTCTACAAGCGAAGTTCCAGGAATACCATTATCAAGTTCTCTCCCTCAACAATTTCTCACTCTGGTCAATGTGAGAGCCATGTTTGATCTCGAATAGGACAGGAGGACTTTACTCTCTTTGCCCAATTCGGATGTCAAGCCACCATACCCTATCGAGGTGTTGAGTTATCCATACCCAGAGGGGTACATAGTACCGAAGTTCATCAAATTTAATGGCAAACAAAGAAATGCCGGAGAACATATTGTTTGGTTCATCGAGACTTTGAGGATTCATGGTTCAAATCATGTCCTCTGACTAAGAGAATTCTCCAAGTCCCTCACCGATCGAGCATATAGTTGGTACGTGAACTTGGCTCCAAACTCTATCCGAAGTTAGGAGGAGATGGTTAACAAATTCCACGCCAAATTCTTTCAAGTGGCCGAGAAAGTGACCACACTTACCCTGTGTAAGGAAAAGCAACAGGAGGGTGAAGACATTCTCGAATATGTGAAGAGGTTCCAAGACAAAGCCGTGGACTGTTATGAGGCTGTGGAGGAAAGCTACTTGGTCCAAATCTGTGTTGAAGGGTATTGAATGGGTAGAAGATGCTTCTTGTTAATCATAAGCTACCCACCTTCTCGGCACTAAGTGAAGCATCTCAGAACATCAACATACCTAAGTCTCAAGAGATCGGGTTCGAGACTAGTTATAAAACTAGCTACAAGTCATCCCAAGGACCTTCTGTCATTGCGGCTTCCGCATCTTCTACTCGAAAGTTGCAGGGGGAGGGATCCATAGGGCAGAAGAGGAAGGGCTACGAAGATGACTATAGACACCCCATTTTAGATCGACCTTAAGACTTAGACGTCATCGATTGAGCGCTCGGTGATAGTGCATATTGTGCTTGTTTCGAGATTCTGGAGTTTTCGGCTGAGTGCCTTGCCTCCGGGCCTCTGAACTCTTTGTGTTTTGGCTTAGTTTGTGGACCAAGTCTTGTTGACCTTCCCTGGAGGGAGAGAGAGGTCTAGGAGACCACATTTTTGTGGTCGTAGACCACTTTTTCCTTTTGGAGATTAGTTTCCGGTTTTCAGAGTCTTCGACCGCGCGCCTTGTCTCGAGACCGCTTAACGTTCTCCTTTTGGCTGGGTTTTCGAACCATGCCTTGCTGCCTTGGTCTAGAGGGACACTGAGGTCTGGGAGACCACTTTTTGTGTTCGTAGATAACTTTTCCCTCGTTGACCACTTTTGGTGCCCGTAGACTAGTTTTTGAGTCTTCCGGTTGCGCACCTCGACCCCCCGGACTTTCGTCTTGCATCCTTTTTGGTTTGTTTTTGGCACAAACCTTGTTTTCCTTGTTTAGAAGGTGGTATAAGGGTGGGAGACCAGTTCTTCCCCTTGGAGACTACTTTCCTTCCTGCCAGCCAGTTTTCTGTTCGGGCAACTGGTTTTCTTGGTCTTTGGACCACTTTTTCTGGTCGGCCATCAAACCACCACCTTGCTTTCATACTGCAAACCACTCCTCCCCTATGGCCGACCACTTCCTTCCTTGGCCGACCACTTCCATTGGTCGACCGACTAGTGGAAGTAGCTGGCCGACCACTTCAAGTGGTCGGCAGCTTTCCGGCTCATTCCTGGAGATATTTTCTAGCCAGCTGTAATAGCTGGAGGACACAGAAACCATCCTCCATGCGTATGGAGGGATGGATTTAGGCCTTAAGCTTGTTCAACAAGCTTAAACTTTGGTTCTCTATAAAAGAGAACCTTCTCCCTCCTTCTCCAGGTTCATAATTTTGTGCTTGAGCTATACATATCATCTACATCTATAATCCTCCATTTCTCTCTTGTTTTGTGCTTTAAAGTGACTATTCTTCACACTTTTGCACACAAACAAATAGTGAAACACCACCCTTTTGTTGCTGAGGTACCTTGAGGTTGGTTTTGGAGTTTTTGGACTAGTTTGTGCTTAGAAAAGCTGCTGGAGTTGCAGCTTTGAAGTTATTCTTCAAGAGTGAGTCAACTAGCCCTTTAAAGCTTTATTTTTATTAAGCTTTTGGACCTATTTGCATGCTTATTTTGGCTGAAGTTTAAACTACAAAAAGCTCTGATTTTACATGCTTGTGATGTTTGTTTAAGGCCTTGTTGGTGTTGGGGGCAGTCTACCCCCTCTTAGGCCTTGTTTGGCTTTGTTTTTCACCATCACTTTAGGCCCTTGAGATCACTTTCTCTTGGCATTTTAACCATTGAAATCCAGTGGATTTTCAGTGGTAAAACTTGTGTTTTGAGGTCCCAAATAGGAGGGGGTCATCCTCTATCCTTGTTTCTTGGTTGCTTGCTTTGTATGCCTCATGTTTGAGCATGTTTGTTAAGCTTGTGTTGGCTTATTCTCGACTTGTATTTGGGGTTATTTCGACATGGCATACCACTATTTTGACTTGGTTTTGTCATCCCTTGTATGCTTTATGCACTTATAGTGTAAATTTTGCAAACTAGCTTCGTATGCCTTATGAAGTAGCATGCCTTTCTTGCATGTTTTGGCTCTATCTTAGTATGTTCTTGGTGTTGTTTTGCCATGATATACCTTTGTTAAGGTTTGGTTTGATAGCCCCATGCATGCTCCATGCACTTGTAGTGCATTTCCATTCATTAGCCTAATGTGTATCATGCTTTAGACCATCATTCTAACATGATTTTGGCTTAACTCTAAAAATCTTTTGTTCATGTTTTAGCATGCTTAAGCTCTGATTTGTGTTGTTTTGGTCATGCATGCCTTGCTTTGTATAGCCATAGTGCATTCTAGCTCACTATTCTTGAGTTTTGAGTCCACTAGTATGCATTACTTGGGCTATTTGTATGATTTGGCATCATTTGATATGTGATTTTAGTCCATGTAGTGTGGTCATGCATTCACATCTTTCACTCTTTCCATGCATTGGAGAGTTTGTGCTTTATGCCCTTAACATGAGTCATTGTGTATGCCTTCATGCCTAAGCTTGCGAGCTATCATTTCAGTGTGTATTTGGGGTTTTTTTTTCCATGATATAACTCTAATTTTTGTTGGCAAAGCCATCTCATGCTTGGTCTTAATAGGTGTAGTGTAATCCTCCCTTTTGGCCTTGCATACATCATGCCTTATGCCCTTTATGCTAGCATGTTTTAGCTTTGGTCCATGCATGTTTTAGCATCATTTTGACATGCTCTAGGACTTTTTTGGGTTGTATTTGCCATATGCTTCATGTATTGCATAACTGTAGTGCAATTGACCTTGCTAGTTTCAAGCTTTGGGCACCATAGCATGCTTCATTTGTATCATGTACATGATTTGGCATCATTTAACATGACATTTCAGAGCATATAGAATTTCCATGTTCCTACTTCTTTCACCATTTGAGTGCCTCTAGAGGTTGTGCATTGTTGCCTTGTTTGTGGCCAAGTGTGCATGCATGCATACTTAGACCTTTGAGCCCCCATCTTAGCATGTTTTGGTCTTTGTTTAGACCTAATTAAGCTCTGTCCATGGTTGGTTCATACATTTGTGCCGTGTGTTGCATGCCCATTTGTATAGTCCTCTTTGCTAGCTTTAATGCTTAAGGACCCTTACATGTTTTGCTTGTGTAGTTTGAATGATTTGGCATCATTTCATGCCTTAATTCAGAGTTTATAGTGTTGTTACACTCCTATGTTTATCACTTCTTGAGCGCTCTTCAGAGTTGTGCTCTTAAGCCTAGTTGATGGGCCATTGCATGTGCATGCATTTACCTTGCATTTCATGCCATCATTTTAGCATTATGGCCATTGATTTGGTCATGATTGAGGTCTGTCCATTTTTAGTTTAAGTCCATTGAGCATGTTGTTCAAATGTTGTTACATTGCATCATGTTTGCATGCTTGAGTTGCATTGTGTTTTGCATGCTTGTTGTTTGCATTGTTGATGCATACTTATGTTGCTTTTCATTATGCTTGCATTGTTGTTTGCTTTGTGTTGAAATGCTTATGTTGCCTTGCATTGTGTATACATGCCATTAGCATTGGTAGGTTGCTTATGTTGCCTTGCATTGTGTATGCATGCCATTAACATTGATAGGTTGCTCATGTTGCATTGCATTGTGTATGCATGCATTACATTGTGTTTAAAATGTTTGAATTGCAATGCATGTTTGCATGTTTGTTGTTGCTTTGTATTTTGTTTGGATTAAGTGTTAATCCGAGTACGAGAAACGAGGGACGTTTCATACTTGAAGTGATGAAACGTGCCTCAATTCTCGGTCGCCGACCCTCTTGATCAAGCATGATAGAGGTTAAGGCTTTATGTGTTATTTGTTCATTCATTTACATTGAAACGTGCAATCTTGGCCTCTCGGCCATCATGCATCGAGATGCGTGATTGGTGACCCGAGGGTCGAGAACCATATCCCCTTGAGCTCATGATATGATAAGGAGGGTGGTTGTGCACACATATCTTGCAAATACATTGCCATGCCCCTTCTTGTTCTCTGTTGCAGCAAATTGGAGTTTGGCAGCAACAACTGGTCGGCCGACCAGAAAAACTAGCTGGCCGACCACCTTTTTTGGTCTGCAGCAATGGTAGGTGGTCGGCAGCTGGTTGGCAACACCAATAACTGGTCGGCAACATCCCTACAGGTTCCCATGATGGAGTAGAAGCTATCTGGAGCTTTATGCAGTGTTCTGAGAACAATTGCAAACAGAGGCAAATTGGGGCATTGCGACGGATTTCCGACCTCTTTTTACTGCTTTCCTTAGCTAGTTTATGCTTTGGTTCTGTGCTTAAGTAGTTAATGCATTTAGCTGCTTATTTGTGTTGTAATAACTAGTTAGTTAACCTGTTAGTTAATTAGCTTCATAATTAGTTAGCTTGTTAGTTAGCTAGTTTTGTTTTGTAATAATTAGTCTAATTAGCTTAGATTAGCTAGTTAGCTCATTATTCGGACCCTCCTGCGAGAGGGCGTATTGTTGTAATAAGCGTACGTGTGTGCGATGCATGTCTTCCAACCCTCATTTCTTTCTCTCTTTTACTTAACCGCTTTCGATGGTTAGTTTTAGGGTCATTTTCAATTAGCATACCTTATGCTTGCATGCGTGCACCCATTTATCTGTATTGCATGTACCGGGCTCGGCTCATCATACAAACTACATTGTATTTCAATACATTTACTTGAATACGTGTTCGACAGCATGTTATCAAGTTGTATTCACATGACATCTTAGAATTGCCGAGCCTATCTGAGTTGCATTTTTGCATGTGTTGCATTAGCCATCTTAACATGAACTAGGATCGTGCATGATTTCTAGCTAGTTCTCTATTTTGGCTCGGAGTACACTGTGAGTGTTTATGCTTTAGCATACTGCATGAGATCTGTATGTTCCCATGTTAGCATGCTTGCCATGAGGCTAATTGCTTAAATGATTAACTGCCTGAATGCCTGTGGGTGAAGGTTGGATTGCTTGAATTGAAACAATTCATCAAAATCCGCAACGTAGCGTACTTGCGAGTAGCACCTCTAAAACCATTTTCCAACAAACGAACATGAAATGTTTTGTTCCAACTTAGGCGATCTAGTCTATACTTGTTTGCTGTGCGCATAACATAGTAATTCTTGGCTAATAACCAAAATAAGAACGCATGTGTTTTCAAAAACAACGTATCTGTTAGTAAAGGCCGATCTTTGATCGGGCGAGCGGGGGTGCTCATTCCATGACCTTCCCCTCTCGTACCCAAGTTCCCGAGCTGAGGCAACTTTGGTGATGACGGACACGTGGCCTTAGGCACGAGTTAGGGTTTCCTAGATTTCCCAAAATAAAACATTTAGATGGCGACTTTGTATCTGGCAAAGCAGTCCATGTTTGGCACTTCTTTATAAAAATCAGTTTTCCAAAATGATTTGCCGGATTTGGACTCTTTGGTGATTTATCGATCTCACATTGCACTTTGTGAGATTAGATTCAAAACCGTGACACGTGTCCGAACTGTAGTAGCTAAAGAACAAACGATTCGCGCCCTCGCGCGCGGAGCTGGGAGTTCTCAGGCGGTCTACAATGACACTCATTTTCCATGTAGTATTGAGGAGGTGAAAGCCTTAGTCAAAGAATGACGAAGAATTGAAGTTACCTCATATCGAAGAGCTTCACCGATCATTAGGACATCTTATAGAAAATTGTCGAACACTTAAGAAGGTCTTCAGAAAGAAAGTTGAAGCAGATGAGCTAACTTTCAAAGAACAAGAGCCCCACAATATCCTAGAAAACATGGCTATGATGGCATATGGCAGGCCAATGATTGAAACAATTGAAAACTTGGAGGATGAAGGCCACTCCCTCAAAGACGCCCTTGAGCCGAAGGATGAAGAGCACTTCCCCAAAGACGCCCTCAAGCCAGAGGATAAAGAATACTCCTTCGAAGACACCTTTGAGCCTGAAGGCGAGGAAGTTTCTTCTAGTGAACCTTTCAATCTAGAAGGAAGAGTTGGTTACGAAGCATCCTTCAATCCAATGACATAGCGGGATCTCTCGAGGATATCCAAACTTCATTTAAAGGCTTAATAAAGGCCGATAATAAGAAGAAAGCATATTGTTTGTATGCCATCCTACTTCAATAAAACTAAAGAGTTGGTTAACTATGAGCCGCTGAGGATAGAGAAAGATCTAGATCACTAAACAAAGACTCTCTAAGATAGCATCAAGTTCAAACAGTTCTTTGATCAGCTTGGGCTTTCCGAGGAAGCGAGAACTAGAATTACGAAGTCCATTATCAAAATTGTCGAGGCACACCATAAGGGAGGTGTGATAGTTAAGAGATCTATTCCAAGGAAAGCAATGAAGCAGACTAATGCTATACTCTTTTCTGAGGCAGACCGAAAGTACCCTTTTCCACACAACCTACGACTCTATGTAACCGCTTACATCAATAAGGTTGAGTTCAAGAAGGCTTTGCTAGATAGCGGAGCTTCCATTAATATCATGACCTGGGCAACTCTAGAGAAGGCCAAGATTTCTAAAAACCACATCGTGAAACAACCAGTAGCCATCACGTGTTTCGGAGGAGAAGAGAAAGTTTCTCTGGGGTATGTGCCAGTTGATTTGGCCATAGGGGTGATTCACTCGGCCACTAGGTTTCATATTATTGACTCTGAGACAAACTATCATATTATCTTGGGCAGGACCTGGATGCACAAGTATGGTGTTGTGCCTTCAAGTTATCATTAATGTGTCAAAGCTAAGTGGGGAAATGAGACAGTGACTATAGAGGTTTCAGAAAGACTTTTTAGTACATGCGAGCCTTGTTACTCGGATGACAAACCAAAGGTCGAGTCAAGCAAACGGCCATTGTCCTAACTTTCCTCTTTGTACAAAAGCTCTTTTGTCCCTCAGAAGATGATGAAAGTCCGAGAGGGAGGCAAGACGGTGTACTACTTATGAAGGTGTTGGGGGTCAGTTTCTTCCATAGTTGGCCCCGAGTTGAAGGAAGAACCTCCCAATGAGGGCATAGTGTTAAAGCCTGAAATGGCTCCAGAAATGTATGCAAGATGGACCGAAGCAGCACCCGAGCAACTGGTGAAAGCTTTCTGAATGACTTTGCAACTCTAGGGGCAAAGGTCAACATTCCATAGAAGAAGTCTGTCTATGACATTTACAATTTGTATTTACTATATTGTCCAAGAAATTTTATCTATATTTCTTTCTTATGTTATGAAGAAATTTATTTCCTCCACATTGTGTATCTCCGTAAGAAGTTTATTTTCTCTATATTGTGTATCTTCATTGTGTTATATTACTTGACACAGTTTTTAAATTTTTTTTTTTTTTTTTTTTGGTTGCCCCTTAAAGAAGAAGGAGGAGTAATAAACTCAGTTGCCAGCCATAAAGGATCTTTCTTGCCAAAGAAAGGAGTGTGCTTGCACCCAAACTTTTGAGGGACAGCCATTGCTTCCATTTGGACTTTCAAGGGACAACCCTTGTTTCCATCAGTGTGAGCTTCGAGGATCTTTCTTATTGAAGTAGAGTGTGTGCTCTCACTAAAACTTTCGAAGAACAGACCTCACTTCCATCAGTGCGAGCTTCGAGGATCTTTCTTATTGAAGTAGAGTGTGTGCTCCCACTTAGACTTCTGAAGAACAGCCTTCGAGATTCGGTTGCCGGCCAAAAGGGATCTTTTTTGCCGAAGTAGGGTGTGTACTACTTTCGGACTCATGAGAGATAGTTTTACTTCTGTTCGGACTTCTGAGGGACAACCCTTACTCTCATTAGTTCGGGTTCTAAGGGCCCCAGGGTCGTGGATTTTGCACAAGAATTCATTTACCTAAAATAATAAAGTCAACAAATGAGATAAACAATATCGAGTTCACATTACGATTCAAGCATTACCAAAATAGAGGCGACGTCAACAATAGTAATGAGTAACTTATGTTACAACAATTCTACTCCTCCGAGCAATTTCATGAAAATGTAAACGACATTCAACATCAGTGATTCAGCTTATGCAAGATTATAAACTCTGATTTTTGCTCTACAAAAGTGTGTTTGCCAAACATGGCATAAGGATAAAAGATTCCTTCTTATCAATATCATTTGACAATCTTATCCATAAATTATGATGAGTCATCAATCTTATTCAAAAGCCACATAAGGACAAAATATTTCCGAGGGCGTGATGCGAAGCGTGGCCGAAGAAGAGAAAATATACATGTCCGAGAAATTCAAAATTTCCCATACATGCAAGGGACAAAATGTAAGAGGGGTTAACTTTAGCCCATTAATTAATTGGGCCTAATCGAAAAGCCTAAAAATTGGTGAGCTTGGAGAAATTATTGCCAAATGGGCCCAAGTGAATTCTATTGAACGAGCCCATAAGAAAGCCAACAAATTGGGCTAAGGAAGACCCATCAAGCATATATCTCTAAAGAGAGTCCAACAAGCCCATTCGAGGAGGCTCAGATCATACGAGCATCCGAGGAGGTTTACCATTGCTTTCAAAAGAGATGAAACCCTCGAAGGATATCCATTTTCTGAGGTATTGGCTAAGTCTTGAAAGGGTTCGAAACCACAAACCTAGAGACCTATTTGATCTCGGACTCGAAAGGGTTCAGATCTATGAAACTAGAGATCCGAAGCGCTTGGCTTTGAACGGATTCAAATGCAATATAGAAGTCGCTCCGTTAATGAGTCCCAAAACACTTGCGGGCTCGGAGCTTTCCGAGATCTACGCACCAAAACCATGGGCGTGGGGAGTCCAAACAAAGGACCCGATCCCGAGGACGGTGAGTGGAGATAAATTCACTCTTCGGTTAAACTAGCCTACACCCGAGTCGAGGTAGCATGATCTAGGGGGTCCTTAAGAGTCGGCAATATTTGCGGCAGGGTGTTTTCTTGAACTACCCTTGACCCTTCTGCGGCAGGGCGTCCTCTGGGACTACCCCTGACCCTTTGGGATAATTGGGGATCATTGATTAGGTGTGACTAAGAAGAAAGGTTCGCTGAGAGGTTGATCTCATCTTCGGGGTTTTTCTCATTCTTGAAGAGGTCACCTTCTTGGACAAGGTAGTTAAAGGAAATATTCCCCATGTGCAAGGCACATGGGCTCCATCTTACATCATGAGGTGCCTATAAATAGTACCCACTCATAGCTTTACAAGGGATGGATTTTGGAGAGACAATTTTTGGGAGAGAACTAATTTTCCTTCTCCATTATCTACTTTCTGAGTAAAAGTGAGAGATCGTGGGAGATCATGGGAGAGTCTTGCCATTATTCCGGCGACCTTCAAATTTTCCGGCAACATCCCTTAACCCTCTCATACAGTTATGCCTTAGTTATTTTCTAGACACTAAGACGTGTGCATTCGACTAAAAATTAACTTTTTGTTATTTAATTTTTCACATAAAAATTAATTTTTTAACATAAGATTCATGCACATGCAATGGAATATTAATTAACAAATTATCACACAAGCACACCCTCAAATTTGCTATTCAGCAAGTCCAATCCTATGTAATCAACAAACAAGCCAATAATTTTTTTTTCCCTCAAATTTAATTTGTAAGTATTCATAATGAATAAACTAGAATTTCAATTCTGTGAGATCCATATTTTTTTTTTTTTTGGTTAATATTACTTGCATTTTATGTTGTATTTTTGGATAAGAATAAGAAGATTCTAGGTTTAGTTCCTGAGGAAACCCATTGGAATGTAACCACCATAATTGCAATCTAGTATTCTCACTCGTGCTGTAAATTTCCCTTTGAAAAAATAGAACAATTTCATCAAAGGACAAAAAATAATTATATAACTATTTCAATATCTATATATTTGATCTACCAAACATGCTATTGTAATATTGTTTACCATATGGGGTTATGATCCACCCGTCCCCAAATTGACCACCAGTCCCAAATTGACGTTTAAACAAAGTTCATAATTCTATTAACAATTATTGTCTTGGGTTTACCACCAGGGGTGGTGGCCTGGTGGAGGACGCAGTGTGTTTCCTAGCCGCGACCCAGGTTCGATTCCTGGGAGGGGGCTGTTTGATATCTCAGTGGAGAGCTCGCCCTTTACTCCCCTCGTTCCTGGGCTCGGCTGTGGCGCGTATCTGCCCTCCATTAGTGCCCTGGTGGTGGGTCCCCCACATGGTGGGGGTTAATTCCTAGCTAGCAACCGTTACCCCGGGGTTAGGGCCCACAGGGGGCGTGACCTACACCGTCGATCCCCTTTTTCTATGTTCAAAAAAAAAAAAAAAAAAAAAAAAAAAAATTGTCTTGGGTTTAGGATAATTTTTTGTTTTTGTTCTAATACCAGATGTTTTAGGACTTTGTTTTTACAAGTTTAAATAATTATACTATGTTTAGATCTAGAATTTAGGAAAAGTAGAAAAATGAAAATGAAAGAATTTGTACTTGCTCATTTTTTTACATTAAAAAAAGAAAGAAAGAAAGAAAAGAAAAAATACATTGGAGAGCCATTTATTTTCTTTTCATTTTCTTAGTTCAACTAATAAAAGTAAAAATATTCAATTCATCTCACCTGGTTTTTCTTTTCTATTTTTTTTTTCCACTTCCCTAAACAAATACTAGAACGAAACATAGATCATTGGATGCTATCAATCATCATAACTTTATCATATTTAGTCGCAACAAAATCAGAAAAATATATAACTTTGCTCACAAAAAAAATCATAATTTTTTAATGTTTATAACATATAACTATAAAATTCATTATGCAATCACAATAATTTGTAATTTGAATCATATGAAGTACCCGTCTGAAAAAAAAATAATAAATAAATAAATAAATATATCAAATGAGGTAGTATTGTATCGTGAATTTTACCGAAGTGGTTTATGAGTTGACTGACTGATTAGAAAATGATAAATTACAAATGCATTTTTTGAGATTTATTTAGAATATAAATTGCTTTCGGTGTTTTTAAAAATTACAGATACACCTTTGCCAGGATTTTTTATTTAACATAATTAACTAAAAAAATAAAATTCTTAACTGCTCTCGTACAATATAATAAAATTACCTAAATTGTTAATTGAAATAAATTTTTAACACCATTAAAAACTGTTAATTAACTTAATGATTTATTAATAAAAGAGTTAATTTGTTATGAAATTAGAAATCTCATGAAGCGCAATGAAATTTCTAAAAAAAAAAAAAAAATAGTGACAATTCGTATTTTAAACAAATCTCAAATAATCTATTTATAATTTAACCAATTAAAAAATTTTTGGTAGGTACCCAATTAGAAAATTGATACTTCTAAAAACTCATAAAACGTATGACAGTCATACCTTTTCATTAAAGAGGGGTTGTGGTTTGGAAATTTCTTCTTCTGCTTTAGATCCACAAATGCTGTAGAAACTCTTCAGATTGTTCAAACCATCAAGATATAAAAAATGCAGGTCACGAAAAATGAGAGACTTATCGTGGGCCCCTCCTTCCTTATTAGCTATTACTATTGCTTTTAATTTGGAGCAATAGCTTACATGTAGATGTCGGAGACGCGGTAGGTTCCAAAAGGATTCGTTCTCTTCTTGTTGGACTAGGAGTTTTAATTGTTTGTCCCTTATTATCCCTGATATGTTTTCTACAGAATCAATAATCAAGCCCTCCAAGGCAGGGAATGCCACCCGCAAAACTTAATAGATCAAACTCACTTTTTTTTCAAAAAAAATTTACGCATACAAAAGTATATTTGAATTTTCTAATCAAGCAACGAGATGGATCTATTATTTGGTATCATTATGATGCTGCAATTTCATGAATCCTATCAAAGTTGTAATCTTCACTTCAAATATATGTCAGCATAATTGCGTCTTTTTACCACGTTTCTTGATTCCTATATTACTATCAGTATGAGTATCTCCACTATAATTTGCATAAATTTGGTAGATAAATATTTAATATATTTCATTTTTTAAATTCCTCAACTTATATATATAGGGTGGGTTTGCGATTGACTTTTTTTTAATTATTTTTTTAATTCATAACAAATAATTTTTTGACTTTTAATTTTTCTAACCAAAATTAATTTTTTTAAAGTCTCCAAATGCCCACTTATTAGTCATAGAGAAACAACATCATTATAATTTTGGGATTGGAATGGGTTGTTCAACATGAAGTAGAAAATTAGCCTCGTTTGGAAACATATTATTTTAATATTTTTTTGAATTTTTACAAAAAGATATGCAAAAAAAGTAGAGAGTGTGATGTGACAACTTATAGTGATTTTTTAACTTTTTGACTAAAATCTAAGATATTCTGTATCTATATCAAATTGTTTGTTTATTTTTTTACAATTGTGTACCTTAATCGAGTAAATAATATATTTTTATAAATTCAATTTTTTTCCACAAATTAAAATATATCAATTAATTCATGTAGATAAAGTTTTCAAAATCATTGAAAAAAATAAGAAAATATAGACTATTTTTTGAGACGTTTGAAATTGTGAAAATAGAACAATTTAAAACTAGGGAAGTAACAAAAAAATGTGTAAATAACATTAAGAGGAAAAACATCTTAGTTACTCTTAGTTAATTTTGCGTTAGACAATTTCTTATTTATTTTTTTTTAAAATTTTGAGTCTCTAATAGTGGCTTAGTTAGTTTTATTTTATTTTATTTTATATTTTGTCAATTGATAAAAGATTAATTGCAAATATGAAAATAATTGCATCAATTTGAACAATTTTATTTTATTTTATTTTATATTTTGCCAATTGATCAATTTGAACAATTATAATCCAACAACTCAACTCAACAAATTACATCAATTTGTTTGGGAACCTTAATTTTTAGCTAAAACTATAACCTATCAAATCATTTTCTCTGCTTCACTACATGTCCTTTTATAAAAAAATTAATTCTCAAACACTTAACAAATACCACTAAAAAAACCCAAAAGCAAGGAAGTAAGAAAGAACTTAAGCCCAACAAATACCACAGTAAAAAGCCCATAATGGAAACAATAAATAACAATATAGTGATGGAGAGATAGTCAATCTGTCTTTGGTAAAAATTAACACCCTTAATTTTCCAGGCCAGAGTAAAAATTCTATTTTGTACTTCAATATACTTTAATTGACAATTTATTATTGGATGTGCAATATATTAAGTCTTGTACTTTCCCAATCTAAAAAAAAAAAAAAAAAACCTCCCTGACCAGAGTAAAAATTTAGTGTAACTGTGACACTGATGACGTGGTATCACCAACAAATAATAAATATGCATTATGTGAAGGGTTGTAATGACTCGGATCTTGATTCACTTTGGATTGATGAAAAGTGGTGCCGTCACCTTAAAACTTGTACGGTTGTTAGACTCTTGATATTGATGGGTTGACGAGTGGACTTTAAATATTATAATTGAGGACCCTTGGGTGATGTTTGGAACCTTAATTGAAGTCTTAACAAGGCATTTGGATAAGATTAGATAAAAAGCCCCAAGTTTGGAGTTTGAGTTTTTGACCAGCCGTCACTCTTTGCCCTTTTCTCCTTCCATACTTTGAATTTGGATGTGAGGTTAGAACCATTGGAAAGCTTATTTCCGGGGCTTCAATTTGGACACAAGAACGACCTAAAACGGAGTCCGTATGAAAAAGTTATACCTGTTTGAAGTTTCATAATCTGTGCTGAGAGCAGGTCCGCTCGAGCGGGAATAGGAACGCTCGAGCGGAAATAGCAGGTTCAGCAGCGTAAAAACGGGTTTTTGAGCTCATTCCTTCCATTTTTCTTTTCCTCTCTTCTTCCCTCTTGCATAGGTCCGAAACCCTAGCCCAAAACCTTTGATTTCCTCCACTTTTATCAACAATCCACCATGGTTCTTGCATCAAGGATGGAGAACAAGAGAAGATTAACATTTTCAACCGATTGGAACTTGGATTGCGAAGGATTCTCATCAATCTTCGTTCTTTGGCTTGTATCTTGAGGTAGGGGTCCTAGTTCTCCTTCAATGCTTACATTAATAGATAGATTTGTGGTATTTTGGAGTATATAAATACAAAATCTACATTTTGAGCATATAGAATTATATTATGGAAATTTGGGGGATTTCGGATTTGAAGAGTTTGGGGTGTTATTGTTGGGTTTAGATTATGGATTAGGAACCTAGGATGTATAATCAAGGGGAAAATTGGAAGAAGAAAATAATGGGTTAAGAAGTTGGAATTTTTCTTGAAATTTCTAGATTTTCTAGAAACCCTAGGTTGATTTATGAGGATAATCAATGATTTGGCCCAAATTGAAAGTAGAATCATGAAATTGGTAGGTTGAATTGCATGCGTACAAGTTTAATTGGAATTTGGTTATATTTGAAAATTATGTTTAAAAATTGCGAATGAACTTTGTTAAGAGCATTGTAAATCATGTTATAATGAGAAAGAAAAATTGGAGGAAATGATTTATTAATGATATAGATGATATAAACTCGGTTATGGAATGTTGAAATGGGATTTAAGAATTTATCTCGAATTGTATTTAATGGTGTTGAGTTGAATCATGTTGAACCATGTTGATTTTGTTTTTTTTGTTTTTTGGGTGAAAACCCTAGAAACTTGGAGATTTTTGGAGAACATGAAAATGTTCATAAAACTCTTTTCTTTCTTGGAATAAAAGATGAATGGGTGTAAATTCGATAAAGTGTTTTGCAAGAAGATTTTGAAAGTGGGTTTATTTTCTTTTTCCTTCTAAAAATACAAATTTATATTTTGAAACTATATTGATGAAAAAAAGATGTTTTGGTGAGATCTTCTCAAATATTTGAAAATGAATGGTTTTGGTAAGAAAACCTAGAAATTGAAGGATTTTCAAGAAAGATGTTGAAAATCTTTGGATCATGTTGTTATATTTATTCTGTGTGCCAAAATAAATGATGTTGGAAAATTGTTTAGTTATTTCATGACAATGATGGATTTCCATGGAATGAGATAATTGTTGAGGTTTTGGAAATGTTTTAAATGTGGGAATTATGTTATTCCTTGATGAATTGAAATAAATGTATTTATTCATCTTGTGAACTTGTATTGAAAGGAGAAATGGAAATTTTGATCACAATAGGAATATTGTATAGGAGTATTGAAAGTGAAAGAAATATTGCATTGCATTTTTAACATGGCATTGGCATATCATTTCATTTCATTACATTACACTTTGATGGTTGATTTGAAAACTTGCATTGAGAAAAGAATGTTGAGAAATAGTTTTCATGAAATGGTTTTGGGGTAAATAATGATGGTAAGTCTTGACAGGTGGTGTAGAATTAAGTTGGCCTGCGGGTCCGGGGTGAAAGACCGAAAAGTCCGCGCGGATAGTTGATTGTTGATTTTTTTCCAGTTGCGATTGGTAAAAATGACAATTTGATTAAGTTGGCCTGCGGGTCCGGGGTGAAAGACCGAAAAGTCCGCGCGGATAGTTGATTGTTGATTTTTTTCCAGTTACGATTAGTAAAAATGACAATTTGGTAGTACTTGTATAGTCTACTTGCAGACACCGGCCTAGGGATTACCAGAGACGTATTTACCGCCCTTGAAATAAATTGTTAAGTTTTGAACAATTGAAATTGCATGACATCATTGAGCATGATGGTTTTCAAAGGATGAAAATGTGATTTATCTTCAAAAAGGACATAGCATGACATATGCATTCATCTCATAAGACTGTATAAAATGAATTTGATGTACAATTTGGTTTAAAGAGGAAAAGTGCATGGGCATTATTTGTGAATAATGGGAACGAAAAATAGATATGAGGATCATAGATTATGATGGTAAACTTAATGAAGTAGTTGTATTAATAAAAGTAAATTGTGAGAGTTGTTCTATAATTAAATAAAGGATTGGCTTGGAAGAGTTTATTAACATTGTGTTATCTTGAAATGAAACTTTGCGGGTGAAATTAACGGGGTGAAATGAGTATAGGAGAATTGTTGGCGAGTCAAAAAGGAAATTGAACTTGAAATTTTGGGGTTTTAAGTTAAAAGTGAAGAGTAGAAAGGAAGAATGGAAGGAAAAGAAGAGTATTAACAATGGAAAATTAGTTGAGAAATGTTTGGGAAATTGGTTAATAACATTTAAATGATGTTGTTTCTTAAATATGGTTGTTTCACAAGGATCTATGATTTTCTAAAGTTAAGGGATGATTTTAATGGTTGAAGGTTTTTCTTACAAGTGTTTAAATTGTTTTTGAGAAAAAGATATCTTACTTATGATATTTTGAGATTATGAAATGTCACCCTACTATATTGTATCACCCTGCATGCATGATCATTTCTATCTGTGTGTTCGTTATTGATTTAGAACTATGAGATTCCTACTGGGCATTAGTGCTCACCACGTCGTTGTAAAAAAAATTTTTACAGGAAGAAAGTTTGGGTTATTTGATTGAAGATTTATGGAGTTCTTTAGTTCATTTGTATAGCTTTCTTAGTAGATGTAAAGGTAGTGGAGTTGTATTTGTAATTATTTATTTGTAGCTTCGCGGCAGAAGCTTGGCATGTATTATTGTTGTTGTATTTATTGAGAGAGGGAGAACATGTATCTTTGTGATTCTATTACTCAAGTGTAATAGACATTTGTAAATATTTATATTAAAAAAAAATATGGACCTAAATTTACAGGCTTTGGTAATGTTTTCGAGTAATAAAAAGTGGGGTGTGACAAGGGTCAACTCAACAATTACCTTGTCACATATACATGGAGGGTAAAAGATAAGAAATAATTAGTTGTTGATACCAATGACATGGTATCACCCTTATATTCAAAATTTTCCCCCCCATATAGAATTATAAAAAAATTATCAATTCAACCTGTCTGGTTAATTACACAACAATTTATAAGAGTTTTAGAGACTAAATTTTTTTGTCTGTAAATGTGAAAATTTTGTTGTAAAAGGCATTTAGGGACTAATTTCTATCGTCGTGAGAATAGTCGCTAATAAATAGACTTTTAGGGACAAAATAATTTGATTTCAAAATGGTTTATTTTCTTAGACAAAAAAAAAAAAATGGTCCTAAAAGGATAATAATTCATCAATGTCCAATTTTCATCACTAAAAATATAATGACAACACTTTTCGCAACAAAAATATTTGATCCCCAAAAAATAATCCTGTTCCTAAATTTTGATCTCTAAAACCTTAATTTTCTGTAGTATTAGGCTTAATTAATTACCCCTTAATTATTTTACAAGCACTGAGACGTGTAGTCAGCTGAAATTGAGTTATAAGTTCAAACTTGTATTTTATTCTTACTAATGTAAGATTGTTGGCTAGATAGTCTAATAATTTTTGTTATTTGATTTTTCGCGTAAAATTGTACATTTTATAAAATTCTTTTACTTTTAACATAAGATTCATGCATATACAATGGCATATTAATTAATTATCACACTCACACACCCTCCAATTTGCTATTAAGCAAGTCCAATGGCACGAAATTAATAAACAAACCAATAAATTTTTTTTTCTCAAATTTAATTTCAAAGGATTCAAAATGAATGAACGAATCATTTACAGACTTCTTTCTCTTTTTCTTTTTCTTTTTCTTTTTAAAATTAATTTGCATTTTATGTTGGATTTTTTGATAAGAAGAAGTTTAGTTCTTGAGGAAACTTATTAAACTGTAATCACAATAATTACAATATAGTATTCGAACTCTTCGCTCATGCTATAAATTGGCCTTTGAAAGAAAAGAACAACTTCATCAAATGACAAAAAATAAAACATGTCATTGTAAATATTGTTCTTAATAAGTGCTTATGATTCATAGTCTCCAAATTGAAGTTTAAATAGAGTTCATAATTCTATTATCAAATATTGTCTTGGGTTTAGGATAAAAAAATTTTTGTTCTGATACCAAATGTTTTAAGGTGTTGTTTTTAAAAGCTTAAACAATTATGTTATATTTAGATCTAGAATTTAAAAATGAAAGAATTTGTACTTGTTCATTTTTTCTATATAAAAAAGAAAAAAAATATATAGATATATTGGAGAGCTATTTATTTTTCTTTATATTTTCAACAAAAGTAAAAACATTCGGTTCATCTCACTTAGTTTTTCTTTTCTAATATTTTTATTTTTTATTTTCACATCCCTAAACAAATCCTACAACCAAACATAACCTAAGAATTCATAGGTTTTGTGATTAGGATCTATGGTTAGAAAATAATATTATCTCCACGAGGTGGTCAATTTTATGTCGGATGTTTCCATTTCAAAATCTACTTTAATTAGGTTTCAACTCAAGATCTTTCGGGTGCTATATTAATCTTTTTTTGGTTGGGAATGAATAAAGGGAAATTTTTCATACACACTCCGCACCATGTTTCATAACTTTACCATATTTAATCGTAATAAAATCACAAAAATACATAAGTTTGTTCATCCAAAAAAAAAAAAAAAATCTTAGTTTTTTTAATGTTTATAATATAACCACAAAATTCAGTAATAACTAACACTACAAAAAATAGTATACTTCCTTACGATTAAAGGAAATATGAGTAGAAAATTTTTAATAATAAATCTTTGAACTCAAAAAAATTGAACTAGAAATTTATCCAAAATGAAGATAGCTGGCTTAGATTCAACTTATGTGTTGTGGATTCATATATAAAATGCATTTAGACATTTATTAAAGTTTTTGAGTAAATTTATGGGATATATATTATAGGTATGTAGCACTATCGAATTTTTAATGACATGGTAGTATTGATACTTCTAAAAACTCATAAAACGTATGACAGTCATACCTTTTCATTAAAGAGGGGTTGTGGTTTGGAAATTTCTTCTTCTGCTTTAGATCCACAAATGCTGTAAAAACTCTTCAGATTCACCAACCCATCAAGACAAAGAGAACGCAATTCACGAAAAATGAGAGGCTTATCGTGGGCCCCTCCTTCCTTATTAGCTACTACTATTGCTTTCAATTTTGAACATATACGTACAGATAGATCTCGGAGACGCGGTAGGTTCCAAAAGGATTCATTCTCTTCTTGTTGGACTGGGAGTTTTAATTGTTTGTCCCCTATTATCCCTGATATGTTTCTTACATAAACGAGTTCCAAGACCTCCAATGCAGGGAATGCCACCTGCAAAATTTAATAGATCAAACTTATGTTCTTTCAGTTATCAAGCATTTCCAAATCAACAGAAAAAGTTACTACAAAACAAACCTTTTCACAAAAGAGAGGTCGTGAAGGGTTAGAATTGTTTGCCTCTGTTGTTGAAGTGTTTTTCGTACTCGAATAGAAGCTTCTAAGGTTGGGTAAGTCATCTAACACCATTTTTTTTAAATGATGAAAAATAATTTCCTCCTCATCTCCTTGTCTTTCATTTCTAATAATTTCTTCCATATCCTCACAGTCTCCTATTTCTAGGCGTTGGAGTTGCTCAAGACCTCTTGCAATGGAGTGTGTGAAGAGAAATTTAAATTGACAATTTTCAACACGCAATTCACACAAGTTACAAAAAGAACCTGGCGGAATTTGTGGTTGAGATTTTAGAAATTGTAATTCAGAAAATCCCGTTCCATCTTCGTCGTGTAACAGAACGTTTTCCATACCTGTAAGCTTAAGTATCTCAAGGTTCCTGAAACTCCCAAATAAAGCTATGTCTGTCATCAGTTGGCCAAAATTTAGACATAACATCCGAAGCTTAACTAATGTTGGAAGTGATGATGGGAGGCTCTTTATAGGCATTTCACTCAGATCCAGGACTTCAAGATTGTTTTCCATTCCATTGAAAAAATTGTTTGGAAAATCTGTTGGTGAGCACTTGCTGCACTTTAACACCAAGGTATGGAGTCCTCTACATTCCAACTCATTGGGAAACTCGTGAATATTTGCAGTGAACCTTAATGAGATTGCCGAGTGATGTTCATATCTGCCTTTCTCTGGCCACTTTTCGATACCATGTTTTACTAGATATTTTTTCTCATCTTCCGCAATCGATATAGCTACATCTCGAATAATATCATGCATTTTGACCACACTTCCACGTGTGTCATCTAATAACAAACAAGATGTTTTGAGGACATCAACCATCGCAAGTACTCTGTCCCTTCCTTCATCAAATGTATTCAGGTTTTGATCAAGTAACCTCATCCCAATGCTATATCTCACCAATTCGTCAATTGAAATCTCAGCATCTTCCGGAAACAAAGAACAAAGCAAGAAGCATGACCGTGCATCCTTGGGCTCTAGACGATCATAGCTCCATTTTAATGAGATTAACAAATTTGGATCGATATCCGCAATTTCTTTTATCTTGTAATTTTTAAGTTGTCGAAGTGCATCTTTCCAAGCATGCTTTCCTTTGCCTTTTAATGCTGCTGCAACTGCACGTATAGCAACTGGCAAGCCTCCACATTTGTCACACACTTCCTTTGCTTCAGAAGGGATTTCGGAGTCCACAGAAATTTCAGCCACCTTCGTAAATAGGCTCCATGCTTCTGTCTTTGTTAACACATGAATCGGGAAATTTTTTAGTTCGCTAGACTTTTGCATCATTTTGCACACACGTTGTTTCCGTCTAGTTATCACAACTTTGCAGCCCATATCACTACCAGTTGTAAAAGGAATTCCAATATCTGGCAAGTTAAGTGGCTCGTTGTTACCACCATCTGTAGTAGGAATTCCAATATCTGCCAAGTCAAGTGGCTCCCAAACGTCGTCCAATATTACAAGGGTTTTTTGCCCATTCCTCAGTCTATTCAATAGTTGACCTGCTCTTCCATACTCATCTAGCTTTAGTCCCAATTGACTTGCCAGTTCACCTTGAACTTTTTCCTTTTCCACAGCTTTGGACACAGTTGTCATTGCGACAGAATGAAAAAGCCCATTTCTCTTTGCTAGTTGGCGAACCTCTTCCACCATTGTTGTCTTGCCAACACCGCCTGGGCCGTAAATGCCAATCATTTTAATGCTAGGATCTTTCAACGATCTTATTATCTCCTCGAAGATGTGTTTCCTTGAATCAAATGCTTCATAATTTGCAGAGAATGTGAATCCAGCGTCTGGGAGAGGTGCGCGGTGTGACACTGGGCATGTCATCAACTTGGCGCCCTCCTCTTTTAGGATAATAACACGAGCAGTCTTCTTTTTGGACTCCTTGCCTAGCCGGTAACGCCAACGAATATTTGGACATGAGCATTTGAAGCAAGACTTGTTTTCCCTTACCATGTCCAGTAGAAACAGTTTGACTTCTGCTTTCATCCCATATGCGGACATTAGCCACCTCCAAACGTCATTCTCAACGACTCCTGCATCGTCTCTGGCTCTGTGGGCACTTCCATCGATCCTTCTCCACGCATCATCAAGTCCTACAATTTCATCTTCAAGTTTTTGAATATTCTTCTAATAGTGAATCACATAGCCAACGTGAGACCAGCCAGCTTTGCAGGTTTTTATGACACCGTCCGAACATAATATTTTAAAGATGTCGCCCACACCAATACTCATTTTTGTATTCTACTTTTTCCCTCCTCTTCTTTTGGTCTCTTTTCTCTCAATTACTGAAAACAAAAGGGCACAACGTTGATAATTGGAAAAAAAAGTACTAGAGGTTTTAGCTTCAAGAGTTCATTTTTTTCTTTTGAGTCCTGCTTTTCAAGGAAAAAACCAAAAGCTCTGCTTGCCAAATTTTCTAATTCTCACCTGGTTTGATTCCCCTTGCTTGAGAACTTGGTTATTTTAGTTGTTTTTTTTTAAATGATTTGATGGTTGTGAAACAAAAAGTGAAATGATTATACTTTAAATGTGACATTTTGTCCTATTACTTATTTTAGTCTATTTTGGCCTCATCGAAAAGATTAAAATGAATAAATAAGCACAAAAAAATAAAATAGACTAATTTAATTAATAAGATAATAAATTGTTACAACTGCATAAGATGAGTTCTGACGCTCAATGGGAGGGGAAGCTAAGCCACCAATTCAACTTTAATCAATGAGGATTTTGAACATAAAAACTACCTGGAAAAATGTGAGAGTAGTTCAACTGTTAAAAACATGCAGCTCCACTAAACTAACCCTCTTCTGGAATTCTGTTTTAACTTCAAAAAAAGTGAGCTTAACAAAATAAATAAATAAATAATCAAGAAGAAAAAATAAAAAATGAACATATCAAGAAGTTCTTGGTTGAAAGGATAATTTGTTGTCACGACATAGAGAGAAACGTAAGTATGTAGTTTCAAGTTAATCCCAAGGTGGTCAAGACCGGGGTATAGGGTGTGGTCTCTCAGAAAATTATTGGATATTCTTGGAAGATTATGTATTTATATTCCTTCACTAATCATCATTTACCATACCTCTTCATGTTCCTCAACCACCTAATACAAAATTATAAGTCTTACATTCTCTACCAATCATAATATCCTAGAGCACCACGTGACTGTGCTCTATAGGAATATCCAATAACTTCTTGTGGTCTCTCTGTTCAACAAATTTCTTTTTATAATTTTCCCTATAATTATTGGGCTCTTAAATCATGAGAGAGCAATGCACCTTGTGTCTAATAATAAATTGATTGGAGGATGAGATTCGATGACGAATAGCCTTGCCTCTGCTCTGTGGAACAAATTGAAAAATACTCGTACAATAAGCTAGAATTAATTAAACAAAGACAAAATGTTAAGTATATAGGAGGAAGTTCATACATTAGTTGATATTTGTTTAATGAAACAGAAGGAACTACATTAGTTTGACATTATTATACTCATATACAAACAAAAATTATGTGTTATGTTATTGGTCTATAACCCATTAATATATTTTTATGGATAAATTACACTGACCTCCCTTAGAAAATATAGTAAACTTCATAAGTTTGATATAATTACATTGTATTCTCTGAATATTTTAATTTATATAACATTTGGCTCATTTTTTATCAAAAATTTGTTAGTTATATAAATGAAAAAAAAAAAAATGATGTTATCATTTTTTTTTGGGTAAATTATACTATTAGTCCCTAAATTTTACCCCTTACGTCATTTTAGTCTCTACACTTTCAATTGACCCAATTTTGACTCTTAATTTTAGATTTTGCGCCAATTTGGTCTAATTAATAATATTGCTAGTGTTTTTAATAGAAAAATAATTACTAACTTGGTTAAGATTAACTTACTAACCAAGTTTCTAATTTTGCTCCTAAAAATATGACACATCACTTATGTAATTGGACTAAATTGAAACAAAATCATAAATTCAGAGTCAAAATTGAGTCATTGAAATTACAAAGACTAAAATGCCATAAGGACTAAAATAGAGGGACTACTGACGTAATTGCCCATTCTCTTACACTGAAATATTTATTTTACCTTGTGTATCTTTTAATTTTACTAAAAAAATAGATTGTGTAATTATATCAAAAAATTTTAAGGACATCAGTACCCATCTTTTATTTATAAAAAAATCACTGTCATGCCAGTTTGGTGGATAATTCTGAAAGAATAGCATTAAAAAAATAAAAAATGCTAACTATTTTTAAATAGAACCACTGGAGAGGTTTGAGGTCTGTGCTATTAGCCAAATATGTTCAAATAGAAGATTAAATGAAGAATAAAAGTTGCGTTTTCCTGAAAATGTGATCATGTTTGATTCCCTTCCGTTAGAGAACGTTGTCTCGTGGACTTATCACATGTCTAGGTCTTTTGGTGATTTTTATTTCTATTTTGACCAAAAACAAAACTAAACATTTTAGATACACACAAAAAGTAAATTATAATTTATATGTACAAAACAAACAAAAAGATCAAAAAGTCTGCACATTTTAAAATTTTATTATTATTTTTATTTGGGTAAACTTTTTTCCAAATTGTTTCACTTTTACAAGTGAATTAGGTGAAATTTTAATATTTTAGATATATATATATATATATATATGTAAAAAACAAAAATCCTAAAATAATTTCTGAAAACCAAACCAAATAAGCATGTCTTGAATCACACTTTGCCATGCTCCCAATTACTTTTATTCAAGTCTCCAAAGATAAAGAAATAAAAGAAAATTACACACAAAGCTAGAACAATAACAGAGGAAGAAGAAACAAATCATTAAAACAATCCAGTTTGAAAATAGAACAAAATATGCAAATTTATTGTGCTGTTTTAAAATTAGCAGCTGAATTATAGATCTGAACTCCAAACTCTTATAAGTAAATAGTGTGATCAAAATCTAAAAAGCAGATGATAGCAGTAACATCTACAGCAAAAAGAAAATAATATTTATTACCTTATATTTCTTGTCTATCAACAATTCATCATCCACACACAGCCAACAAAATTTGAATATGAAGAGTTGGGATGAGATTCAGAAGAAGCAGACGAGAAAACTAATAATAGATTTCCTAATGGTAGATCAGACCAATAAAAAGTTATCAACGATGTGTTGTGTGGCTATAATTTGTAGTACCTCTCCACCGACACTGTTGTTGACTTGCATTGACTTGGGGGTTTGAACATAGTGCCCTTCACTTATCATTTGCTTTATACATTTACGTTTGGTTTTTTTAAGCAGAAATTTTTTTTTTAAATATATATTTTTATATTTTTTAATAATTGATACGATCAAAAATAAAAATCAAAAGAAATTAATCTTTGTAGGAAAAAATTATTTCTCATTTTTTAAAAATAAAAAATATTTTTTAAATTAAGATTTTACCAATATTACTATCACCTCTATTCTTATCTCCACTATCACAACACCATCACCTCGGCTATCTCTACCTTCGTTCCAACACTAAACATGAAAAAATATTTTTTTGAAAAACTTTCTACAAAAAGTTTGTCGTCCAAACAAATGGAACATTAAATTGCTTTTAATCATGAATTTAGATAAATATTTAGAAGATGGAAAAAAATTATTTTATATTTTATTCATATTTTCTTTACTTTTCTTTTTTAAACTCTTACCTAAATCTATGATACAAACCTAATGGTTCATATCTAAATTTAACTACTAATTTTGAAGGTAAATTACAATTACACGCTTTGAGATTTGTCAAACATATGAATTTTTCTCCCATGTTCTGAAAATTATAAATATCTCTTATCAAAAAAATATATATATATATATATATATATATTTTTTGTTGCAACTGACTTAATAGAAAAAGAAAGTTACTCAAATATTTTTTAATACCAAAATGATATTATTATATTACTCTCATTTTCATCTACTTACCACCAAATTACTCGTTTCACACCATCATAATATTCTTCAACTCTCCTCAGCGACATACCAACTGCTGGTAGATAATAATAATAGTAATACTGATTAATAGTGAAAAAGGGCGATGTAATGGTTGAGTAAAATAATGTTACTAATTGAGAAAAAATAGAGAATAAAAAATGTGATATAGGGAAAATAAAATAAAATGTTTTAACTTTAGAAAAATTAATACATAAAAAATTATTATTTATAATACATTTTTTTTTGTTTAACTTCTCACTAAATTAATTTCACATTTGAACTTTCAAAATGGGTGCCAATAATAAATATGATAGCTCCACAGTGGTGGGGGGGTTGAACATATCTCAATTACGATTATTTTTCTTTTTCTTTTTTTTGGTTGGACACAGACCATTGATTGGGTTAATTCAATTGATTGTCATTGTATATTTCTTTTGAGAAAGTTAAATAATAATTCTTTTTAAATGTAAAAATTAAGCATTTCTCTTCTATTAAGGTACATTTTGTTGTATTATTTATTTTTGGTGTGAGACTTTTTATTTGTTTGAATTGTTGGGTCAAATATGATTGATGCACGAGCATGAAATAATGTTCTCGTATAATCTTGTTGATCAAGTCTGCGCTCCTCCAAATGTCGTCGCTTTACTTCATGAAAACACAAACGTGAGCTAGCCGGCGGGTGTGTGCCGATACCTCTCCGATGCCTAAGTTAGCCAAATAGACAAATAGGTAAAAGCTCTGTGTATTCGAGAATCAAAATTGTGATACATGTACATAGGTTCTGTCATGAGCTTTTATAGTTTCTGCCTAGCACAATCCTAGTAGGACTCTTATTCCTCAATATAGAGTCCTCTAAGGAATCATACTCCTGAAAGGTAATGCTTATCCCTCAACACTCTCCTCATTGCTTAAACCAAGTGAGATGGTTTTACCACGGCTGGATAACAGTATGACCGAGCTAACATTGGCCCTTTGTCATACTCAATCCAGTGTCTTCATATGCAACACATAGCTCGGTT
Source organism: Camellia japonica (assembly GCA_030407325.1). NCBI lineage: Eukaryota > Viridiplantae > Streptophyta > Magnoliopsida > Ericales > Theaceae > Camellia > Camellia japonica. The sequence goes on along the minus strand of JAPPVO010000032.1, from coordinate 40,485,912 downwards.
CTTGTTCACTCGTATCTCGGTTTTGTCTACTTAGATCGAGCTAACTGCAGCAAGCTTTGACTGAGCCAACAAGGGCGAGGCCCACCTTATGAAGCCCAAATACCTCGACCCATAGTTCGGTCCGGATTTCTCCTGGCCCAAGCTCGTTAGTTTTTAGATCAAGCTACAGCAGCTCCTATCTCGGTTCGACGTGCGGCCCAATTTCCAAAAAAGCCTCTTCCTTAGCTCGGCCCAGTTTACTTATAAATTACCCTCTCAATTGTCCCTTAATTCCATCTGCAGAGCATGATATGGGATTACTTGTTTCCAACTGAGCTCAAAGTTAGCCATCAGCCGAGCTAAAGTGTTACCGGGCTACCAATTTGTCCGGTCAAAAAACGTCTTTTCAGTCTCTACACGTCTGAATTGCTTTCTATTCCCTTGGACACGTGGCAGGACCCCATTGGCCAAGGATAGCTGTCACAGCCGTCTTCGTACTTCGCAAATTTTGAACAGTCCCGCCAAATCCTCGCTTTATACAAAAAACCTCCCTTTTGAATTAGAGACACCACTGTTCATCTTCGTTTCTTGCCTTTTGAGTTTCCATCCTAGCATCTGAAAAAGCTGTGTGTTTTCGTCGGCAGCCCTACAGCCCTGACCTTCATCCCCTCATTTCAAAGCTGTAAGTGACTCAAATTCTTTTTTCTTCTTTGTTTTTACTTTTGTGAATGTGTACAGTATAGCAATATATACACATGTTTTCTAAAACACATTTTTGTAGTTTTAACACAAATCTTCAAAACTCATACACCCAGACTTCTTAGCCACACTTTATCTGGATATCACGATCAATTCGTTTATGAAATCCCTTTGATCTAGAATAGCGCCACGATCGAACTAGGAACCTGTTTGTATTAGGTGTGTACTCGACCGAACTAGAAAGCTTTCCCAGTGACCGAGCTAGATCTTGGGACCAATCCAGCTCTCTGACCTAGCCAAAACCGAACTAAGAATAGGTTGCAACCTCTCTAGCCGAACTAGGGTTTTTTGCGTTTATCTTTCTTCTTTTTTAGCCCGGTCAGTGATCTGGGCATAACACTTGTTATTTCCACTTTGCAGCCTTGTCGAGTGCTGGGGCACGCATTTGCACCCTGCACCTAGGCAGCTCTGCTCGACCGTACCAACCAAGGCCCCAGTCAGACGGAGCTAGACTTAATTTATTCACAGCCTTAAGTTAATAATGGGGAAATACCGATTTTTAGTAAACTCACCCGGGGCTATTGCCGAGTTCTGCAAGGACTACAACATCCCTGATGACGTCCACCTTTCACTAGCCGAGCTAGATACAACCCCATGGGGAAAACCGGGCTTCGTTCCCTTCACCGTCATTTCCATTATAGAGGCCAGACTCCGATTCCCTGTTCAGCCATTACTATGCGAATTCCTTAGGCAGACTAGAATATGCCTAACCCAACTTAGCACCAATTCTTATAGAATAATAAATGGCATCGCCGAGCTAAATCGCCGGCTTGGCCTCAATCTCGGTTTAGCCGAACTATTTCACCAATACTCACTTGGCCAGAATGAAGACGGCTGGGTATATTATTTAAGAATAAGACGCCACCGAGAGAAAATAATAAAAAACACACCGGATAAAGACTTAAAAGATGATGACTTTTTCTGGGTTTTTGGTAACTTCGAGGACCAGGAAGCCCATATACTGGGCTACAACATAAATTAGAACAAAGGGGCTGCTGGTAAGGACACCTCGGTTCTCACTTCTGTATGTTTTTTACCCTTGCTGTTTGTAAATTTCTCACCGCGCTAACTGCTTGCCTTTATCTTTACGCAGACTTGAACCAGCTTAAGTCTCAATACCAATACCCCAATTTGGATGCTCTCCGCGCCGCGCTTCGATACCGCGATCGAGGTTGGGCTGAGCTACTCAACTTTGAACCGACATATACCTACAATGGAAGAAGGAAGACAAAAGTCACCAACTTCCTTCTCGAACCTTCACCAGAACCAGATCCAACCCTTTCCCAGATAAACCTTATTCCACTAACCAAGGAACAGGAAATGGCCAAGCGCCGAGCTGTCCAAGCTCTAATCACCGAAACAACAGCTCAAGCCAGCGGGGATCGAACCGTGATATCACAAGTTGGCCAAACATAGGAAGCCGTGGTAGCCTTTCCAACAGCCCGAGCTTCGTCATCTCGGCCGCATCAGCGTGCCCGTACTCCTTCAACTGAGCCACAACACCTTATGGATGAAGATGACATCTTGCTTCCCCAGTTTACGCCACCGAGCCCAGAGCCCGTGGGTTCTGACGGGGCTAGCCCTTCTGAATGGGCACCAAAGATAACATATAAGAACCGGCCTGTTTCCAGCACCGATTCGGTGGTAGCAGACAAGGACCACTCACTCGCTTTCAATCTCGCCAAAAGCGTGTGTCTGCCCGCCGACATGGAGCACCACGATCATCTCACCGAGTTGAAGGCCATCCGTTCAGCTACTAAGTCAATGGTGCTGGTAAGTGTTCCCCTAACTATCCTCTATTAATCAACAACTGTTTGCTCGGTTTCTGTTCATAATTGCCACCTCTTTTGTAGGCCATGCAAAAGAACCACATCGCTCACAAGTGAGTTTTGGAGCTTCGTAAGATAGCACGGCTGGCCGTGGCAGATGCCAATGCTAGGACAGTTGAGCTACAAGAAGTGAAGGAAAAAATGAGCGGCTCGAATCTGAAGTCGCCCGACTCACTGGGCTGGTCAATTCGGCAGAGGCGGACAAGCAAAAGGCCTTGGTTGAGCGAAAGGACCGCTATCTGCGTGAGCTGGCTAAGCTCGAGAAGAAAAAAGACGCCGAGATAGCCGAGCTGAAGAAGAAGATGGAAAACGCGGAGGACCGCGGTTATAAGGAATGTGAAACCACATACGTCTTGCAGTGTGAAGCTGCCAAAGATATTTTCTTCAAGTGTGGGTGGAAGGCAACCGCCCTAAAGCTCGGTCAAAGGGAAGAAACCGAGGTATTCCAGAATCCTCCTCCTCACTTCATCCCGAGCTATATGGCAGATTATGCCAACATCATCCAACAGAAGTTTCTGCAAGAGGGGGAGGAGGAAGAGTCCCCAGAGTCAAACAACGCCCCACCTTCTGCCAGAGATCAAGGTCACCAGACTGCTCAATCAACTCGGGCGGAGCCACTGGTGCCAAGCACAGTTGAAAACGTGCTTATAACCGACCTTCTTGCTAGGGTCGAGATGCCGAGTGGTGAAGCTAGGGTTGACCTTGATGCAGACTTGGACGATCTGTTTGCCTGATTTTTTCTTTTACTGCCAAGAATTTGTAACCGGGCTCAAGCCCCTCCTTTGTAATGATCAGCTTGAAAAAATGAAATGAAATGTGCTTTTTCCTCAACTGTTTGTTCGATTTACTTCATGCTTGCGTTATTTTTCAACTTCATTTGCATGAGGGCTCGACTCTGGTTCATACGAAGTTTTAACATTTTCTGGCCGAGATACTTATCTCGGTCTTAGAACCTTGTAATCTGTTTGGTCATACCTGCCAACGTTTTCAGCCTGATCTCGGCTGAAGAGAGATAAATGTTGGCTTTTCCTGCCAACCTCTTTAGCCCAGATCATGATCTCGGCTGAAGAGTACTCAAAGTTGGTTATTCCTACCAACCTCTCTTCAGCCTAGATCCTTATCCTAGCTGAAGAGTACTCAAAGTTGGTTATTTCTACCAACCTCTCTTCAGCCTAGACCCTTATCTCGGCTGAAGAGTACTCAAAGTTGGTTATTCCTGCCAACCTCTCTTCAGCCTAGATCCTTATCTCGGCTGAAGAGTACTCAAAGTTGGTTATTCCTACCAACCTCTCTTCAGCCTAGATCCTTATCCTGGCTGAAGAGTACTCAAAGTTGGTTATTCCTGCCAACCTCACTTCAGCCTAGATCCTTATCCTAGCTGAAGAGTACTCAAAGTTGGTTATTCCTGCCAACCTCTCTTCAGCCTAGATCCTTATCTCGGCTGAAGAGTACTCAAAGTTGGTTATTCCTGCCAATCTCTTTTCAGCCTAGATCCTTATCCTGGCTGAAGAGTACTCAAAGTTGGTTATTCCTGCCAACCTCTCTTCAGCCTAGATCTTTATCTCGGCTGAAGAGTACTCAAAGTTGGTTATTCCTGCCAATCTCTTTTCAACCTAGATCCTTATCCTGACTGAAGAGTACTCAAAGTTGGTTATTCCAGCCAACCACTCTTCAGCCTAGATCCTTTTCCTGGCTGAAGAGTACTCAAAGTTGGTAATTCCTACCAACCCTTCTTCTGTTGCCCCTAGCTAATACTGTCTAAGAACAATTTTACAATGGAAAGAGAAACTACTTGTTTTACAGTGGGAAGATTTATGCTGAAAGAGAAACTACTTGTTTTATTTAGAGAAAGAAAAATTACAAGTATTTAAAGGAAAGCTAAAAATAAAATAGTTTGAGATTAGCAGTGTTCCATGGCCTAGGTACAGCCTTGCTGTCTCCATCTTCCAAGTGATATGCCCCTTTTCCTACTAAACTAACCACTTTGTATGGTTTTTCCCAATTAGGCCCTAACTTGCCATCTCCGGGTACCAGAGTGTTTCCCATTACTTTGCGCAGCACCCAATCTCCAATCTTGAATTGCCTCGGATATACCGTCTTGTTATATTTTCTGGATAACTCTTGTTGGTATGAGGCAATGTGAACCAGTGCTCTTTCTCTTCTATCTTCTGCTAGGTCAAGTTCCTAGGTTATGGCTTTTCCATTCAAGTCTGGGTCAAAATTTTCACTTCTAATGGTGGGGAGGCCTACTTCCAGTGGGATTACTGCCTCCATGCCATAGGCCAAAGAAAAAGGCGTTTCACCAGTTGACCGCCGATGTGTGGTGCAGTAAGCCCATAGAACATGAGGAAGCCCCTCAGCCCACTTGCCTTTTGCTCTTTCCAACCTTTTCTCCAAACCATCCAAGACAACTTTGTTTGATGCTTCCACCTGGCCATTTGCTTGAGGGTATGCTGGGGTAGGGTTGTAGAATTCTATCTTGTATTCCTCGTAGAAACCCCTGAAGATCTTGCCTTCAAACTAAGTGTCATTATCGGATATCAAAGCCTTTGGTATGCCGTATCGGGTTATGATATTCTGTCAGACGAACTTCTTAACATCTTTTTTCTTTATTGATGCGAGTGCTTCAGCTTCTACCCACTTCGTGAAGTAATCCGTTGCTGCGAAAAAGAAATTTCTGTTGCCGGGTGCTGTTGGAAGTGGTCCTACTATGTCCAAGCTCCACATTGCAAAGGGCCATGGGCTAGTTAATGGTAAAAGCTTTCTGGCTGGTTGATGTATTTGGTGTGCGAACTTTTGACATTTATCGCACTTCTTGGCATACTTCTCTGAATCTGCTTGCATGTAAGGCCACCAATATCCTTGTGAAATTGCTCTGTAGGCCAATGATCTTACCCCTTGGTGGCTTCCACATACGCCTTCGTGTATCTCGAACAAGAATGCCTCGACCTTGCTAGGATGGACACATTTCAAGTAAGGTCTGTGAAGGATTTTTTGTATAACACCAATGATGGAGAGAGCCAAAATCGCTGCGACTTTGCTCTGATCTTGTTAGCCTCTTTCTTCTCTTCAGGTAAGATGTCGTCTTTTAAGAATACAATAATGGGATCCATCCATGAAGGGCCTAGTTCGGCACAACATACCTCTGTTACTTCAGGTTCTTTAATACGTGGTCTGGGTAAGAAGTCAATCAGTAATGGATGTGGGATAGATGTGTCTACCATGGAGTTCGTCTGCTCTGCTATTTTCGTCTCAGCCGATCTGCTCTATTCGCACTACTTCGAACTTCATGATCTCCTTTCTGACTAATTCTTGGTACTTACTCATCTTCTCATCTTTTGCCTCGTAGTCGCCTGAAATCTGGTTTACTACTAGCTGGGAATCACTGTAAACCATTAGCTCGGTGGCCTTCATGAAGAGTGCTGATTTTAGGCCTGCTAAAAGTGTTTCGTACTCTGCTTTATTGTTTGATGCTGGGAAGCCAAGGTTGACTGCTTGTTCCACTATCAGGCCATCTAGTGAGATGAAGACTATGCCAAGTCTTGCATCGTGCCTACTAGATGCTCCATCCACGAAGAGCTTCCACATCTGTCCAACGAATAGCTTCCAGCAAGTGGAAGGGTCGGATGATGTCTTGGGATCATGAGTGTTACTGATGTTTTCTTCCAAGTCCATGCCTACTGGTGGGGTTTGCTCTTTACTATCTCATTGTACCAAGTTTTTACTTGTTGATAAGTCTTTGCCAGGTATAGCACGGTTTGCCTCTTCCTCCTTTTCTTCAATCTAGTATGACTTGGGATGTGGCTGGGTGTCTTGTTTGGGGGGCTGTGCAATTCCTGCGGCACTTTCCATCCATTTTTCGGTTGTATCAGTTAAGTCAACTGGGCAGATGTGATGGCTTTCTGGTGTGAACTCAGCCACAAAGTCTCCCAGAGCTTGGGCTTTTATTGCGGTTTTGGGTTGAAACTTGATGTCGAATTGTCTCAACTCCACCGCTCATTTCAAGATTCGTCCAGAAAAGTCCGCCCTCTCAAACAAAGCTTTTAAAGGAAAAGCTGTCAGGACGATTATGGTATGGGCGTGGAAGTAATGTGATAACTTCCTTGAGGCCATCATCAAAGCTAAGGCCAGCTTTTCCAATGGTAGATACCTGGTTTCTGCCCCCAGCAAGGTCTTGCTAACATAAAAGATAGGCAGGTGTTGGATTCCTTCCGCTCTGACCAACACTGCGCTAACTGCATGCTGTGAAACTACCAAGTACAAAAAGAGTTCTTCTCCAGGTACTGGGGTTACTAGCAATGGAGGAGAAGTCATGCCGCTCTGACCAACACTGCGCTAACTGCATGCTGTGAAACTACCAAGTACAAAAAGAGTTCTTCTCCAGGTACTGGGGCTACTAGCAATGGAGGAGAAGTCATGTAGTCTTTCAGGCTCTCTAGGGCGTGATCTCTTTCTTTATCCCACTCAAATTTGGCCTTCAACGCTTGGAAGTATGGTCGACATCTGTCTGATGACCGACTTATGAACCGGTTGAGTGCGGCAGCTAGGCCAGTGAGATGCTACACCTCTTTTACTGTATTGGGCCTCTCTAGATCTTGGATTTCTTTGATCTGAGAGGGGTCTACTTCTATACCTCGGTTGGTCACCAGGAAGCCTAGGAATTTGTCTGATCCTACGTCGAACGCACACTTAGATGCATTTAGATGCAATTTGTTCTTCTTTAGGATTTCGAACATTTCGTCTAGGTCCCTGAGATGGTCTTTCTCATCCTTACTTTTGACCACCATGTCATCTATGTAAGCCTCCATTGTTTTGCCTAACAATGGTTCAAACATTTTGGTGACCATCCGTTGGAATGTGGCCCCTGCATTTTTTAGGCCAAAGGACATGACCTTGTAATAATACAATCCTCTGGGCGTTGTAAAAGATGTGACCTCCTGGTCTGGCTCATACATAGCGATCTGATGGTAACCTCTATACACATCAAGGAAGCTAAGTCGATTGTGCCCTGCCGTCAAGTCTACCAGTTGGTCTATCCTGGGTAAGGGAAAGCTATCCTTTGGGTATGCCTTATTGACTGTTTTGTAGTCCACGCAAACACGCCATTTTTCATTCTTTTTTGGAACTACTACAATATTGGATATCTACCTAGGATAGTGTACTTCTCTGATGGCTTCTGCCTCCAGCAAGTTTCCCACTTCCTCCACCACTATCTCTGCGTGGTGGAGTGCTGATCTGCGAGTACGCTGTATAATTGGTCTAGCAGTTGGGTGGACATTCAGTTAGATGAAGTTTGGGTCAATGCCAGGCATGTCGTGTGGTGTCCATGCAAACACTTCGATGTTAGAGGTTAAGAATTCTATGATCTCTATTCTCTCAGTGCTGGACAAAGACGAGCCGAGCAGAAAGAACTTTTCTGGGTTTTTTTCATCTATCCTTACCTCTACCAAGTCTTCCACTGCTTTCTGTTCTGCTGCCTTGCCAATATCCGCAAATAGTTCATTACTCTCTAGTTCTTCTACCATCTGTACATATCCTTTTGCAGCCCGGCTGCTATTTATTGTGACGAAGCACTATTTTGACATGATTTGGTCTCCCAAGACCTCTTCAATTACTCTGGCTTTGTTGGGGAACCGCAATGCTTGATGGTAGGTTGATGCTACCGATCGCATGGTGTGCAGCCATGTTCTTTCCAGGATTATGTTGTAAGTGGAGGGGACCTTCAATACCCAGAATTCCACTTGTTTAGTTATGGTCCCAGCTTTGACTGGGTGGATTATCTTGCCTACTGGCCATTCTGACATTGAGTTAAAGCCAACTAGGGGGGATGTTGCAGGGGCCAAGTCTTTGTCCTCTAGTTTCAGTTGTTTAAAGGTTTCGTAATACATTATCTCGCACGAACTTCCTTGGTCAATCAGGATTCACTTGATGTCGAAGTTCTTGACGCGCAAAGTTACTACCAGTGCGTCATTGTGAGGGCAATGTAGCCTTGCTAGGTCCTTGTCTGGAAAGGATATGATGTTCGTAGCCTCTATTTTGCCCTTTTTGATGGCGGGTTGTGCACTTAGTACCTCCTTCAAGTGCTCTGCCTTTTTTATCATCCCCCTGAGTTCACATACCCGCTCAGGTTCAATGATCCCATGAATAACATTGATTACGGCTTGGAGTGGTTCGTCTACCGGCATCCCGTTTGGCCTGTCGAGGTCCTAGGGGACTGGCTGTGTTCCCCCTTCAATATACTGGTCTAGGTGACCAGCAGCTACTAATTCTTCCAGATGTTGCCTCAGGGGTGTGCAGTTTTCAGTTAGGTGCCCTTTCTCATCATAGAATGTGCAACGAGACCTCTCGTCGTAGCCCCTTTGTGCTACTCCCAACTTGGCTGGCCGCCGAACGAAGGGTTCATTTTTTATCTCGCTGAGAATTCGGTAGATGGGTTTATTAAACACGGTGGTGATGGCAGTGCGAACTCTTAACCTCCTTTTTTCTGGGTCCTCTCTGTTGGCTCGCCTGCCTCGCCCATTCCTGTTTGGTTGTTCTACTATGTTGACTTTTGCTGCAGTCTTTTTGTTCGGCATTACTGTTGAGCTAGATTTTGCTTTAGCCCGGGTGCTATCTTCCTCCACGCGGATATGTTGGTGCACCCTCTCTATTAGGGCCTCCATCGTGAGGGGTGGCATCATAGTAATTGAGTCCCTCAACTTGTTTCTGACTAGTAGACCCCTTTTGTATTACGCGATCGCGAGATTTGTAAAGCAATCTCCTATTTGGTTGAAAGTCTCCCAATATCGACTGTTGTAGGATCTCAACATCTCCTTGTCGCCCATGTCAATGGAGAGTAGCTGATCGATCTCCACTGGTGTCTTAGTGTTCGTTCTGAACCTAGTCACGAACGCCTCTGTCAATTGTGCCCAGGAGGCGATGCTGCCTTCTGGCAGCCTTTCAAACCAGGTTAGACCTAGGTCGCCAAGGATGGATGGGAACAAGATACACATCAGGGCCTCATTCTGCTGGTTCACTGCCATAACCTAGGCGAAAGTGGCGAAACCCTCATAAATGGTGAATTTGGGCTGGTGGAAGCCCGAAGGTAGTGGTGTGTTCTCTATTGCCATAATGAACGGCGAGCTCTGCAACCTTGCTAATACCTTATCCGCTGCTTCGTAAGCAAGGCGAGGCATTGGCATCCCTACCTCGACACTCCCATGTGTCCTGGGGGCTAATCGCTGTAGTGTTGAAACTCTGCGTGGGTCGCGAGCCCTGGTGTCCTCATTTCATCGGGCCCTTTCATCAAGTACTGTTCGCAAGTTAGATAATCTAGGCAACTCTGTGTGCCTAGATGCCGTCTGGTGTGTGTGCGAGGGCCGATAGGTGCTTCTCTCAGTACACGACCTTTCAGTTCTCATTCTCTCAGACCTAGAGTAACGAGTCCTGGAAGTCCTCGATTGAGTGTCGCTTGTTCTAAGGCTCCTACTTTCTGCTTGTGATGGAGTGACCTGCTACCTGTCATGATCCTCTGAGTGGCGAGAGGGCGTGTTGCCTTTGTGCCCCTCTCCTGTCGCCACCCCTTTTCCTTTTATTTGACACTTCATTGACTCTATGTTTACCGTCATCCTCCTTATTAACTTGTCTTGTTCCCTAACGCGATCCTCCAAAACCTGGAGGTCTAATCTCCGCCTCTGTCTTTCAGAACTTTGAGAATGATGGGGGCTGCTGCCCCGTCTTTCCCTTGCATCTCTCCGGGGGTTCTGTCGCTGGGCCTCTAAATCCGCCATGGAAGGGATGAAGGCAAACCTTCGCGCCTCTCACCCCCCTCCGAGGTTTGCCCACCAATAGCCAATTGCGGCAACTCTTCATTGTATGCCATTGTTTCCAACTTGGGAGGAAAGCTTGATCAAGAGGTTTTGTTCTTTATGGTGTTCCCACAGACAGCGCCAATTGTACGAGCATGAAATAATGTTCTCGTATAATCCTGTTGATCAAGTCTGCGCTCCTCCAAACATCGTCGCTTTACTTCCTGAAAACACAAATGTGAGCTAGTCGGCAGGTATGTGCCAGATACTTCTCCGATGCCTAAGTTAGCCAAATAGACAAATACGTAAAAACTCTGTGTATTCGGGAATCAAAGTTGTGATACATGTACATAGGTTCTGTCATGAGCTTTTGTAGTTTCTGCCTAGCACAATCCTAGTAGGACTCTTATTCCTCAATACAGAGTCCTCCTAGAAATCATACTCCTGAAAGGTAATACTTATCCCTCAGCACCCTCCTCACTGCTTAAACCAAGTGAGATGGTTTTACCACGGCTGGATAACAGTATGACCGAGCTAACATTGGCCCTTTGTCATACTCAATCCAGTGTCTTCATATGCAACACATAGCTCGGTTCTTGTTCACTCGTACCTCGGTTTTGTCTGCTTAGACCGATCTAACTGCAGCAAGCTTTGACCGAGCTAACAAGGGCCAGGCCCACCTTATGAAGCCCAAACACCTCGGCCCATAGTTCGGTCCAGATTTCTCCTGGGCCAAGCTCGTTAGTTTTTAGATCGAGCTACAGCAGCTCCTATCTCGGTCCGACGTGCGGCCCAATTTCCAAAAAAACCTCTTCCTTAGCTCGGCTCAATTTACTTATAAATTACCCTCTCAATTGATTAAATATAATTATCTTTTCGGCTATAAATAATTTACAACCAATTGATAAAAATAAATAAACAAAAACTAAGACCATACTGTGTAGTAATGTTTAGAAAATCGAATCGGACCAGACTAGACAATTCAACCGATTGAATCACCACCCGGTCTTGATTCCAATTCAGGCTAACCACCATAACTATTTTTAGTAAAAAACCGACCTACTTACGTAAAACCGCTTATACCCACAGTCGGACCGTCGAATCGGACAAACCAGGGGTGATTCACCACAACCACCCAGTTAACACAATTGCACATATTCTGTGAAAAATATGTGCTGCTGGGATTCAAACCCAGGCCTTTCTTTATAGCAAGATGCATGTTATCCACTATGCTATTACTACAAGTTGCTAGTAAAAGGAAATTATATATTATTTATTATATGATTCAGTTAACAACAAATATAATTATTTCATTTTCAAATAATCAATACAAAAAACTAAAAATAATTTAAATAAATATATTTATGATATTTTTTGTTTTAGAAATAAAGGAAAGCATTAGAAAATTGTTTAAGAAAATTTAAGTTTTTGGGTAATCTTTTTTGTAAATTTAATATTTATTTTTTAAAATTAATATATAATTTTTAATACATTTATGACATAATTATTATATCATAGTTCGATTCCGGTTGACTCAATGGTCGAGCCAGTGAACCTTAATTCGGTCCTTTTTTTAATTTGATCAACGTTCCGATTTTCAAAACATTACAGTGTAGGTCAGGCTGTTTTGATTTATTTGTCTCACAATTGAGATTTCTAGTTGTCATGACAAATTTTTTTTTTTATTTTATCTTTTCAATATTTTCTACACTGTTTTTTTCTTCATTCCTCTTACTTATTTGTCTCACAATTGACAAAAAGTAAATAAACGTTTTTTATCTTTCAGTCTTCCATGATTTTCATGTTGTTGATGTGTCAAATAAATAGTAAGAGACTAAATGAATGTAGTGTGTGAGTGTTTTTCTGACCACACTGCCAACTCAGTATTCAACTGGAGAGCACTAGCAGAATAAATGGCACCTGTAACAGAAAGAGAAGATTCCGGCGGTGGTTCGTCCACTCGAAAGCACTCCGACGATCAAGTCAGTATATCTCTCAAAGATAATCAATAATGCCAAACTCACTGTTCTGAGTATAAAATTGCGTACCTTAGACCCATGAGAGTTCCTTCCTTTTATAGTTAACTCAATCTTTGTCCCAAAAGAAGCCTAGCTTCAATGGACTTTAGCTCAGTGCTTATCCAGGACTCTTCAATAGATAGAGATAAACTCCCTAAGAGTTTTATCTTTATCCAGGCTGAGTCCCTTCATCATTCTAAGACTCTTGTGCCTTATCCGCTTATCTCGGATTCCGATATATTCGGAGATAACCTCGGCGTCATGATCAGGACACGTGGAACCTCAACTGACACGTCGGCGTCACCTTAGCCACGTGTTGGTACTCAGAAAATATATCCCCACATGTAGAATCCTAATAAACAAGAAAAATGATTCATCATTGCTCTTTGTTGTTATAGTTCTACATCTCTCTAATTGAGGCTCTCCAATTTCACTCCCAATAACGTGATTAAGACTCATGTAAAGTGGTTCTACATTTAACTCTCTCTCATCTTAGAAAAATGCTCAATCCCTTCTATTTTTTCTCCCAAACTCTCCCCCCCCCCCCCCCACCCGGCGAATGATGTGGCAAAAGTTTGGGGTGAAAAAATTGAAGGATGTAGCATTGCTTCTCATCTTTAGTCCCCTCCAATTCTACATCATTAGAGTGAAATTGGGAAGACAAAATTAGAAGAATAAATCATTTTTTTGGCTATCTGGTGCCCTTCACTTATCATTTGCTTTATACATTTAGGTTATTTTTAATTAAGTATTTTAAAAATGGAGAAAAAAAGGTTAAGAAATAAAACAAAATTTATATTTATATTTCGTCCATATTTTATTTTTATTTTTTTTCTTTTCAATTTGTCACCCAAATTCATAATACAAACCTTACCGGTCATATCTAAATTTCTAACTAGTAATTTTAAAAATAAATTACAATTACACCTCTTCAAGTTTGTGAAAAATATGAATTTTCTTCTTACATTCTAAAAATTATAAATACTCCTTTATCAAAAAAAAAAAAAAAAAAAAAAAAAAATTGCAACTGACCTAATAGATAAAAATAAAGGATTTGACTCTCTCAAGTTGTCACTTAACTTGAGAGAGTGTTTGGGCTTGGAGGCCCATTTTGGAATTGATTTCGGTGATCCGAACCGTTCACTTTCTAAGACTCATATTCATCCACCTACCACCAAATCTTGCTCTACACACTACAATATTCTCCAACTCTTTTCGACAATACACTAATGCTTGTAGACAAAAATAATAATAGTGCTAATCGAGAGTAGAAGAAAGTGGTATGATGGTTAGACAAAGTGATATTACTAATTGATAGGAAATAAGTAATAAAAAGTGAGATAGGAAAAAAAAATGTTTAACTTTATCAAAAAAATGAATATAGATATTTTGAAAAAAATAAGAAAAAAAAAAAAAAATTGTTACATATGTTATACACTCTTGATTTTGATTTAACAATTGATTAACTTAGAGAGTCATTTGTTATGTGATATGAAATCTCAAAGAATGGATGTAATTTCTCAAATATGATGAGAGAACCTATATTTTTAATAAACTTCAAGCGACGTATTTATAATTGGATTTGGATTATCTCAAGTTGACTATCTCAACTTGAAAGAGCATTTGGGCTTTGTGGGCCTATTTTAGAGTTGATCTCGGTAATCCAAACTGTTTTACTTTGTAGGGCTTCTCGAATATAATATTCATATAAAAAATCAAGATAACCGGATATCGGTAACTATATGTTTGAATGATATTTATATAACAAACAAGTATGTCTATTCTTAAAATTATATTTGTCATTTATTTTTTAAAAACATATGTGATTCAAACATATAGTTACTGATATTTAATTATCTTATTCCTTTAGATGAATGTTTTACTCAATAAATTTAAAAAAATAAATTATTAAAATTAATCCCAAAATATGACTAGAAAGCACAAACGTTCTCCCGAATCAGAGGGTCAATCAGTGAGAATCGAAACATTTTATGATTTACCTTAAAAATAAGAGGAAAAATATGAAAAGGACATAACGAGCACCCACCGCATACAGAAAAGGAAACGTTGATTTATTCCATTACTAAGTTTTCGTCAATAATTACTTTCACCTTTGAACTTTCAACGTGGTTTCCAAGTAGTGAAGGGTTTTTTTTTTATTCGATCTAGAAGAATAAGTAGGGGAGGTGTTGAACATATCTCTTTCCGACAAAGATTATACCGCGTGGACCTAACTGGTCTGATTAGTTTATTATTATTGCATATTTTTATTTAAAAACTTAAAAATTAATCATTTGTAAATATAGAAATTAATTATTTTCCTCTCACTACGAGACTTTTTGTTATATTATTTCCTTTTTCTTGTGATTGCAAGATTCTATGATTGTTGGACGATAATGGTTCAAATTTAACTATCTTTTGTTATAAATAATTATTAACCAATTATATAAATAAATAAAAAGTGAGACCATACCGTGTGGGTCAGGCCGTATTTTATTTATTTGTCTCGCAATTGAGATTTTTAGCTGGCATGTAACGAACAATAAAAATTTCAAGTTACCCTTGGTTATACTTCAACGTGGTCGTGTAGCTCATCATTAATATTATCGATTTAGAAATTTTATTAAAAAAATTTATATTGTGATTCAAATTTATTTTATAAATAAATTTTACACTATACAAATTTAATCTCAATTACACATTCTTATTCTAAGTAAAAATTTAGGCAATTTTTTTCTGAGTTAATAGAATAACTGGTTAGCATTTTATAGTTACCTAACGTAAGAAGTAAGATTGTGTGAAATTATAGATCTACTGATTCTATAGTGTTGTTACAATAGAGATCAAAGTTTAGGAGGATAAATTCAATAATCACAGAATATTTTTTATATATAATTTTATATGTATTTATATATAGACATGCATATGAATAATTTAACTAAATTTCATTAAACATATTTTTTAAAATATATGTAGAATAAATTCAATAACAAATAGCATTTGTCAAGATAAAAAAAAGTTTCTCAACTCCAATAACATTTTGGAGTCTATTTTTTGACAAATACACTCTCAACTAGGCATGTAATTGGTTTTATTTGATTGAGTAAAAAGGACAAGTTTCACTGAACTGAACCTGTCAATTTTGCGCATATTAGGGAGTAATTATTATGTGTTTGAGAATTTTATATTGGCGGTATGCTCAATAAATAGTAGAGACTTAAAGAATTATTCATCCTGTTAACAAGGAAAATAATGGATAAATAAGATAATTTTATTAGATGAACATATGCAGTCAAGTCACGTGATCTTCCTGATTCATATGATTATTTACAGGCGATGTAATTAAATAATTCAATCTATGTAGATTGGCGATTTGGTTCGGAGGATTTTGAAAATCATGTGTATATGATACAAATCAACTGAAAATCAAAAGCCACAAATTCACGGATTTTGCTGTTATTACAGAGGGAGTTATGCAATGCTGAATGGTCCATATTACATAATTTTCAAATAACTTATACAAATATGAAAATCAAGCGCAATCAGTAAAAAAGGGAGAACACTTCTTTTGAAAAGATGTTGCTCCACCAAGGGTTTTTAATTTTCTTGGGGTGGTTAGCAAGGTGTGAAAGCACATCTGCCTCTCTCTTGTTATTACTGGAGATAGGAATTCTGAAGGAGCCATGCTATGCTATTTGTCCTTTATTTGAAAATAATCTTCAATCATCCCACCAAGGATCAAGCATATATCACTTCTACAGGAAATTGTATGGCGTGCACTTTTTAGAATTGTAAATAATTTAGATTTATTTATTAAGATTTTAGCGGTTTGAATTCAAATTTAATAAAAATTTAACAAATCAAATTGGCTTATGTTTAACTTGAGTTCGAGTCTATTTACGAGTCTTAATGAGGTAAAGAAATTATAAATTTATACTTGTATATGAGATTAAAGTTACAATTGAAATATAATTATATATACAATATATATAAACATACTAAAAGAAAAGTTAATATCTTATCAAAATAATATATTTGTCACCATTGTTATATAAATGTATTATTTATAATTAGTTATTATTTTATTTAAATATATAATAACATATTTATTTTATTTTTTATACTATTTTTAGATTATTTAATATATAAATAATATATTATATTTTACTATTTAAATAAATGTATAAATATATCTTATCAAAATAATATATTTGTCACCATTATTATATAAATGTATTATTTATAATTAGTTATTATTTTATTTAAATATATAAATAACATATTTATCTTATTTTTTATACTATTTTTAGATTATTTAATATATAAATAATATATTTATTTTACTATTTAAATAAATGTTAAATGAACCGAGTTAACAAGTCGAGTTTAGTATGTTTTGCCTTATTTATTAAAATTTTAATAAATTCGAACTTGAAGTTAATAAAATTTAACGAACCGAGTTCAAACGAGTTTTTACTGAGCCGTGCTCGAGACTGTTCACGAACGTCTCTGTTCACCCTAGCACAAGATTAAGTATTTTATAATTGGTATTATTAAATTTTGTGATAAAATTATATATTTTTATAATAGAGTACTGAGAGGGTGGTTTATGATCTGAAATTGGGCCGAGATAACGGCCGAGAAGATTGGTAGCCAATTGGATCATGGAACCGGAATGATCCACGGTCCACCCAGAATTGGGCTACTAGGTCCTGGGCTGGGCAGGTGTTGGGCTAAGTATGCGCCGCCCAGTCCGTTATAAGTTGCTCGGTTAAGGCGACGCTCGGTTAGACCGAGCTATGTGTATGGCATAGGTGCAGCCGGTCAGGTTGGATCGCGCCCCGAAAGGCGTCATCAACCGAGGTGCTTGCCTGCTCGGCGAAAAGGACAACCACAGTTGAGTTGTATGACCAGCCGAGATACCCGTTTGCTCGGCAGGAAGGCCGGCTGCGGACGTTCACGAGGCTTCTCAGGCTCGGCTATGCCGAGGTGTTACCTAGCCCGGTTCCCTGAGCGAAGCTAGTGAAGTGTTTGGGTAAAGCGCAGCCCGGCCGTGGATAGAGCAGCTCGGCTGCCGAGCTTCAGCAGAGAAGGCTAGCAGTTGAGATTAGGTGATGTTCAGCAAGGTTTACGCTGACAGATGGGATCGCGGAGCCACGTGTCAGGAGATGACTGGGAGTGGATATGGGGCGCAGAGGGTATATAAGCATGTCTGCGCCCTCCCCATGCGAGAGGACGAACACTTTGTAAGACATTCTTACACTCAAACACTCTCCTTCCTCTCTCTCTATCCCAAGGTGTGTGCTAACTTGATCGTCGGAGGGGTTTTCCAGCCACACACCGCCGGGCAGCTCACCGCCGTTGTGCTTTCAGGTGATCGGACAGAGACGGAGCTTGGAAGAAAGGAGTACGGGTCCGCCGGAATATTTGCTCCCCGTACAATTGGCGCCGTCTGTGGGAACCTTGCAGATAAAACCTTGTCTTCCGAAGCTCATCTGACCGCCTTCGATGGCGAACAACGAGGAGATTCAGGTGTCCACCATCGACGGAATCACTCCGGATTCGGGCAGACGCAGAGAGGGACCTCCCACCGTCTCTCCGATGGGAAACTTGGAAACATACCCAGGAGGACAGTCGGGAGACGCGCGGGATAAGCGCGGGAGGAGTCATGGTCATTCACGGAGTCCAGACGGACATCGGCGGCCGAGAGACTCACACGCCAGGCGCCTGGAAAACAAGCTGAAGGACCAGGACGCCGTCATCCGGCGAATGGCAGCGGAGATGGAAGAACTGAAGCGGCATGTCAAAGGGAAGGGTGTAGCTGGAGTGGGTGACCACAGTGAGCGCACCCAACCCCGCCGTTCAGGCAGCCAGAGCCAGCGACAAACTCCGTCCATTTCTATTACCAGAAGTTACAAGGTTGGTGTTCCGGCGTGCATGCGGAGAAGTCCAGCGCGCAAGATAGTACTTACCAACCCTCACGACGGCGACGACGTCGAGGTACTCCTATTCCGCTTGCACAGCGCGCAAGATAGTACTAGTACCAACCCTCACGTCCGGCGACGACGTCGAGGTACTCCTATTCCGCTTGCACAGAAGACTTGCGGGCAGTTTTAAAGGAGCGGGCTCGCCGGCGGGAGGCTCAACGGATACCGGCGTTCCAGCGGTTATCCTATGGGGTTCACGCCAGTGAGGAGGTCGGAATGCCTCCGCCCCGCCAAGCAGCACCGTTCCTGGTGGATTCCGACTTGGCAAGGTTGTGCGCCACCCCTTTCTCCCTGGAAATAGAGACAACACCTCTTCCGTCGGGCTTCCACCAGCCGAAGTTCACATTGTATGACGGAAAGACGGATCCCTACATGCACGTAAGCCACTACCACAGACAGGTCATGGCCGGTCATAGGCGGAATGACGCTCTTATGTGCCTCATCTTTCCGTCAAGTTTGGGCGAATTGGGTTTGAAGTGGTTCGAAAGGCTGCCGGAGGGGAGCATAGAGAGGTGGCATCAGTTGGCCGAAGCCTTTGTGACGCGCTTCAAAACCAACACCAAGACACCCAAGGAAGTGGATCACCTACTGAGTGTCAAGATGGAGCCGAGCGACACGCTGAAGGCATACAACTCTAGATATTGGGAGACCTTCAATGAGATCTTGGATTGCCCGGTTAACCTAGCAATCACTCAGTACAAGCGTGGTCTCCCGGTCGGACATAGACTGCGGGACTCGCTTACCATGCATCAGCCGACGTCCATGGGCCAGCTCATGCAGCGCATCAATGAACACATCCGGGTTGAGGATGATGCGTCGGCGTCTATCGTAAAGACAACTCCGACAACTACAGACAAGAAGGCAGCGGGCAAAGTGCACGCAGTTGGGCAGGAGTCCAACCGCTCCAGTGACAGGGCAGAGGAGTCAGACCGTGGTTCGAATCGTAAAAACCGGGGTAGGGGACGTCGGAACGACCGGGATGATTACAACCGAGATGACGTGGCGGAGGCCAACAGAAGGTTGAAGGCAAGGACTGGCATCACCACGGTCTTCAAGATTCCAATCTATCGCATACTTAGTGAGATCCGAGACGAGGAGTATGTCCGGTTCCCTGCTAAGTTGGGCGATGGACAGAAGGGCTACAATCCGCGGTATCGTTGCACATTCCACCGGGAGAGAGGTCACCGGACTGAAGATTGCCTGCCTTTGAGGCAACACTTGGAAGAGCTGGTTGCAGCCGGGCACCTAGACCTTTACATTGATGGCGGCGTGAAGCCAATTCAGGCTCCGGTTGATCCCAGGGGACAGGATGACCGAGATGCGCCGCCACAAGGAGTTATTAATGTCATCCACGGCATAGTGGAACCGGAGCGCGTTTGCGAACTCCGGGGTATGATCAAGAAAGCAGAGCATATGAGGGAAGTTTTGTCGGTACAGCCCGCCGTCAAGAGGGGGAAGACCGAAGAGAAAGATGTGATAAGTTTCACTTCAAGGGATCTAGAGCGTATCCAGACGCCGCACAACGATGCCCTAGTAGTGACACTTCGCGTCAAGGAATTTGATGTCAAACGGATCTTGATCGATCAGGGAAGCTCGGTCGAAATCATGTATTATGACGCGTTCAAGCAACTCAAGCTCCGAGAGACAGACTTGGCTCCGGCAACTTCGCCACTTGTTGGTTTCAACTCACAGCCAGAGTGGCCCTTGGGGAAGATTATCCTGCCGGTCAAAGCGGGATCCGTCGTCAAGCAGGTGGAGTTTTGGGTGTTACATGTGCCTTCGACTTACAACCTCATCCTTGGGCGGGGATGGCTTCACGCCATGCAAGCTGTAGCATCGACCTACCACCAGGTGATGAGATTCCCCTCGGCTATGGGGGCAATCGAGGAAATCTGGGGGGATCAAGTCATGTCCAAACAGTGCTTCGTGGCAGTAAACGGAAGCCGGGCTGCCAAAGGCTTCGTGCAAATGATAGAAGGACCGGAAGACCGAGGAGTTCTGGAGGATGTGGGCACCAAGGCAGAAGACAAAGCTGTGGAGGACTTGGTTGAGGTGCGAATCGACATGGAGCAACCGGATAAGTTCTTCCTGCTCGGTTCCAGCCTTACCTACCCGGGAGAGGACCGAAATGGTTGAGTTTTTGATGGACCAATATCGAAGTTTTCGCATGGTCGCCTTACGACATGCCAGGCCTCGATCCTAGTTTTATCTGCCATCACCTCAACGTCTTCCCCGGAGCAAAGCCGGTCATTCAGCGAACAAGGAGATCGGCGCTGCATCACGCCGAGGTAGTTGCAGAAGAGGTAAAGAACCTGCTTGAGGCACGCGCAATCCAGGAGGTGCACTACCCTCGGTGGATTTCGAACACGGTTGTAGTGCCCAAAAAGAATGGGAAGTGGCGAGTTTGTGTCGACTACAAGACAGTCAACCGAGCTTGTCCCAAAGATAGCTTTCCTTTGCCGAGAATTGACCAGCTTGTGGACTTGACGGCTGGACATAATAGGCTCAGCTTCTTGGACGCCTACCGCGGCTACCATCAGATCGCCATGCATGGGCCTGACCGAGAGATCACTTCTTTCACGACTCCAAGGGGACTTTTCTGCTACCGAGTCATGCCTTTTGGTTTGAAGAACGCCGGGGCAACCTTTCAGAGGATGGTGACCAAAATGTTTGCTCCTTTGCTTGGCCGGACAATGGAGGCTTACATCGATGATATGGTGGTAAAAAGCCGACATGAGGCAGACCATTTGTCCGACCTAGCCGAGATGTTTGCTATCCTAAAGAAGCACAAGCTGCGCTTGAATGCGTCAAAATGTGCCTTTGGCGTGGGGTCCGGAAAGTTTTTGGGATTCCTAGTCACGAACCGAGGCATCGAAGCGGACCCTAGTCAGATCAGAGCCGTGCAGGAATTGAAGCCGCCCAGCTCAGCTAAGGACGTACAGCATCTGGCCGGAATGGCCGCCGCGCTTAATCGATTTATAAGCCGGTCATCAGATCGCTGTCGCCCTTTCTTTCAGGCATTGAAGTCCAAGTTTTCATGGGACGAAGAGTGTGACCAAGCTTTGGCCGAGCTCAAGGAATATCTGTCTTCTCCACCACTGTTGGTTACACCTAAGCCGGGTGAAGAACTCTATCTTTACCTTGCTGTCTCACAGCACGCAGTCAGTGCGGTGCTAGTCCGGGCTGAAGGAATCAAGCACCTCCCAATCTTTTATGTCAGTAAAACCTTGCTGCCGGCAGAAACTAGGTACTTGCCTTTGGAAAAGCTCGCGTTGGCATTGATGATGGCTTCAAGGAAATTAGCGCACTACTTCCACGCCCATACCATCATCGTACTAACCGAGTTTCCGCTTAAGGCCTTGTTCGAACGAGCGGACTTTTCTGGCCGAATTCTCAAGTGGGCGGTCGAGTTGGGGCAGTTTGATGTGAAGTTCCAGCCGCGCACAGCCATAAAGGCCCAAACTTTGGCCGATTTCGTTGCCGAGTTCTCACCTGGAACCCATCCGGTGTGCCCGGTCGACATTGCCGCGGCCGATGAGGAGATGAATGCAACCCCGATTGAGATACAACCTTGTGGAACTTGCGACGCGGAATTTGCGTGCTCCACCGAAGCACCCTTAGTTTGTACCATACCACCGACTGGTGATGCAATGACGGAGTCGGTTCCCGCCGACCAACCTGCTCCGTCCGGAATCGCATCACCACGGGGGGACGAAACGGTTCCACCCAGCACAGAGCCTGCGGCCCGCACCATACCGCAACCTGGTGATTCGCCTACGGACTTGGGCATTATGGATCAACTCGCTGAGTCCGGTGCCGAATCACCAAGGGGGGCTGAAGTGGAACCAATGAACTCAGAACGTGAACCCGGTCAGCCGAGCAACCGTGATTTTATCACCCTTCGCAACTCTCAGGACCCATCAGACTGTTGGAAGCTTTTTGTGGGGGAAATGTGGAAACTTTTCGTTGATGGAGCGTCCAACCGTCACGGTGCCGGGCTAGGTGATGTTCTTATCTCCCCAGATGGCCTCACCATTGAACATTCCATCACCCTTGGCTTCCCAGCATCTAACAACGAGGCTGAGTACGAGGCCCTTCTTGCCGGGCTCAAAAGCGCTATTCAGATGAAGGCTGCCGAGCTAATGGTGTACAGTGATTCCCAGCTTGTGGTTAACCAAGTCTCTGGGACTTACGCGGCAAAAGATGACAGAATGGCGAAGTATCAAGCTCTGGTCAGGGAACACATCAAGCAGTTTCAGGCAATCAGGGTCCAACAAATTGGCCGTGAAGACAACAGCCGAGCTGATGAGCTGGCCGGCCTCGCTTCGATGGTAGATAGTACGTCTCCAAACCCCCTGTTAGTTGACTATCTTCCACGGCCGAGCATTGAAGATGCCGGGCAGACGGATGTACTCTGTGCCGCGCTAGGTCCTTCCTGGATGGACCCCTTAATCTTGTTCCTTAGAGACCGGACTCTTCCAACTGACAAGAAGGAAGCACACAAGGTCCGGGTGAAGTCAGAGCGGTTTTGGCTCTCTCCATCTGGTGCGTTGTATAAAAAATCCTTCACTGGTCCTTATCTAAAGTGTGTGCACCCGAGCAGTGTGGAGGCCTTCTTGTACGAAATTCACGAAGGCATTTGTGGCAGCCACATAGGGGGCAGATCCTTGGCCTACCGAGCTATTTCGCAGGGATACTGGTGGCCATGCATGCAGGCCGACGCTCAAAAGTACGTTCGTAAATGCGAAAAATGCCAGAAATTCGCCCATCAGATCCACCAGCCAGCCAGGGAACTTCTTCCCCTCACCAGTCCTTGGCCCTTCGCCATGTGGGGACTAGATATCGTGGGGCCATTGCCAACGGCGCCGGGCAACCGGAAATTCTTCATTGCGGCCACAGATTACTTCACGAAATGGGTTGAAGCTAAGCCCTTGGCAACAATCAAAGAGAAAGACGTGAAGCGGTTTGTGTGGCAGAACGTGGTCACGCGGTTTGGCGTCCAAAGATTTTGATCTCTGATAATGGCACCCAGTTTGACGGTCGCCTATTCAGAGGATTTTGTGAAGATCTGAAGATTGAATTCTACAACAACTCCACTCCGGCATACCCGCAGTCCAATGGTCAAGCCGAGGCATCGAACAAAACTATACTGGATGGGTTGAAGAAACGACTGGAGAAGGCGAAGGGAAAATGGGCTGAGGAATTACCTAGCGTCCTTTGGGCATACCGAACAACTCCGCGGCGAGCTACGGGGAAACTCCATTTGCCTTGGCTTACGGCATGGAGGCGGTCATACCTTTGGAAGTTGGCATGCCCACCCTGAGAAGCGAGAGTTTTGAGCCCGAACTGAATGCCGAGGCTATTGCCTTGGAGCTGGACCTAGTGGAAGAGCGTCGGGAGAAGGCCCTCATCCATGTGGCCGCCTACCAACAAGAGCTCTCAAAGAAGTACAACAAGACGGTGCACCCTAGACCGTTCAAAGTTGGTGATTGGGTTTTGAGGAAAGTTGTGGGCAACACCCTAGTACCAGGTGAAGGCAAACTAGGGGCAAATTGGGAAGGACCATACAAAATCACCGGTCTGGCGGGCAAGGGGGCTTACCACTTAGAGGATCTGGAGGGAAGAGCAATACCCCGGCCATGGAACGCGGCCAACCTCAAATTGTATTATTTCTAAGCTTTTGCTTTCTTTTCTTGTGCAAAGTAATTTTTGGGCTTGCACTTCAGAATGTAATTTTTTTTGCCAATATATAGAAGTAATTTTGCTTTAGTTCTTTGACTTATTGTTCAATTTAGATTTTCTTGCCGAGATGTTTTGCTCCGGCTTGAAGAGTTGATGTTTTGTTCAACTTAATATTTCCAACCGAGATGATTTTGCTCCGGTTGGAAGAAGTTGATGTTTTGTTCAACTTAGATATTTCTTGCCGAGATGATTTACTCCGGTTAGAAAAGTTGATGTTTTGTTCAACTTAGATACTTCTTACCGAGATGTTTTGCTCCGGTTAGAAAAGTTGATGTTTTGTTCAACTTAGATATTTCTTGCCGAGATGTTTTGCTCCGGCTAGAAGAGTTGATGTTTTGTTCAACTTAGATATTTCTTGCCGAGATGTTTTGCTCCGGCTAGAAAAGTTGATGTTTTGTCCAACTTAGATATTTCTTCCTTTTCCGAGGATGATTTATTCCGGTTAGAAAAGTTGATGTTTTGTTCAACTTAGATATTTTCTTGCCGAGATGGATTGTTCCGACTTGAAGAGTTGGTGTTTGTCAACTTTTTTATTACCAACCGAGATGGGTATTCCGGTTTATGAAGTTACTTCAACTGTGTTATATATTCCGGTTGACACAGTGCTCAAATTCATGATTTATGCCGAGATGTCTTGCTGAAAATGGAATTGAAGACAACCGTGCAAACACTTAGCAAAAATATCAAGTTTTTCATTGATAGGAAGTCATTACAAAAGGTGGGGACAGAGCCCGGTTACATCAGAAATGCGGAAGGCAAACATACAACAAGAAAAGAAACCTAAGCTAGGGGGGAGAGATCAGGGAACTCCTCATCAGTCTCCAGGTTAACCGTGGTGGTCTGGCCCTGGGCTCCGGTCTCAGTCTGCCGGGCTGTTCCTGTACGGTTTGGTCCTCTCCCATCAGCATCTTCCTCACCTCACCCTCTTCTTCAAGTCCTTCCTCGGCCTCGGCTTGCAATGCACTGAAGACGTCATTGGCATAAGGAATGAGGTATGTCGGTAGGAAGGCAGCAGGTGGAGTGGCAAACACATCTGTATCAGGGCCTTGGCCGAGCTGTTGACAGGCAGCCTTCCATCCTGCCTTGAAGTAAATATCTTGCGTGGCGAAGACTTGCTTCTTGTAATTTTCCTCGGCTTCGTTGAAGCCGGCATCGTTAGCATCCTGGCAGTCTTTTTTCCGCCGCGACTCCTTGAGCGCGTCTAGCTCGGCCTGGAGCTCATCGCGTTTTTTCTCGGCCGCTTCCAGCTGACCGACCAGTCTGTTGTTGTCTGTATTGGCATTCTCTAGTGAAGTTTTAGCCCGGCCGAGCTCGGTTTGGAGGCTCTGCACCTGGCTGGCTGTGTCATTGGCCTTCTGCCGCAGCCTGTGGATGCGCTCCAAAACCAAGTGTTGTTTTTGAATGGCCTGCAAGAAGCAAAGTTCGTTAGACGAGGAACCGGACAAACACTTGTGGAAATTTCAAAGGAAAATTGACTTACCCTTGCCATGGATTTCACAGAAGATTTTACCAACCGAGTGTCAGGGACGTGGTCGCTGCCGACCACGTCACTCGGTAGTAGGAGTGCCTTGGAGAGATCGAAGGCGAGCAGGTGCTCCTTGTCAGCCTTGATCGAAGCGGTGGCCGGTATGTCCTGACCCCGGTGTTTCAAATGTGGGCGCCAGGCAGGTATTGGGTTGGCTGTTTCAGTTGGTTGCTCGGTAGTGAGCTCCGCCACCAGCTCGGCGGATGGGTCCGCGCGAGCTCTTTTTCCAGCCCGGCGTGGAGTTGGTTGCTTGCTAGATTGCCCGGCTGCTGGAGAGGCCAGAGCGACCACGGCATCGCCTGTTTGCCCGGTGGCTGGCGAGCGGATTGCAACGCTCGGTATTTCGGCCGACGTGGCGGTGAGCAAGTTCTTGATCCTGCTTCTTTTTGCCATCTCCTGCTCCTCGGTCAGACGGATGAGTGGAACGTCTGGTAGGGTTGGATCTGGTGGAGGTGATGGAGCGCGAAGAAAATCTGTGACTTTACTCCGGCGGGGAGCGGAGTATCTGTATGTAGGTGTGTAGCCGAGCAATTGGTTGCAATCTCGGTGGCGGTAGCGGAGCGCGGTCCTGATTGCCTCTACGCTGGGGAATTGATAGTTGGCTTGAAGGGCTTGGATTGCTGCAATAGAAGAAAAAAAACGAAGTAAGTACAGAAACATGAAGTACAGAAACATGAAGTAAATCAACCGAGCTATTTTACGCGGCTTACATGATCTGCCAAAGTTTTTGCTTATCATCCAGCCCGGTACCGCGGCTGTCTCGTAATTGCCTGACACCCAGAAAAAATCGTCGTCGTGAAGATCCTTATCTGGAGTGCCGGTCACGATTTTCTCTCTGCCCGGTCTAATTTTAAGGTAATAGGCGAGATCATCCCCGGTGTGGCCTAGTGTGTATTGGCGAAGGATCTCGGCTAAACCTAGACTTATGCCTAGCCGGTTGTTTATTTCGTGCACGCCGTTTATTATTCGGTAGTGTTGGTGGATACTTTTGGGTCGGCGCCAGCCCGGTCCGGCGCAGGAACTCGGTCATGAGTGGATTGACCGGGAAGCGGAGGCCTCCTTCTACTATTGACAGCACGGTGAAGGGGCATTGGTCAAGTCTGCCCCAGGGTGTTGTCTTCTCGGCCGCCAGCTCTAGATGGACGTCGGCCGGGATGCCGTACTCCTCTCTAAACGCGTCTAGCGCGGCTGGTGTATCTACTAGGAAGCGGAATTTCCCCATGAGACCGAGCTGGTGTATCTCGGCTGAGGGGTTTGGCACTGTGCTAATTGGATGTAGCTCGGTCTTGAGAGCCTCAGATGTGGTCAAAGGTCCCCTTGGACTCTGCAGGAAAAGGATGGCAAGTGTGAGTGTGAGCGCGGCCGCGCAAAGTGAGCTTGACTTTAGCTCGGTCATAAAAAGTGCCAAACCACCTCGGTTGTCTAAGCTTATCAAAAAGCTTGGTCGCCCAAGCGGACCAGACATTAGCCCGGTTGAGCGACCAGGACCTTTTGCTATCTCGGTTTTTGCTGGGTTGGAGATAAACATGTTATTTGCTCGGTTCTAAGGGTTTTTTGGATCAGATTTAGACCAGGAGCCCGGTCCGCTCCAGTTCTTCAGTGTTCTTCAGGGAAAATGAAGAACACCATGAATGTGTGAAGTTTTTGGGTGATTTTTGGTGCCCAAGCCCTAAAAGCTACGTTTTCCTACCCTAATGTGTGAAATATCAAGGAAAATGACCATAAAGGGGGAGTTGAAGGACTTACCAGGCTGAGGAAGGGAGTTCTTCTCCTTCGAGCTCGAGATCAGCAACGGTGAGAGGTGGGGGGGCAAAGGCTCTGGAAAGCTGAATGAAGCAGAGGATCAGTAAGGAAGAAACGAAAAGTGAAGGGGGCATGTATATAGGCACACCTTCAGGCCGCCAAAAATTTGAATTTCATTCGACGGCGGTTGGCCGCTCGAGGACGAATGGGAGGGCGCCACCTGTCATCATTAATGGCGGCATCAGAGTTGAAGAGACGTGGGGCAGGTGAGGCGTCAGCCGAGCAAAACGAAGAGACGGACTGGAGTCGAGGAGTGAACCGGGATACATTTGAAACAGGAATGTCTAACTAGCCCGGTCACCATTTCGCATTCTGGCAACCGAGGAGGTATAATCTCGGTCGAGGTGAATAATCCCAGTCACGCTTTTGCGGACGGAATTAAGGGGCAATTGAGAGGGTGGTTTATGATCTGAAATTGGGCCGAGATAACGGCCGAGAAGATTGGTAGCCAATTGGATCATGGAACCGGAATGATCCACGGTCCACCCAGAATTGGGCTACTAGGTCCTGGGCTGGGCAGGTGTTGGGCTAAGTATGCGCCGCCCAGTCCGTTTATAAGTTGCTCGGTTAAGGCGACGCTCGGTTAGACCGAGCTATGTGTATGGCATAGGTGCAGCCGGTCAGGTTGGATCGCGCCCCGAAAGGCGTCATCAACCGAGGTGCTTGCCTGCTCGGCGAAAAGGACAACCACAGTTGAGTTGTATGACCAGCCGAGATACCCGTTTGCTCGGCAGGAAGGCCGGCTGCGGGCGTTCACGAGGCTTCTCAGGCTCAGCTATGCCGAGGTGTTGCCTAGCCCGGTTCCCTGAGCGAAGCTAGTGAAGTGTTTGGGTAAAGCGCAGCCCGGCCATGGATAGAGCAGCTCGGCTGCCGAGCTTCAGCAGAGAAGGCTAGCAGTTGAGATTAGGTGATGTTCGGCAAGGTTTACGCTGACAGATGGGATGGCAGAGCCACGTGTCAGGAGATGACTGGGAGTGGATATGGGGCGCAGAGGGTATATAAGCATGTCTGCGCCCTCCCCATGCGGAGGACGAACACTTTGTAAGACATTCTTACACTCAAACACTCTCCCTCCTCTCTCTCTATCCCAAGGTGTGTGCTAACTTGATCGTCGGAGGGATTTTCCGGCCACACACCGCCGGGCAACTCACCGCCGTTGTGCTTTCAGGTGATCGGACAGAGACGGAGCTTGGAAGAAAGGAGTACGGGTCCGCCGGAATATTTGCTCCCCGTACAAGTACATAGGATATACACTCTTAAAAGAATGCATACCATAAAATTTTTCTATTTTTAGAGAAAATTATTATGAGTGATATTATAAAAAAATTTAATTACAAGTCGATTAAAAAAAAAAAACAAAAAAAATTTATCAATAGAAAAGTACAATCTCTATAATTCTTATTCATATTTATATGTACAGTTTATATTAATTTATAATTATTTTTAAAATTTATACTGAATTATTATTTCCCGCTACTTTTTATATGGTTTTTCAAAGAAAGTGTGGTGTCGTGCGAGTGTCACACATGGTGGGGTATGATACTTTTTGCAGTCAAGTGGACTTTATCGAAAATTACAAATCAGCTGCGCTTTCGGCGCAAAATAATTTTTAATGAATATATTTTGTATATTTAGTTAAAATCTTGAAATTAATGTTTATGTGATTATATTAGTGATGGTAGTGGTAAACTAATGATGATGAGGTGGGGTTGGTAACTGTGATAGTATAATGATATTGGAAAAAAGTGAAATTTGAAAAATATTTTAAATATCGATCTAAATAAATTTATTTTTGTTTAAACGTTCATTTTCGTAATAAATATCAGAAAAATATATATATTCTGAAGAAAATATTTTTTACTAAAACAAATAAAGGAATAGTGTTGAATGGTGTATTAACCCAAAAGTGCTGGCGAGCTTTCTTGGTGTAACTGCCTCTCAAAGGGGATGTCTACGAGCTTGGATGCTTTAATGTTTACATTCAACTTTGATGGAGCTTTTGAGTGACCATGGGGAATAACTTAGTGTTCTTTTAAATTGGTCATTTTAATTTGAAAGAGTGTTTGAGTTTGTTACATTTATTTTGAGATTAATTTCAGTGATTGAAAGTGTTCACTTTTAAAACTCGTTGAGTAAAATATTAATGTAAAAAATCAATATGATCGAATATTGATAACTAAATGTTTGAATCAAATTTGTATTCTAAAAAATAAGTAGTTATTCTTGAAATTATATTTATCATCCATTTTTGTAAAAAAAAAAATATATATGATTCAAATATATTGTTACCAATACCTAATCATCTTGATTTTTTACATGAATACTCTATTCAAAAAATTCTAAAAAGTAAACGATTTAGATTAGGAAAAATTATTTAGAAGTCCTATTAGGGAGACTTATGCTACATATGGTCCTACTAAAAAACTTATGTTCCCATAAGTCCTGTGGGAAGTTTGTTGACACATTTACCCTCAATATTAGTTGTTAATATCATAAATAAGTAATAAAACCATATATAGGAAATTGATATAAACGTAACGTAACGTGACACCTACATAAACGTAACGTGACACCTATATAAACGTAACGTGACATATTTACATAAACGTAACGTAACGTGACACCTACATAAACGTAACGTGAGACCTATGATATATGGTAATATTCAATTTTTTATATAAGAAATTGATTTTATTTATTTTTTGGATTTTTTTGGGACAGCCAAACAACCAAATTACTGAATTCAAACACAATTAATTAACCAAAAAATAATTCATAAATCACATTTCAATGATTGAAACAAAATAAATTGAGATTTAATACCCATAAGAGAGCTTCAAGGAGGTTTCTGGCCATGAGAATCTGATCCGTTGGTGATCCCAGCAAAACAAACCAACTAGCCCAAATTCCAAACATGCGGGCCCACCACAGCCGTAGGTACTAACACAGCAATTTACGGCCGGACTAATAAATTAATGGCCAGCCCATGTGCCTCAATTTTACACCATAATCATGGGCCAACAGAGATACCATAAAGTATAATAATGTTGGACGCCATCAGAACATTGAGCCCAGTGATGGACCCCTTTCAATGTATACAGCACAGAATAGACGTGTATATAGCAACAAGACAGCCACTTTATGTCCAATTGAGATCACGCCCGCACCAAGCCGTGAGATACACGCTCACCTGCAGATCACCAACAGAACAAAACACCTGCAACACAACACCGGTGGACCCTCCACCGTGTATCTCACTCTTCTACAGTAGCCATGCACTCAACCAGTGAAACCAGCGCCGCATGTTTGGCAGACATGAAAAATAACCCCATCGCCGGCGAGACGCTGAAAATAATACACTAAAATTTGACACTAAAACGTAATATGACACAAACATAAATCAGTAACATTTTCACATTTAATTTTAAAAAACAAAAACTTATTAAGTTTGCGAAACGTAACGTGACACGTTACGTTACGTTTATGTAAGTGTCACGTTACATTTATATAGGTGTCACATTACGTTTATATATGTGTCACGTTACGTTACGTTTATGTAGGTGTCACATTATGTTCATATTGGTGTCACGTTACGTTACGTTTATATTGGTGTCACGTTACGTTACGTATATATAGGTGTCACGTTACGTTACGTTTATGTAAGTGTCATGTCACGTTAGGATCTTGTGGAATACATTCTTATGAAAATAGGACTTGAGACTCTATAAGAAATTACACAGGACTTAACCTAGCATAAGGTTCTGAAAAAGGACTTATAAATAAGTCTCCCTTTAGATTACTGAAATCAATTTTAAAATGAGTCTACCAAAACCAAACAGTCTCTCAAGTTATAAACCCTTAAATAATTTATTATATTATTGGTGCATGTATTGAACAACTAAAAGCAACTTTGGTTTTGCGTTTTTAAAATTTCAATTTTTTTTGTTTTGGTTTTTTTGTTTTGTCTTTGGGTTGTGTTTAGTTTATGAATATAGGTAGGAATTTAGAAAGAGAAAGTAAAATGTGTAAAACGTGTATAAAATATAAATATATTTTATTGACATTTCACTTACATTTCCTCTCTTCCTAAACTAGTATTATAACTGTGCTATATGCATGGGAATTTCTTTTATACTAAAAAAAAAGGGGTACTTACCAATTAGTCCTATTAACTAGACTTATTTACCTACAGGTCCTAACTAATAAATTTAACACTATAAAAATAAGAGAGTGATAAATTTATCACTAAAAATTTATTCATAAAAACAAAGAGACTGATAAATTTATCATTATAAATTTATTCATAAAAATAAAAGACTGATAAATTTATCTTTATCACTTAATAAATTTATCAATAGGACTTAATGGGTAATAAGTCTCCAAAATAGGACCTATTGGGTAATAAGTCTCCAAAGTAGGACCTATTGGTAGTTTACCCTAGATTTAATGTTAAATTTTTATAGTATTTAAGAATTCAAGTTATTCTTAGTTTTCAGGTTCTTACTTAAATTTAACTTATGGAAATTACATGT
Organism: Camellia japonica; assembly: GCA_030407325.1. NCBI lineage: Eukaryota > Viridiplantae > Streptophyta > Magnoliopsida > Ericales > Theaceae > Camellia > Camellia japonica. The sequence goes on along the minus strand of JAPPVO010000032.1, from coordinate 40,453,951 downwards.
GCAAAAAAATTACACGAAAATGTGTTTTGTGTCAGTATATGTTGCCAATAATATTTTTTTTTAAGTATTGTGTGATAAATACATGTGTTATAATTCAATTAGTAAAATTAAAGCAAATAAATTTGAGTAAATTATAGAAATTACATTGTCTAGACCATAATTGTAATCCTAAGAAGGTTTTTTTTTTTTTTTTGGGGGGGGGGGGTCGCTTTCCCTTTCTCTCCTTCCCATCCTTAATTTCTCCATTTTCCCACCATATTTTATTGAAAAGACTTACATTTTTTAATGTAATTTTTTGGTTACGCTGATAAATTTGAGTATTTTGAAATAAATATTTTTAAGATTTCAAATTATATAAAATTAAAATTACATTTGGAATTTTCTTTTAAAAATTTTTAAGTTTTAAATTAGATGTGACTTAGATATAGCTAAATATCTTAATTTTTTTTTTTTTTTGACTTTCTATGCAAAGATTTTTAAAATTTTAAATTATTTATATGGTAAGATGGAGTAATTTTTTCATGCCACGTGTGTTTCTAACTTGTAAATTTTTTTTAAAAAAAATGAATAAGAAATTCAGATTAATACTATGAAATTCTTAAAGATTCTTAAATGTCTAACAGCAAAATGAATAATTTATATTTGTTCATGATATTGATTGAGAAAAATATCATATATTATAGAAAAATTTACCTATAAATTTCATTTTGAGGAATGATAATCTATTTAGTCTCAAAGATTTTTTTTTATAAACCAATTAGTTCCATTGATTTTGAAAAGATGATGATTTGTTTGGGAAGTGCTAGAATTGTATATTTTTTGACTTTTTATGAAAAAAGTGAAATATGGATTGAGTTTGAAGTGATGTGGTGGAGAGATGATGTAACCCAAATAAAATAATTGTGATCCAAATAGGATAATATGCTAAAATAGCATGTGCTATTTTAGCACATGCCAAACACCTACTTAATATATTATTTAGAAATTAAATTTACAATTATACCCTTATTATGTTTCCTTATCTTCTTCTTCTTCTTCTTCTTCTTTCTTTTTTTTTTTTTTTTTTTGCTAGAAAGGTAGTGTACACAATTTATGAGAATCAATTTTGGGATGAATCTTTATATAAGAATTTTTTTTTAATTTGGAAAACATTTCAAAATGAGTACAAAAATAATTTAAAATATAGGATCTTTCAAATATTCTAAAAGAATGTGAGATTCTTCAAACATTTCAAAAAGAGTAAAAAAATCTCTTAGTAAACTTTGCACAAATGTATAATTTCAAACTATAACACTCTCGTATAACACTTAAAAGTAGCACTCCAATGTAACACTAAAAAAGAAATTTCGTAGTGTACTTTTTCTAAACGTAACACTTCAAAAAAAATTCTTAGTGTAACATTCCAATGTAACAAAAAAAAATTCCTTATTGTATTTTTTCCAAATGTAACACTCCAAATATATATATATATATATATATACATATATGGAATTCTTCAAACCATTCCAAAAGTATATGGGATTCTTCAAACCATTCCAAAAGGAGTACAAAAATTCTTAGTAAATTTTGAACAAATGTATAATTTCAAATTGTGAGTGTTACGTTTAGAAAAATTACATTAAAGAATTTTTTAATATTTTTGTATGTATTACATTAGAGTGTTGCGTTTGGAATTACATTGATTGGAGTGTTACGTTTGGAAAAAATACACTAATGAGTTTTTTTTTTTAGTGTTACATTAATTGATGTGTTACGTTTAGAAAAAAATACACTAAGGAGTTTTTTTTATGTGTGTTACATTGGAGTGTTACTGTGATAACCTGTAACAACCCCATCACGTATAATGATTAGTACTTAATTAATTAAGAGAATTTGGAATTTAATTGCCGAGTATTATAATTCAATTTGGGATTTATGAGAATTGTGGAATCTGACTCGTATATGATTCTATTAAAGACTTATTTTGGAATTAGAAATTAAGAGTCCAAATGGCTTAAGGAAGTGAAGTTAAAAAGTTGAATTAATTTAATCTTAATTATGGACCCATTAGGGAGTTTAATTAAATATTCGTTTCAGTTTAGTAAAATTGAGATTCGATTAATTAGATCCTAATTGGAGTTAATCAAGTTAATTAAATTATGAAGATTGAAAATTGTGATTATTACGAATTAAATTTATCTATGGGGTGCCCAATTTGAATATGTAACTTAAGTGATGGAAATTTGAAGCGTTTCGGGAGTTTGATTAAAATCTGATTCGAATCGATAAATTTAAATATAATTAATTGGACTATAATGGAACTCAAATTAAACTGATTAATTTATGTGGGATTTGTGATTAGTTATGATTAAATTAATTATATGCCAATCAAAATTTATTAAGACTAAGTGTTGCTTAATTTAATGGGAAAAGCGGGGGAGCTCGAGGGGGGTGCCCCCGAATCCCCCGAAATTGCCTTTTTTGGCAAAAAAAAAAAATGCAAGGCAAAGTAAAAAAAAAAAAAAAAAAAGTTACTTAAAATGGAAATTAGGGGGATTAGGGGGATATTTTTAGGGGGATGTAGCATTGTTGTAATTTAATTAATCTTAATCATGAATTGAATTATGAAGAAGATAGAATTGAAGGTATAAGTGGGTGTGGGTGTATTGAGCGATTATGTGTGTGTGTGCGCGCATGTGAATGTTGTGCTGGAGCTCATTGGAGTTGTGCACGTGTGTGTTGTGGTGTCATGAAGTTAGTGTGTGAGAGTGTATGCCATGTGAGGGTGCTTTGTGGTGAAAGTGTATTGACTTTTTGGAACCATTTTCATTACCCCATTCGGTTAGAGTAAACCGAGAGAGAGAGAGAGAAAGAAAGTGAGTGAGGCATCTCATTTTTGCTGAAGAATTGGAAGAGCTCACCAATTCATTCTAAAGGAAGGAAGAAAAAAAAGCTTAAGGAAAATAAGAGATTAAGAGAGAGAGCTCAAAAATTCAACAACTTGAGATAAATTTCTTGTTTAATTCTTCTACACCAAATACTTGAAATCAAAAAAGATTTTAGTTCAATTTCATGTAATTAGAAAGAAATTAGCAAGAAGATGAAGAAATGGATCTAGGTTCATGATTATGGAAATCAATTTAGAAATTAATTATTTTGCATTTAATTTTTGTAATCTTGCATGAATTTGGGCCTTATTTCTACATGCATATAATTTGGAAGAATTAAAGAATTAATATGGGTTTTGATTTTAATTATTAACCCATGCATGTAATGTAATCTAAGAGTTTGACTCAAATTAAACATATTTTGAAACATCTATAACTATGAATTAAATTGAGGTTAAAATAAATTGAGTTAAGCTTGAGATTAATGAAATGAGTTTGGGAAAATTTATCAAGTAAGTTTAATTTGTGTTATTCCTCATGAATTTGGACTTCATCTTTACATGCATCAATGAATCTTTAAGAAAGTTGGAGAATTAATTTCATGTTTGGATATAAGGAGAGCAAGTTTTGGGAAATTATGAATTCATGAACATTTTGAAGTTAATATTGAATTAAAGGAATTTTGGATGTAATTGGTTTGAATTTTGACCCTAATTTCACACATGCAAATATTTTCTAAGAGTTTTATAACTTTAATTTCATGTCTTAGATAATCTTCCATCCATCATGAATTAAGAAAGTTATGGAATTAGTCTCATGGATTTTGTAAGAAATAAGGTTTTAAGTAAGAAATTAAGTAGACTCATAGTTGTGGAAATTAATTTGCAAAACTAATTGTTTTGATTTGATTTTGTAGTATTTTCTTGTAATACATGAGTTTTAAGGGAATTGAGCCATTCAAGTTCATATTTTGAAGAGACAAAGGAAATGTTTTAAGAAAATCATGTTTATGGAAATTTGGAATTAATCCTAAAGCTTTGATTTTATAATTAGATTTTTATTTAATCCATGCATGTGATGTAATTTAAGAATTTTATTCAATTTAGATACATTTTAGAACACCCATGATTATAAATTAAGTATTTGGTTAAAAATTGAGTTAAGTTGAATTTCTAAGAAATTGATTTGTGTAATTTATAGTTAAGTTGATTTTGTTATTAATAGTAAAATTGGATCTATTTGTATTACATACATCATGGAATTTCAAGAGGTTGGGAAGTCTAATTTATATTTTAGAATTATGGGTTAATATAAAGAAGATGAATTAAAACTAAATTTGGGCAATTGGAGCATGATTTTGAATGAATGTTTTCTAATTGAAAGTGTTTACTAAATCATACAATGGTTCTCCATTTTTGTGTACCAAAAATACATGTTTTGAGGCTTTGAATATCAAATTTGAACTTCAATTGCAATTCTGGAAATTCCAGAATTTACGTTGTTCGCTCAAGCGAGAGTGAAAATCGAGCTCCCAGAAGTTTTTCAAATTTTACAGTCCGCTCGAGCGACCAAAGTGGCGCTCGAGCAGAGACCCCTTTTCAGCATATTTTGAAAAATTGCATTTAGTTCACATTTTTTTATTCTCATCTCTTTCCAAGCATTCTATACATGATTTGTGACTCAATAAAGATTAATAAGCTATCAATCAACATAAATTAGTTAGTTGAAGAATGAATCATTGATCTAGTGGTAATTATTTAAGAAGCCAAGTAAAAGATCAATCTATTTGGAAAAGAATGACTTAGTAATGAAAGAATATGTGAAATAAGAACTCGGTTTATTTGAATAAGAAAGAATAAGCGTAGTAGAATTTCGGACTATTTAAACGGAAAAAGACTAGAAAAGTCAAGTTTGATCAAAGAAGTAATATTGTATTTCAATGTGTATATGTTATGTGCTTGTGTAGGTCACGCGCCATTGTCTGCTTGATTTATCTGATATGTCCAGTCTGTCTGATTTGCTTCTGCAGCTACCTGTGAGTAATAACATAGTAAAGCTATGTTCAACTTTATTTATTTTTTGCGTGATGAATTAAGATCTGTTTTCTGAAATAATATGTTCTGTACAATGAATGATTGTCCAATTTCTGATATGTACTCGTGACATCCTTAGCATCATGTGATATATGTTGGCTGTTACCCAGTATCAGAGGTTCCATCATGGAACTTAATCTGTCTGCACTCTGTTACCCATACTGGAGGCTCCATCATGGGGGCTCAGCGTGTTTATTCTCTGTTACTCGGATCCAAAGGTTCCTTTATGGAACTGGTTATTCGTAACTCTCACGTGTTTGCATCTGTTCTGTATCTGCTCTGTTAATGGATGTATCACGTATACTTAAGCATACCTCATGATTTCTGTATATGATTTGGACAAATTATGAATTTGATACGAAACTGAATTATGATTTCTGAATCTGTACGGACTCATGCATTAAAACCCTTTACTCTGTTATTATTCACTGGGCTCTAGCTCACTGTATTATTTATGTATGTAGGTGATCAGGCGCGTGACCAGGCTTAGAGGCATCTGCCTAGAATCTGTTTTTGTCAGCCAATCTATGTCCCTCCCATGGAGGTTCCGGATATGTCAAGTGGTTATCGCTATGTGATTTAAAGTTGAAGTTCTATTTTCTTGTTTGGTTAAACAAGTCTTGTGTATTTTGAAAAAGGGGCTAAGTCTTTTTTGTTTGATCTGTATATATATTATGACGTAGGGATGATGTGTATATATATATATAAAAAGTTTAAAATTTTTCTGTCTCATATAAGTCTGCACAGCTCAATACACGTAGTATATTTATTATTTGCTTCCGCTAGCCCCTAACATTATGTTAATTTGTCTCAAAGGCCTTCGGTAATCCCAGGATTACTGGTCGGTTACGATGCTAAACATATAGGGGCGGGTTTGGGTCGTGACAGATAACCCTGTTCAGTATTATGTTAATTAGTCCTTATTATGAATATGATTATGTGTTTGATCTGATTTTGTGTGCCATTTATGTGAAAATATGTGGTTTTGAATTTCTATCTGTTCACCGTAGGAATATCTGTTTGATTATCTGCTTTGGAATTTAAATTGAATGCCTTATCGGCCATAGAAACTGAAATTGACTGCGCCATTGTGATTGGCGTAATTTTTAGAGCCTACGGTGAAATTTAATTAAAAATTGATTTGGTTCAAATTAATTAGATTAAATTAATGGGTTAGTGCTCAACTATTTAAATATTAATGAATGTGATTAGGGGGGCCTATATATGAACCCAACTACACTTAAGCTCATTCTTTTTGAGCTCAAAGAATCTGAATTTGCTCTCTAGAGAGAGAGAATCGAAATTAGAGAGAGAGAAGGGCCAATCTTGAAGAATTTGCCAAGGAACTTGGTGATCTTGAAGCTACACTCAAGAATTGAGCATTAATTGGAAGATTTGAGCCTTTAGGGGAGTAATCAACCCTTAATTCATGAGTTTGAATTGTGATCTTGTAAATTGAAGATTAAATGGTGAGTTAGATCATGAATTGAGTTGATTAGGTTGAGATTGAAGTCCATGTGTGCATGCATGTAGAGAATTCCTATGAAATTACATAATCTAGCATGTAATATGTGAATTATGAAAGATTGTGGGTTGAATCATACATGCAAGCATGGTTTTAGTTGAGCTTCATGAGAATGAACACCATTTGCACCATATTTTTGACATGCATGCTTGATTATTGGAGATATGGAGCTCATATGAGATTTGAATGCATGAGCCTTGTTTACACCAAGAAATATTGATTTATTTTGAAGAATTGGACCATGATTTTGAGCAATTGACCTCATCTTGCTTGTATACTCATGATATATAATGTATTTGCATGCTTTGGAACCAAAATTATGAGTTTTGAACCTTTGGAGGTCGAGTTTGAGCTCAAGAACAAGTTCTGGAAAACCCAGAATTCTTGACGTCCGCTTGAGTAGGGGAATCGCCGCTCGAGCGTAAAATACGAGCTCCCAGAACTTTCTGCAGACATGATGTTCGCTCGAGCGGGGAAGTTCACGCTCGAGCGGGGAGCCATGTAGTGATACTTTTCAGCTCGAGCGCCCGACTTCACGCTCGAGCGCAAAAATGATGTAACCAGTACTTTTGCAGACCTCATGGGTCCGCTCGAGCGGGGAAGTCCACGCTCGAGCGAGGACCCCTGTTTCTGAAATTTTGTAAATGTGTTCTGTGTCTCGTTTTCCGTTCTCTTTTACTTCTAAGTGCTCTTAGGCATGCATTAAGCATTATAAATGAGTTAAAAGGATAAGAATGAAGTCTAAAGGGGAATATGTGAATTAAGAACGGATTGAATTGTTTGTGACCCATTGTGTTCATGGAATGTGTAGGGTCAAGCTCCAGGGCAAATCATCCAGCCGATCACTGTGAGTAATATCTTAGTAAAGATATCTGAAGTACGTTATTTGTCCAATTACTTACTTCTATGTAAGTCTTATAAGTTCGTTAATTCGAATGAATGGGCCAAAGGTCAGTCTGACGTGAATGAAAATATGAATGGGCCAGAGGCCAGTTTGACATGAATGGAAGAATGGTTGGGCCAAAGGCCAGTTTGACATAAATGATACGAATGAATGGGCCGGAGGCCGTATGACATGCATGACACAAATGAATTGGGTCCGAGGTCGTATGATGTGTTTGGAACCGCAGTCACTTGACCTATATTCATATATATGCCAGATAGAAATACGAATTGGGCCCAAGGCCATTTGAAGCACATTGTTCTAAATACCGTTTGTATAACTTCTTTATTTGATATTATTCACTAGGCTTTCGCTCACGCTCATTCATGTGTCTGTAGGTGAGCCAAGGGAGGTCCAAACGCAGCCTCAGTGAAGTAGATTGTGGACCAACCAAGGTTTTGAAGAGTCAACCCTTATGTCTCACGTACGAGACTCGTCTTCGCCCTTTTGCTATTCTGTTTTGTTTTGTCATGTTGGCGAGGACTTTGGATATGTTTGTATATAGTTTTGATTGGCTGACCTAGACTTGAATGATCCTGTTTGTATAAAACCTTATGTTACTGTATTTTCTGTTGTGAGTTATTAACATGTATATGTATGGTTTGTTATGATGTGCCATATAAGTACAACTCTATGGACAAAAGTTTGAAATTGCTTCCGTTTAGCCCCTTTATTCTGATGAGTTATGTTTTATTTGGTTTGAGGCCGTAGGTAATCTCGTGATTACTGGCCGGTTATGTCCTTAACCCATGGGAGGGGTTCGGGTCATGACAGTTACATTTGGAAAAAGTATACTAATGAGTTTTTTTTTGGAGTGTTACGTTGTTACGTTTGGAAAAAGTGCATTAAAGAATTTTTTAGTATTTTACATTGGATGTTACTTTAGTGTTACATTAGAATGTTATATTTTTTTTTTTTCGTAATATGAGATTTGTTCTAGGTGGAAAAATCCAAAACATCTATAATGTGAATTGTCTAAATATATAATTTTATATTTAGAGAAACCCACTTTTATCCTTAGAAAATTAAATCCAAACATATTAGTGATTGCCCTTTTGTGTAATTTTTACTTTAATGAGACGTTTGGGTTCATAAGAAAAAATGAAAGGCTAAACAATTCACAAAATCACACTTTAAGATTTATTAATGCTATCCTATATTATATTGATATATTAATTGAATTTATATAAATTTATTTGTGCATAGTACAAATTTTTCATAAGTTTTTTTTTAAAAAAGATTAAATAAATAACCAAGAAAGGTGGGAAAAAAAGATATGCAAAAAAAAAAAAAGAAAGAATCTTACAGCTTTTAAAATGAAAAGTTTTTCTTACAAAAAAAACAAATAAATGGAGAAAATATATATAAAAATATTCTTTCCTTTTTTGATTTTTTTTTCCCTTTGTCCTTCTTGTGTTTCTAGGTTTAGTGTTTAATACTTTAATAGTATAATGGCCTCAACAGAGGTTTGACCTTTATGTTATACTGGTGGTGTTTTTAAAAGTTGGTAAAAAATTAATTTTTTGATTTTTTTTTATTTTTTGTGTTAAAAAATAAAGAGGTGATATGTTCAAAAAAGTCAAAAAAGTTAATTTTTTATTATATTACCAAAACACCCCTAATTGTTGTAAGGCCAAGTTTGGAAAGACTAAATAAGTGTACTTTTTGTCTCTTTAGACAAAAAAATTGAGGTTGAAAATATGGATGTTTGGGTTAACTTTTTAACTTTTTATGGAAAAATGTGTAATAAAAAATTGTGAAAATTAGTTTTTAGAGGAAAATTTGAATTGGGAGTTGTGCAGCCGTAATTGTTGACTTTTGGTGAATAGTGTTAACTTTTTAATTTTTTGAGTAACTTTTTGACTTTTTGAATTATTTAGGAGTACCCAAACTTGGCCTTAACAAAATATTTATTTCAAAATTTAAAAATATTGGGTTGGGCAAACCACCGGAGCCATGGCCACCGGTAGTGGAAGGAAATTAATGTTTCATATAATATATCAATAAAGTGAGAGATATATGATAGATTATTTTGAAAGAAATCACTATTATATTAAGAGAAATCATATATGTATATGAGTCTGAGAGATATAAGATAGATTATTTTTTTAATTATATAGAAAAAGTGAAAATGTAAGAGAAATTATTATTTTTTAGGGGTACTTATCAATTAGTCCTATTAATTAGACTTATTTACCTACAGGTCCTAACTAATAATTTAACACTATAAAAATAAGAGAGTGATAAATTTATCACTAAAAATTTATTCATAAAAACAAAGAGACTGATAAATTTATCACTATAAATTTATTCATAAAAATAAAAGACTGATAAATTTATCTTTATCACTTAATAAATTTATCAATAGGACTTAATGGGTAATAAGTCTCCAAAGTAGGACCTATTGGGTAATAAGTCTCCAAAGTAGGACCTATTGGTAGTTTATCCTATTTTTTATTTTAAGAAATGTAAATTTTTAGGAAAGTCATGTGGGTTAATAGATAATTTATTTATTTTTAAAATTGATAAAAGAAACCGTACATATGAGTGTAAGAGATGTTAAGACAAATTATTTATTTTTATTATAGAATATGAGAATGTGAGAAAAATTACCTTTTTAATTATATAAAAAATGTCAAAATATAAGAGAAATTGCTATTTTATTTTTAAAAAGATAAAATTTTAGGAGAGACATGTGAGTTAATAGATTATTTATTTATTTTTTCAATTGATAAAAGAAACTGTACATATGAGTGAGAAAGAAATTAGACAAAATATTTTTTCTTAAAAACACTCCGACTAAAAGTTTAAAATCAAAATTTCAAAGTCTAAGATTGCGTTTGGTAGAGTTTTCTAAATATAATTTGATAATAGAATTGTATTTTGAGTTTTTGAGTTTTGGAATTATGATTTGAGTGTAGAAAATTTGTTTGGTAAAAGAGTTTTGAAAAAAGTAGAGAATTTTTGATGTGACATATGATATTTGATACAAAAAGTTACAACTCATAACCAAACATACAGCTTAAAATTCTATTAAAATTAACAAAAAATTTTAAAAAATTCAGAAAATATTTTTATTGAATATATAAAAATTAACACGTGTCAATTGTAAAAAAAAAAAAAAAAAAAATTTGCACTGTTCCAGTCAATCGGCTAAACGACTGGTGAGACGATCGACAGCCTAAATTTTTCTACCTCGACCGCGTTTTCAAAAGTGAGTGTAAAATTAATTTTTAAAAATTCTAAACAAACATTTTATTCAAATGAAGTTCTGGAGCTAACGCGCTAGAGTTTTACCATACGGAGCCAAAAGTTTAGGCTCTTTTTTTCATTGGCCATATAGACAAGTTCATTGAAAAAGACCGAAGTAGCCATGGATATATATATTAGAGCATCTCCAACTCTGAACCAAAATTTTCACCAAATCTGAGTAAAAAAATGACTTTTTCTTCAATCTGATACCGAGTGCTCCAACGGTGCATCAAATCCCGTGGGTCAACCGGTGGGTCGATCGGTAAGAGTAAATTTAAAAAAAAAAAAAAAACTCTTTTGAACTGTTTGAACCCACCTCTATGAACTGGGGAAGGGGCAACGGTTGGTCGACCGACGGGTCGACCGTCAGCCAAAATTTTTTTTTTCCCTCCATTTTTGTTCCCAATTCTTTTTCCTATTTCTTTTTCCCTCCATTTTTCCCTCCATTACATATATGTCTGGCGTATGAATTATGCTCTCACATAAATCCATTATCCATATGCCAGACAACTCCACAAAACTGATACGATCATAACTTGAACAAAATAGAGCATCATGAATACCTTCAAATCCATGATATTGACTTCATTTTCATCCTCTTCTTCTTCCTCTTCCTCTGATGATGAATATATCGTCACACTTTTAGGAGCTTATGAGCAGAACAATACTAATATGCTTCAGATTCTGAAGAGTGATAGCTCAAAGAAGGTAGGTGGTTCTGTTGTAGGTCATAGGTATATACACAGAAATAGAAGGCAGGGTCACGACAGATTGTTTGGAGATTATTTTGCTACAAATCCTGTGTATTCGCCTACAGTATTTCGGAGACGTTTTCGAATGCGTCGTCCTTTATATCTACGAATTTTGAATGCAATCCAAGCACACAATTCATATTTTCTTCAAAAACAAGATGCAGCTTATGTACTTGGATTATCTCCTCTACAAAAAATGACTTCAGCGATGAGAATATTGTCATATGGTGTTGCAGCAGATGCAGTTGATGATTACATACGTATCGGAGAAAGTACTGCAATTCAAAGTTTGCAACAATTTTGTAATTCAGTGATTGAAATATTTGGTGAAGAATATCTGAGATCTCCAACACCAACTGACATTGCTAGATTACTTGCTATTGGAGAGGTTCGGGGTTTCCTGGCATGTTGGGAAGTTTAGATTGCATGCATTGGGAGTGGAAAAATTGTCCAAAGGCATGGCAAGGTCAATATGTAGGCCATCAAAAGAAGCCAACCATTATTCTTGAAGCAGTAGCATCTTATGACTTATGGATTTGGCATACATTTTTTGGAATGCCTGGCTCACACAATGACTTGAATGTGTTGGACCGATCGCCTTTGTTTTCTGATCTTGCGCAAGGTAAAGCTCCCCCTGTCCATTACACGATTAACAGACATAATTACGATATGGGTTATTACCTTGCTGATGGTATATACCCTCAATGGGCAACACTGGTTCAAACAATTTCTTCTCCCCAAGGAGCAAAGAGACAACATTTTGCAATGATGCAAGAGTCTGCCAGGAAAGATGTAGAGCGGGCATTCGGAGTCCTTCAATCTCGATTCGCAATTATAGGTGGTGCTGTACGTTTTTGGGATTTGAAAATGCTTGCCAACATAATGAAGACTTGTATTATTTTACATAATATGATTGTCGAAGATGAGAGGGAGGAGCACCTTGACTTCAATTATGAAATTTCATCAACCAACACACCAGTGCAACTTTCCTCTACTCCTACGAATGACTTCCAAACATTTTTGTCTCGTCATTTAGGTATTAGAGATAAGGATGCATATCATGCCTTCCGTAATGATTTAGTAGAACATATGTGGCATCTTCATGGTGAACACTAAATTCATCACAGCAATACATGTAATTTTGTTTCAAGTTTTGGAATGAAAGGTTGTCTTGTTTGTAATCTTCATGTTTCTAAGCACTATATGAACTAAGTAATTCAGAAGTTATGTGATGAGCTGCTGTTGGTCTGATTCAATCTTTAATATTCAGAATTGTGCAGTGTTCAATTCTACCCTGAATACCTCTCCAAATATCACATAAATTTAATAATCATGTCTTCAAATTTTTGTTGATGTGCCAGAAATCATAATACCACATCCATTTATGCACATTTCATAATTATGTCTTAAATGATAATTACTGATGTTGATATGCATAATCATAATTTCATAATTATGTCTTAACTGATAATTAGTCTTCTTAATTTAATAATAAAACCTCAAAGTACTGCATAATCATTATTTGTGCATAATCATAATTTCATAATAATGTCTTAATCATTATTGATGTGCCATTGATTTACTGATGTTGATCTTCCCATTCATTTATTACCTCACTTGACATGCATTCGACAGACAGAGTAAAAAAACACTTAACAAGCCTTCAACTATTTGTCTTCAATTATTTGAACATGAATGTGGATAAATGCATTCCACCTACAAATCATAATGTGTTCAATTATTTGTGCACACACTACACTGCATACGTTTGAACCACCTACCTTTCATTAAACACATACCAGCTACCAGTCAGTGACTTCATTCCATCTACCATGCCTCATTTTGCACACACCTTGACTTGTTGAGTATTAATTTCCTCACCACCTACCTCAAGAATGGAGCCTCTATATCAACTGACAGACCACTTCATTCTACCTCTATACTAAGGGAAACATCTGAATACCTCTCAGCACTGAATACCTTCATTCCACTTTCACTTTCACTTTCATACCTCTGCCACCTTCATTCCACTTTCACTGAATACCACCTTCATTCCACCTTCATACCTCTGCCACCTTCATTCCACTTTCACTGAATACCTCTCTGACAGATTGCATACCTCTGCCACCAAGGGAAACATCTGCATCAACAAAGGCAGGAACAAGCACAAGCAGGCAGCATCCAAAACAGCATCGAAACAGAGTAAATTTTACATGAATGGCACGGGGCAACCGGTTGGTCAACCGGCCCTCTGTTTTTTTTTTTTTTTTCTTTTCAGTGTATATGCTGTCATTTTTCGATTTTAATGCTGTATTTATTCAACTTGATGTTTTATTTGTTCAACTTTAACCTTCTTAGGAGCATAAACTTCATGTTTGAATCAAATTATATGTTCAATATTTGAAAAATTAACATGATGCCTATTTTTCTGGGACTAACTTCTATGTACTGGCATATGCCTCATTTTATAGTTTCAGTATGCACTTCAGGAAATTGAACATGTAATATGACAAATGATTTAATAATTAGTATGCACTTCAGTATACAAACTACATGTCATTACTATGCCTCAAAAACAAATATAATTTTTATTGTTTCTCTCTTTATTTACTTTCATGCATTTTCCCCATTGTCAATTTGATTGTACTCCCTAAACCAAATTACAATAAAATATTTGAAGTATTATGCTTTCTCTTCCTTCTAGAATGGACATCCAAACAGATATAACAAAAGATTGGTTTTTTCTTGATAATTCAAACATTATTTTTATTTTTATTTTTATTTGCTAGTGCATGTGTGTTATATCAGTATGCATTCACAAAATACTTCTCCAGATCACATTTGACTTCTCATGTCAGTATGCATTTAAGAAACTCTCCTCAAGTTCACATTTGGCTTCTCACTACCTATCACACACACTCACACACAGAACAAGATGATGATTTAAATTACACCACCAAATAATTTCAAACACTGAGGATTATTATTGTCATGTTAATTTGAGTACAAATTGGCAAGGGATTTACAAAAACAGAAGTTGAATTTTAGTACAAATTGGCAAGAGATTATTATTGTCATGTTAATTTGAGTACAATTTCAGACCTGATTTAATCTCATCATATGTAATTATGCATTTCAGTATGCAGTTCAGTTTATTGAACATGTAATATGAAAATGCACATGTTAGTAGGCATACTACAAGTTGGTCATGTTTTTCGATTTTAATATGTATTGTAATATTAGAATTATATTCATTTCAATTCTAAGTTAATGTTTTCATAAAGAACACCAAGCCACCTGTAATTCACCTTTTATATGTAACACATATTCATTAAAATTCAACAGATATTGACATCATGCCTAGAACTAAAAGAGCGAGACCACAAGTTGGTGAAAGTTCCAACCCTCCACGACGCGAAGAACAGCAGCGTCAAAATCAGTCATATCCTACTGATGATTTTCTCAGTGAAAGTCATGCACTAGCCTTTCCAAACTTCTCCAGCCGACCGATTGTAACAGGGAGGAGGGTAAATCTGCCATCTCAATATGATGCACTATTAGTTAGTAAACTTGAAGCAATGGGGTGGCAAAATTTAATTAATTTACCCCAAAAGGTATATCCGCGGCTGGTATCTCTATTTTATGTTCACCTAAGAGGTACTCAAGAAGAAGATGGAAATTTCACTCTGTTGTCATATGTGAAAGGAAAGGGTATACAGTTTGATATTCCTACTTTGGCAAGCATTATTGGAGTTGAGTTAGGTGATGAAAATATCCATTTTCATACTGAGGCTGACTTAGCTAAAATCGTTGGTAATGCTACTGATGTATATACTAGTATTTGTCGGAACAGATTTACTGGGACTAGTTTACAAGCAAGACATTTGAAACCTTATCTTCGGATTCTCCACCGGTGGATTGTAGAAAATGTCACTCCAAAAAAAGGACATCATGATGCGGTCCCATTTTTAATGCCTATTTGTTATACTGTTTTGAAGTTGGTCATAAGTTAGATTTGTGTTACATAATTATGAAAGAAATGATAATCGCAAATCAAGGTCAATTCACGGGCCGGTCATTACTGTTTGGGGCACTGTTGACCAAAATTTTCAAACATTTCAGGGTTCGGCTTGTAGATGAAACGGAGATGAAAATCAGGTCACCCATTAATCAGTATACAGTGACTCGTGCTGGTGCAGCCTCCAATTTAATGGGAAGTGATAATGCTACAGACGATTCAAAAGATGAAGTCCCACCAGATGATGCTCCACAAGATCCTCCTGCCAATGTGATGCCATCAACTGAACAACCTCAATATTGGACTGAGTTTTTGGCCATGGAAGAACAACGTTATAATGAACGCGTTCAATGGGAATAGCAAATGGCTAATCAGGTCAATTCGTTGGGTACTCAGTTTGATACATTTGCCACTGCCCAGAATTCATTAATTCAACAATTTGGTGAATTCCGTGTGGATATTGAGCATCGCGTAGATACGATTGAGCATCGGGTAAATGACATATACCATCACTACTACCCTCCTCCACCACCACCACCACATAATGACTGTTGATGTATTTCACATTATGTATTTGTTTTAGTTTCAGTATTTTGTTCTTTTAACAACCTTTTGTTGGGTCAGTTTGTTAAAGAGGACGACAGTAATTAAAACCTATTCACTTATGACATTGGCCTATTGATATATATACTTCATATTGTGGTTTTTCATTTTAATGCCTATTTGACAAAGGACATTATTATGTACATTCTGAAAATGCTACAAAAAAGGTCATTAACCATTTCTGATTTTGTGGTATAAATCAGGTTATAGTACTGATTGGCATATTCATTGACATATCATTTTAAAGAAGACGAGGTTAATTAAAAAAAAACGACATTGAAGTACAAGCCAAAGATCTCCCTATTCAAAAAACATGGTAACAATTAGACATTGACCTTGAAAGATGGCAAAAATACATGGCAAAAATTCATAAAACCAATAAAACTAACCAATACAAGTTAGATGTAATAATTTTAAATAATAAAACTAATGGATGAAACCCACTAATACAGAACATTTCAAGGCAATCTACTAGTTGATCGAAATAAAATCTGTCGTTGAAGATCTTCGTAGTACGCCCTTTGCATAGGATTTAAAATTGTCATGTCCATTGACATTAATATTTTTATGATCTTCATTTCGTTGTTCTCTTTCATTCATCATGGATAGGAGTTTTAGTTGTTTCCTCCATATCTTCGGCCCTTCTTCGACGCTCTGCAGCCTTCTGCTCACGGTCTATCGCTTTTGTTTATCTCACTCATAGTTCTAGCGGAGATACTTGATAACACTTCAACAATTTTAGATTGGTTGGCAGTCATTTCATCAAATCTACTATCATGCGTTGTTTGATTCTTCAGCTTCTCTTTCGCTGCTTTAGTACCAATTGGTCGTGTTGATGTGTTAGATGGTTGTTCGTGCATCGCATTATTCTGGTTGGATTGAGAAGCGTCAAATTCAGTTGGCAGATTGAAACATGGATCAGCATGTTGCGTGGTTCTTTTTGATCGAAATTCATCCCACTTACAACTTCGGCGCAAAATATCCCAGCATGTATCAAATGTGAAGTGTGTTTTTTCTGTATACATGATACATCCGCTTCGCTTCAGTGACCTAAATAAAAAATTATAAAGATTTCAATAACAAGTATATATTTAGAAAAGAAAATTGATATTTAATAACACAAATAATTTTACCATATCTGCCTCAGTTGTTCCACTTTATTGCCTCAGTTGAATTTGTTCAAGAAACCACAGAATTTATTAATGGCCTTTTGCATGACAAACCAATGTGAGACAAAGAAATACAGTTTCGATTTGATTCACTGCTCAATTGTGAATTAAAATAAACCAGTACTCGTTCCCAAAATATAGCCATAGTCTGACTATTACCAGTAATGGGATCTGAGAGACTGCTAACCAAGATCTACATAAAGTTTCATCTTCTATAATTGTGAACGCTTTACGACGAGAACACGAGAAGTGTCTGAAATAAAATGATTATCACCGTTCTGCGTATTCTGCTCTCGTGAAGATTCCGACATAAAATTAATATCAGTGTTTTGCTCCAACATTGTGATTCTCCAAACATTTCGAAATCTTCCATACTTTGAAAAAAAAACAGTACAACTTACTCTGAAAAATATTATAATGATATAACTCAAACTCAATCATCAGATAATTTATTGAGATACAATATTAAATTTCAAGAGGAAAAAATATGTATTGATACAAAAGAAACAAACTCACAACATATACGTAATGCTATTCTGAAATGAAATACCTTGTCTTGATATTCTGAAATGAAATACTATCTTGATATAGAAATCAGATCTATTTTATAGAGCACATCATCAACGGTAAATTTTCAAAATAGTCTGTCCATCCAACGCTAATTTATTATTGTAACGGCTAGTTCTGTAATATATATGTAAAAGGTAACAATTTTATTTATATTTTCAAGAAAATTAAAATTTATATCACCCTCTAAATTATTCATAATCCACAAAGTAAACTATGTCAAAATAACCCAGCTCAAACAACATGAAATGAAACCAACCAGCTACCCTCAAAACTGTACCAGTTCAAATGCTAGCTGAAGGACTCAATCCGGTGGACCGGTGGGTCAACCGGCCGGTCGACCGGCCGGTTGACCGGTTGCTCCCAACGGCCACGGTTCAAACCAAGCAGTTCAAACCAACCACTTGACAGGTCAAACCAACCTTGACGCAGAGGTCGATCGGTTGGTCAACCGGCCGGGCAACCGGCTGGTTGACCGGTTCCTCCCTCCAACGGTCATGCACAGTGTTTTGGTTAAATCTGTATAGTGTTCTCACTTTGATGATTTGTTTGATGAATTTCGAATTTGATACCGGTTTGGTGAAACCGTTGGAGCATGAAAAAGTGATTTTTTCACCAAATTTTAAATTTGATGATAGGTTTGGTTCAGGGTTGGAGATGGTCTTATGGAGTAATTTGAAAAGTTGGTAAAAAATCAATAAGTTTTTCCAAAAGGTGACAAAAAAATCATTAAAAAAATTAATTCTTTTTTACTAAAAAAATCACTAAAAAAATATTAAAAAATTAAAAAAATTAACTTTTTATCAACTTCTTAAACACTCCTCTATGTAGACAGAGCCAAAACAAACCGTCCTTCTCTCTTCCCCCTCTCTCTCCATCTCCGATTCAACCACAACCATGCTGCGGTTGGCGTCTCCTCCTCCGCTGTCCGGCTCCATCACGGTGACTCCGATCATCTTTTTTCTCTCTCTCTCTCTCTCCTCGTTGGGAGAGTGGTCACCTGAGCTTCATAGTTGCTTGAGCTCCATGGCTGCCTGAGCTTTCCCCCTCGACCTCTGTCTCCGACGTCTTCTTCGATGCCTTTGTGTATCTCAGATCAGCGCCGTCATCTATCTCAGATCTGTTGGATCTCCGATGATCTCGATCGGGTTTTAAGAAAACATGGATGCGGCCGGCGTTGATGTCAGATTCCGGCGAACTCTTTGGGGTTTCGGCTGTCGGAATCTGAGTTTGAAACTGGAGATTGCAGCGCCGGCGGAGAGAGAACATGAAGGAGGAGAAGAGATCGGACGGCAGAGAAAATGGAGGTAAGGTCGGAGAGTTGAGATCGGAGATCTGTTGGATCTCTTCTCCTCCATGTTCTCTCTCCGCCGTATATAGAAATTCACACAAAACTTGAAATTCACTGATCTAGAAATTCACTCACTGATCTATACGTATACATACACACAAAACTTGAATCACTGATATATATGAATATACACAAATTCACTCACTGATATTCACTCAAAGTTTGTGTATATACATATATATATATATATAGAGAGAGAGAGATTGGACTTTTCAAATACATGTTGAAATTATTTTCTGTATATCTACATCCTTCGCTCTATATATTTCTTGTGATTTTGTAGGTTGAGAACATTTGCAAGTTTGCAAAGAAAAGCATGAAACCATAGATTTGTGTCACAGATCGCAGTCATTCTCTATTTTTTTAGTTATTATTATTGTTGTTGTGGTAGATTGGATTTGCGGATAAGCTCTCTCTACTTTTTTTAGTTGTTAGATTATTATTGTTGTTGTGGTGGTATATCTGGATTGTTGTTAGATTTCAAATCAGATTTTTATTTTTATTTTTTTTAGTTGTTGATTGTTATTGTTATTTTTATTGTTGAATATGAAGAAAAAAATTGCAACAGAATGGTGATGAAACACAATGCAACAGATAGAGATAGAGAGAGAGAGAGAAAACAAAGATCTGAACAGATAGAATTTGATTTGGCTTGGTATTTCAACAGATAGAAAACAAAATTGCATAGAGATTGCACAGATAAAATTTGGACAAAAATTTGAACAGATAAACAAAAAATTTGAATAGATAGTCAATGAAAAGTCAAATAGATAAAAAAGTCAGGGGTAAAATTGAAAACAAAATATCTTTTACGATTTCTTACCAAATTGTTTCATAAAGTGTGGATCTTTCATCAACAAAAAAAAATTTACTGGACCTAACGCCTTAGACATTTGTTTGAACGGATTTTTCATCAATTTATTTTATTTTATTTTTATTATAGAGAAATAGGAGAATGTGAGAAAATTTACCTTTTTTATTATAGAAAGGCAAAATTGTAGTAGAAATATGTGGGCTTATAAATTATTTATTTATTTTTAAAATTGAAAAATCAACATAATTGGGTTAAAGTTTTGGAGCTCTTGGAATCTCATGGTTAGAAACTCTATTTTATTTAATAGATAGAAGATTCCTATGTAAAATTCATGATCTAACACAGCCTTAGTGAACTTTTTAATTAAATATTTTTACTTTTTACATCCACTTAATTTATTTGTATTTAAAAAGTAAAATATTTACGAAAAAAATCTTTTAAAAAAATACTAAAGACAAGAAGAAGAAGAAGAAGAAGAAGAAGAAGAAGAAGAAATTGTACATTTTTGTATCTTTTGTCTATTTTTTGAAATTTTTCATACATATTTTTATTTTTTAAATACATCTAAATTATTTTCAAAAAAAAAAAAATCTAGGTTAGGTACATTTGAAAGGTAAAATAATTTGACTAAATATGAAAAAAAGTTAACTAAAGACGATAAGAGGTGAAGAGAATAGTTTTAAAAAATATATATATATTTGAAAACTCAACAAAAACAGAGATTTGGCCTGTAGGATTTGGAAATTAGATGCATTCATATTGATTGGGAGTCTCTCACTTTGGTGAAAGCAATAAAGTCCCGGCAAGAGGATATATCTTGGCCTCTTGATTGGAAGATGTAGCCGGTTGGTAGAAGCTTTAAGTGGCTTCTTGATTTCAGAGGTTTGTAACATGAATCAGCAAAGGAAAAATTTTACTGCAGTTACATTATATTAAAATAAAAATAACTTACATATCGAACAAGAAAAGAAAAAAAATAACAGGGACAGTTACAAAAACATTTCAAGATTTGAGTTTTATAATAAAATAAAATTTTAATTTTAATTTTGTTAATTTAAATTTTAATATTTTGATTTGTGTTCAATATAAATTATTTATCTATTTTTGTTGATTAAAACTGAAAAAAAAATAATATTTTAATATTAAACTCAATGTAAATTTATATAAAATGTTTAAACACTACAAGAATTCACACTTTTGCCGACTGAAAATTTAGTCGGCAAAAGTCTATTTTTAGTCGGCAAAAGTCATCTGTGACTAATTTTTTTGGTCGCCACTTTGGTCGCCAATTGAGGGTCGCGAAAAGTAATTAGCGACTAAAAAGTTTTTTAGTTGCGAAAAAGTTATATTTGCCAACTAAATTTTTGGTCGCTAAATATATAATCACTGCGACTAATCCATTTAGTAGTTAAAACATTTTAGTTGCGAAAAGTCATATTTTCCCAACCAAATATGTTAGTTGCCAATTCGCACATTCAACGACCAAATAGTTTGGTCGGCAAACTGAGGCCCATTTCCACAACCAAAAATTTGGTCGCCAATTGTCACATTCCACGACCAAAAAGTTTTGTTGACAATGCATTCCACGACTAACAAGTTTGGTCGGCAAATGACACATTCCACGACCAAAAAAGTTTGGTCGGCAATTGTCACATTCCACCACCAAACATATTAGTTGTGAAAAAGAATATTTGCGCAACTAAAACTTTAGTCGGCAATTGACCTATTTTTCTTTTTGGTCGCCAAAATTAATGATTTTAACGACTAATTATTTAGTCGGAAAAAGTATTAGTTATCTTTCCCAACTAATCAATTGGTCGCCAAAACAAAACATCCAACAAAATAAACATGTAATTCATAATAATTCATCCAATCCATTCAATATAATATGTAATTTGCAAGCTTCATTCAAATCAACTGAATCATGAACAATCGACAAAATATAAATCATCGAAGCCTAAACTTGTTTAATGAAAGTCATCAACTATTATAAATTTTCATCCACAAGTAATTTCAAAACTACATGTGTGTGTCAATTTTCGACCACACTGCCAACTCAGTATTCAACTAGAGAGCACTGGCAGAATAGATGGCGCATAAATGACTTGCAACAGAAAGAAGAGATTCCGGCGATGGTTCGTCCACCTGGGGGCACTTCGATGATCAAGTCAGTTATCTCTCAAAGATAGAAAAAGTGCTCAATTTACTATTCAGAGTCCAAATTGCGTACCTTAGACCCATTGGGGGTGCCTCTCTTTTATAGCTAACTCAATCCTAGTCCCAATAGAAGCTTAGCTTCAATGGACTTCTGCTCAGTGCTTATCTTGGACTCTCCAATAGATAAAGATAAACTTCCTAAGAGCTTTATCCTTATCCAGGCTGAGGTCCTTCCTCATTTTAAGACTCTTGTCCCTTATCCGCTTATCCCGGACTCCGATATCTTCGGAGATAACCTCGGCCTAGCCGAGATTACCTCGGCGTCACGACTAGGACACGTGGAACCTTGGCTGACATTTCGGCGTCACCTTGGCCACGTGTTGGTACTCAGAAAATATGTTCCCACAACTGCCCCCTAGGTTCTATTACCTCGGCATCCTGAGGTGATGGAACATATATCGTCATATCGTATAGCATATCGGTTATCTTGCTGTATCATCCATTTACCGAGGTCATAATACGTCGGCTTCACACGACCAGGTCTTGAAGTCTATCTCATCAAGGCTTTTAGAACCAATAACCTAGTTTATTCGAGTTATTTAGCCGAGATCTTCCTACCAGCCGAGGTCATTGCTTCATTAAACCAAGAACTCCAAGAGTTTTATCACGCATATGAGCTGTCACGCAAAATAAATCAACCGTTTTTGCCACGCATTTGTCCCCTACTGGACCGTGTCCGATACGCGCTTGTAAGTCGTCTTGTGTCTGGGTGCGTCGTCTGACAAGCACGTCGCCCTAGACACATTGATGGTTTTTTGCCGCCATTCTCCGTGTTTTGATCAAAATCAATTCTCTCTCTCCGTCTCTTCACTTTTGCATCCTCGTTCCCAAGCTCCCAACTCTTTCTCTCTCTAACTTCTCTCTTCAAAATACGCCATTGTTCAAGCTTTCCTAGCTCTGCAACTTGCTCCGTTCACCTTCTCCGGTGTGATTTTCACCGCTTTGTCGCTTTTGCAACCGCCATCTGACTTCGGCGATCCTCACACCAGCCTCACTTTTTCTAGTAAGCCACTGTTTCTCCTGGTTTTAGTTCTTGATTTATCTCGAACTCTGTTATTTTTGCGAACTTGCTCATATCTCTGATCGTTTAATCTGTACCTTGATTACTATCATATGTTTGAGTATGTTTACTTCGTGATTCTATTTTTGCCCAATCCTTTCTTGAATATTCGCACACTGCTCACAAATTTGTTCACTTTTGCCACTGTTCTTGGCCTCACACCCTTGTGCACACTTTGTCACAGTGTTCTTGTTAGTTCATCATTGTTCTTGATTCTAAAACACGTTCTTGTTTTCTATTTTCTGTGTCTTTTCTAGATTCGTGCCTTCAATCTTTGTTTCCATAGATCTAGGTTTGGGATTTGCTTGTAGAACCCACAAACTTCAGGAAAAATTAAAACGAGTTCCCCTTAGAATCCCCACAAATTCTGACCATAGTACATTTTTAGGTTTTAGGCGAGGTCCTTCATGGGTATGTGGAAACATAGGGTAGACACCCCAACTAAGTTAGAGTATTTTAGGCAGGAGTTTTCCATTCCTGCTGACGTCCACCTCAGGTTGGCAGGAGAGGAGGATTCCATTATGCCCAATGTGAACCTCATGCCTTTCTCAGTAGTGGCCTTTATCGAATGTGGACTTAGGTTTCTACTTGATACCTTTTTCCGAGAAATCCTTCATTATTATAAATTAAATCCAATGCAGCTTGCCATTAACTCTTACCGAGTTATCAACGGTATAATAGCCTTAGCCAAACAAGAGAATGCTAGGGTTACTCTTGCCGATATCCAGTACTGCTACACTATGTGTCGCCTAAAATGAGAAAAATGCCACATCTATTACCTCAAGCCGAGGTCCACTGAGTACAAGCTCATTGCCGACCTCCCAGACTCAAACAAGGGTGCTGGAGACGATTACTTCATTGTCTCCACCTTTATCCCCTAAGCCGAACAGTTTTCGGGAAAGGAGATGGTAAGAGCCAAGTGTCACCTTTCCTTGCTCTCTTTTTTAAAGTTTGTAATACTTTGTTCTAATGTCTGTGCTTTTCTTTTTGCAGTTCTTCCACAGCCACCAAAGGACTTTCGCAAGTCTTTCTTCCCCAGTAAGGACTTGAAAAAGCTATTGGATTTTCCCGTCCACAAACGGGAGAGCTCCCTTGCTTCTGAACTTTATCCTGACCTACAAGTCGGTGCTTCCCGACGTCCCAAAGAGGAAGAAAAGCAGTTCTTCCCCTTCCGCCACAACTCCTCCAATAGCCTCATCATCTCGTCTAGATCAAGGATCGACCTCTAATCCTGCAGAGCAACCGTCAACCTCGGCTTTATATCTAATCCCACCATCCCAACGCCAACGTCGCCGTAGAACTGTAATTTTTGCCGAGATGGGTCGCAAGAAAGCTGTTGTTGACGATCTTCTAGCCGACATCCCTGACTCAGTTGACGCTCAACTAGCACAAACCCAGCCTCAGCCATAGCCAAAGCCAAAACGTCTGAAGAAGGCTCAGCCCAAGGCAACGGTGATTCAGATTGACACAGAGGACACCTTGCCAATTTCTAAATTGGCCGAGAGCGAGAAAACCCCTTCTGCTGCCGAGAAAAGGCCTGCCGAGGCCCAACCATCCGAATCTACTAGATCAAAAAGGCCGAGGTCGTCCTCTGCGACCACATCGGGGCCATTAAAACATGATTCCCCCTGGGCCCCGCCAATTATAATCGACGACAAGCCGGTTAGGGCTGGTGATAGTGCCAACAATATTGAGGTCGGCGTTGCCCTTTCCACCGCTTTGCTGTTGCTCGAAGATCTTAATCGTAATACTTAGATGAGCGAATACGAAAATTTTGCTCTAATGCTGCAGCATTCCGTTCAAGTAAGTTCTATATACTTGGTATTTTTCTTTCTTTTTCTTTTTTATACTTAGAGAATTTTCTAATAACTTATGCTTTGTCCATTTTTCTTCAGGCGATCCAGCACGCCCACTCCTTCTCAATGCAATCTTTTAAGACAAGGAAGGGGTTGGCCGACAAGACTAGGGAGGTTGCTAGTTTGTAGAAGGCCATCAAAAGGGCCGAGGCAAAAATGAAGACCTTGGCAGACCAGGTCGAGGCTGCTGTTAAAGCTAAGAATGAGGCCGAAGAAAAAGCGAATGCCGCTGAGGCCATCAACAAATTTCTTGAGGCCCAGAAGAAAGAGGCTGAAGAAAAGACGGCCGAGGCCCAAAAGGAACTCCAAGATGCCCTAGCCACAAAGGAGGCCTAGATCAAAGTTGCCGATGAGAGGGCATATGCAGAGGGGGCGGCCGATGTCAAGGAGGATTATAAAAAACAAGTGAAGCAAGCATGCAACAAGGGTTTCACCCTTGGTTGGATGACTGCTCTAAAAAAGCTTGACGTCCTCGAGGACTCCCCCCTCAAGAAAGACGACGTCCTACCCCTGCCATTCCCCCCTACTCCAAGCCAATTCGAAGACGATTCTGAGTCTAAGGAGGAAGCTTTGGTGAGGAAGTCGAAGGAAGCCGCTAGGGCCAAGTCCCCTACTCCAAATGAGCAAGTCTTGGACTTGACTCAGGATGAGGAGGGTAAGGAGGTCTCTAAGGATGCTACTCCTGAGAAGGCAACATCAGACGTGCCTATCGCCGATAAGAGCCTTGACCAAACCCTTCAAGAAATAGATGCCGTGCTTGCGGCTAAGAAGGCCGCCGAGATGTCTTCTTAGCAGTCTTTCGAACTCCAGACCCAATCAGCCAGAGGTGCTGAAGAGCCTTAGCTTGATGTTTTTCTTCTTTGTACTTTTTTTTTCTTTGAAACAATGTAAGCTTTTTATGTGGCCGACATTCCATCTTTTGAATGTAAATACAACTTCTTCTTTTGAATGCTTGTATGTTTGTCTTCATTTTACTGCTCTTGTACGAATCTTATACTTAGAATATTTTGCATATCTTCAATGTACACCTTAACTGTGCAATCTTCTCGGGGTGAAATACCTCGGTTATACCCACCAGCGGTTTACATCAGCAAGTACATAAGTACTTATTTTAATACAACCTTGGCCTTAACTTGTAAATTTTTTCACAAATTTTAACAAGTGTTCAGTTCAACTTCAACTTGTAAATTTTTCACAAATTTCAACAAGTGTTAAACATGACCTTGGTTTAACTTCAACTTGTAAATTTTTCTCAAATTTCAACAAGTGTTAAATATGATCTCGGTTTAACTTCAACTTGTAGATTTTTCTCAAATTTCAGCAAGTGTTAAACATAACCTCGGTTTAACTTCAACTTGTAAATTTTTCACAAATTTCAACAAGTGTTAAACATGATCTCGGTTTAACTTCAACTTGTAAATTTTTCTCAAATTTCAATAAGTGTTAAACATAACATCGGTTTAACTTCAAATTGTAAATTTTTCTCAAATTTCAACAATTGTTAAACATGATCTCGGTTTAACTTCAACTTGTAAATTTTTTTCAAATTTCAACAAGTGTTAAACTAATTTTAGCTTGTATATTCTACCTTTCCAGGAACCATTTTCCAACTCTCTGCCCCCTAATGTGAACTTAAGTTCCACTTGGGTTCTCATTATGCATGTATTCCAGAAACATCGTCACGTATCTTATCAGTCACAAGTGTATAAGAAAAATCACGCTACAATTGTATTTATTACTTCGGCTAATAACAAAGAACAAGAAAATCTAATGATAAAAAAGTTTCAGATTGCAAGTATTCTAGGGCCTTGGCAACTCTTTGCCCTCATTATCTTCAAGCCGATATGCCCCATTGCCTAATACCGAGATGATTCTATAAAGTCTCTCCCAATTTGGGCCAAGCTTGCCCTCTCTGGGATCCTTTTTATTGTCGACGACTTTCTCAAGACGAGGTCACCGACTTGAAACTCCCTTGGGTTGACCTTCTTATTATAAGCCCTGACAAGCTGCTGCTGGTATGCTACCAGCTGAATTGCAGCTCTTTCCCTTCTTTCTTCTAGCAGATCTAGATCTCAGGCTAATAATACATCATTAGTCCCATTCTCTACTCCCTGGGTTTTGATTCCTGGAATGCCGACTTCTAGAGGAATGACTGCTTCTGTGCCATAAGCCATGGCAAATGGGGATTCCCCAGTTGATCTTCTCGGCGTAGTGCGATATGCCCAGAGTACACTTGGCAGTTCATCCACCCATTTTCCCTTTGCTGCTTGCAGGCTCTTCTTAATCCCATCCAAGATGACTTTGTTAGATGCTTCTGCTTGTCCATTGCTTTGAGGAAAACTTGGGGTGGAAAAATAATTCTTGATTTTGAATTTTGCACAGAAGCTCTTGATTAGCTTACTGTCAAACTGTGTTCCATTGTCTGCAACTAATGCTCTTGGGATCCCAAACCTGGTGATGATGTTCTTCCATATGAAGCTTTTCACATCCACGTCTCGAATCTTGGCAAGGGGTTCAGTTTCTATCCACTTGGTAAAGTAATCTGTTACTACCAGCAGGTACTTCCTTTGCCCAGTTGCTTGGGGAAGTTTTTGTGATACCCCTGTTCTGTATTATGCTAAATTGACCCTTAAATTGTTTATGGTTATGTTTTTAGCATGATTTTGTGTGCCATTATGTGATAATATGTGATTTTGAATTCGTATCGGTTCACCGTAGGAATATCTGTTTGAATAATCCGCTTCGGGAATTAAATTGAGGGCCTTATCGGCCACAGAACCCGGAATTGTTTACGCCATTGTGATTGGCATAATTTTTAGAGCCTACGGTGAAATTTAATTGAAAATTGATTCTGGTCAATTTAAACTGATTAAATCGATAAATTAAGTACCCCATTATTTTATATTAAAATATTTGTTAGTGGGGCTTGGTGTATATTTGCATTGCACTCTCCTTTAGCTCTCTTAAAACTCAAAATCTGAGTTAGACAATTGAGAGTGAGATAGAGGCCGGCTATAGAGAGAGAAAGGAAGAGACTTGGGCAATTTTTGGCTCTAGCTTGGGAATCTTGAAGATTATTCAAGTTTTGGTCATAGATTGTGAGAATCAAGCTTCTAGGTAAGCCCTTGACTCTTGTATTCATGGAAGTAATGTGTGATCTTGTGTGTTCAAGGGTTGCTTGTACTCAAGAGCATGAGTTAATTTAGTTTTGTTGGAATTAAAGCTTGATATAAGCATGCATGTGTGAAATTGTGTTGAAATAGCATGTATCATGTCAATTAAGCAAAAATTGAAGTTTGATCATGCATGCAAGCTTGGTTTTGTTGAGTTTTGGCACCAATTGCATCTTTGAAAGGGAAATGAAGTCAAGATGGCCTTGCATGTTTGAATAATTAAAGATATGAGCTTGAATGCATGAATTTGTTATATTGGAGATGGGTTTGTCATGTTTTGGGACATGCATGTAGCTAAATCAAGAAATTGAACTTCATAATGCTATAATCTTGCAGGGGAACCATGTTAGCATGATTATATTTGAGATTTGAGCCTTTGCATGCAAGAATGGGAGCTGGGAAATTGATTTGAAGCTCAAGAACATGTTCTGGATTTTTCCAGAAATTTGAGTCCCGCTCGAGCGGGGAGACTGCCGCTCGAGCGGAGAAATCGAGCTCCCAGCATTTTCTGCAGGCCTGGTTCCTGCTCGAGCGGGGAAGTTGACGCTCGAGCGGGGAGCTATGTAGGCAGGAGGTCCGCTCGAGCGGCCTATTTCGCGCTCGAGCAGGAATTGAAGGCAACCAGTACTTTTGCAGACCCAAGGGTCCGCTCGAGCGGGGAAAGTTACGCTCGAGCGGGGACCCTGTTTTCTGAAATTGTGTTTATGCATTCTGTGTTCCGTTTTCCGTTCTCTTTCACTTGCAAGCACTCTTAGGCATATGTTAAACATTGTAAATGAGTTAATGAGATAATAATAGAGCCTAAAGAGGAATACGAGAATTAAAGAACGGATTGAACGGTTAATGACCCCTTTTGTGTTTATGAAATGTGTAGGGTCAAGCTCCAGGGCAAATCCACAAGCCGATCACTGTGAGTAATATTGATATTCGAATGCTTGTGAATGTCCAATTGTTTACTCCCTTTTAAGCTATACGGTTTGCTAATTGGGATTGTGGACGTAAGTCTGATATGAATGCATAAATGGACCCAAGGTCGTTTTGATAAGCCTAAATGGACCCGAGGTCGTTTTGTCAACATGAATGGACCAAAGGTCGTTTTGAAATGAATGAGTGGGCCAAAGGCCGTTTTGAATGAATGAGTGGGCCAAAGGCCGTTTTGGAATGAATGAGTGGGCCAAAGGCCGTTTTGAAATGAATGAGTGGGCCAAAGGCCGTTTTGAAATGAACGAGTGGGCCGAAGGCCGTTTTGACATAATCGAATGGGCCGAAGGCCGTTTTGTCATGAATGTAAATCTGAATGGGCCAAAGGCCAGTATGTACGGAACCATGGCTACTTGATTTAAATTACTCTCTATGCGTTAGCTACATATATGAATTGGGCCCAAGGCCGTTTGGAAGATGTTGTTCTACGTCTTGTTGCATAAATTCTGTAATTGATATTATTCACTGGGCTATCGCTCACGCTCATTCATGTCTTTGTAGGTAGCCAAGAGAAGTCCAGACCCAGCCTCAGTGAAGCCTGTGTAGAACAACCCAAGTTTTGGAGAGTCAGCCCTCGAGTCTCACGCATGAGACCCGTCTTCGCCTTTTTGTTATCTATTCCTATGTTGTCATGATGGCGAAGACTTTGTGTAATTTTGTATACAGTTTGATGGGTTGACTTGGACTTTTATGATCTTGTTTATCAAAGAACTCATGCTACTATTTTACTGTTGTGAGTTATTACTGTCTATGTATGAGATGTTTGATGTGCCATGTAAGCACCGCTCTATGGACAAAGTTTTGATTTGCTTCCCTTTGGCCCCCATTAACTCTGTTAAAATACATTTGGATCCGTTTGAGGCCGTAGGTAATCTCATGATTACTGGCCAGTTACGTCCTTAATCCACGGGGGCGGGTTAGGGTCGTGACAGAGTGGTATCAGAGCACGAGTTAATAACTCACACACTTGTCCAAAAGAGCAATAAGCGTCTAGATGAGATCTAGGATGCATTCATGTGATAAATATGAAATTAGAAGCATTGATTATGTGCTTAAACGTGTTGATACGAACAGTTATATATATTGTAAGTTGAGAACTACTTGCATTGCAAACTACTTGAATATGTGTGCTTCGTAGTATATGCATGCTTGTGCACCTTTGTATGAAATGTAATGCAAGTTTAATCAGATGGTGAGAACCAGAGGTGATGAGTTAGAGGAATCTTCTACTGCCAGACTGGACAGAATGGAAAGAATGGTTCAGGAAATGACAGAAGCTTTGAGACAGCAACAGGAGTGGCAACAACAGTGGCAGCAACCACACCCGCCACCTCCACCTCCGGCACCACCCGTGCCAGATAATCAAAATGATGATCGGATAATAGCTCTCACCAAGGAATTCAAGAAAATAAACCACCACAGTTCCACGGGGGATTAGATCCGTTGAAAGCCGAAGCGTGGGTCCTCGGCATTGAGAAACTATTCGAAGTGTTCCCCTGTTCGGAGACTCAGAAAGTGCTTCTAGCCACTTTTATGCTAGAAGACGAAGCAAGAAGATGGTGGATGTTGATGCGAGAAAATCATAAGGACGTTGACTGGGTGAAATTCTTAGAAATATTCTATGACAAGTACTTCCCGCAGTGTGTTCGGGATAGGAAAGTGGCCGAGTTCATGGAGCTCAAACAAGATAGCATGACAGTGGCTGAGTATGAGGCCAAGTTCACTGAATTGGCCAGGTTTGCACCACACGTGATTGACACCGATTATAAGAAGGCAAGACACTTTGAAGGTGGATCCGCAGTGACATCCTAGAAAGGGTGAATGTTCTGAAGTTGGAAACCTACATCGGAGTACTTGACAGGGCCATCATATCAGAGACTAATATAGCTAGACAAACTAAGCCGACAACAGAATGGAAAGGTAACAAGAGGCAAGGCTTCTTTTCGAAGAAGAAATTTTCGAAAAAACAAAACACGGGTTCCTCAAATACTTCGAATTCTCCCCGAGACACAGCTCCCATGTGCAACATCTGTAGTAGAAGGCACCGTGGAGTCTGTTACCGTACATCAGGAGCCTGTTTCAAGTGTGGGAAACAGGGACATATAGCCCGAGAGTGTAATCAGAACAGTGGGAAACCAGCAGCTGGTCCAACTGCATCAGTTCCAAAACTGGGAAATACTTTGAGATCTGCTACTGCAGGGGAGACAGTGAGACAGGGGAGAGTTTTTACACTTGTTCCGGGTGATACACGTAATGCTAATGCCGTTGTCTCAGGTACTATTTCAATATGTAATCAGGATGCTTTTGTGTTAATTGATTCTGGATCAACGCACTCATTTGTGACATATGCATTTGCATCTAGACTGAAAAGACCCCTAGAATTGTTGCCATATCTGTTATGTGTGTCTGCCCCATCGGGGGAATCTGTGTTATGTGAATATATATATCGGTTTTGTGACATGCATATCGGGGATGCTACCCTGTATGTAGATTTGTTGCCCTTAAACTTTAGACACTTCGATGTAATTTTGGGCATGGATTGGTTGACCAAATATTGTGCCACCATAGATTGTGTGACAAAGAGGGTTGTGTTTAAACCATCAGAGCAGGAAGAGATTGTGTTGTGGGAAATGGGGTAGTGCCTCCACCATACTTGATATCTGCAATGAAAGCATGTAAGTTGATCAGGAAAGGGTGCCAGGGTTATTTATGTTATGTATTGACTAAACAATCTGTGAACATGGAATTGAATGATATTCCCATTGTTAGAGAATTCCCAGATGTATTTCCAAATGAATTACTAGGGGAATTGGTAGACAGGGAGATAGAGTTTACTATTGAGACCGTGTCAGGCACCCAGCCTATTTCTAAGGCTCCCTACAGAATGGCTACCGCTGAAATGAAGGAGTTGAAAGAACAATTGCAAGATCTGCTTGGTAAGGGGTTCATCCGATCTAGCACTTCGCCTTGGGGTGCACCGGTGCTGTTTGTGAAAAAGAAGGATGGTACTTTGCGTCTATGCATCAATTATCGGGAATTGAACAAGGTAACGATCAAGAACAAATATCCCCTACCCCGTATTGATGACTTATTTGACCAGTTGCAGGGATCACAGGTGTTTTCTAAGATTGATTTGAGATCCGGGTATCATCAGCTGAAGGTTAAGGCAGAGGATGTTGAGAAAACCGCATTCAGAACGAGGTATGGTCATTTTGAGTTTCTTGTTATGCCATTTGGAGTGACTAATGCTCCGGCAGCATTTATGGACTTGATGAATAGAATTTTTAAAACCTACCTTGATGAGTTTGTGGTAGTCTTCATTGATGACATTTTGATATACTCTAAAGACAGACTTGAACATGAACATCATTTGAGGACCGTTTTACAAATACTTCGGGAGAGGAAATTATTTGCCAAACTAAAGAAATGCGAGTTTTGGTTGGATGAAGTTGTCTTCTTGGGGCATGTGATCAACAAGGAAGGAATTTCGGTAGACCCGCAGAAAATAGAGGCAATTGTGAACTGGCCTACACCGACCAATGTGACAGAAGTTCGCAGTTTCATGGGCCTGGCCGGGTACTACAGAAGATTTGTGAAGGACTTTTCGAAATTAGCTGTGCCGCTTACCCAATTGACACGTAAAGGGCAACCATTTGAGTGGAGCAGTGAAAGAGAATCAGCCTTTCATGAGTTGAAGACGAGATTGACTACTGCACCAATTTTGACATTGCCTTCAGGTACGGAAAATTTCGTGATTTTCAGTGATGCGTCTTATAAGGGTTTGGGTTGTGTGTTAATGCAGAACGGAAAGGTTATTGCTTACGCCTCTCGACAGTTAAGGCCACATGAGAAGAATTATCCAACACATGACCTAGAGTTGGCCGCGGTTGTCTTTGCTTTGAAAATCTGGCGGCATTACTTGTATGGGGCAAAGTGTGAAGTCTACACGGATCATAAGAGCCTGAAATACTTCTTCACGCAGAAAGAATTGAATATGCGTCAGAGAAGATGGCTAGAGCTGATAAAAGATTACGATTTAGAGATTCAGTATCACCCCGGGAAAGCTAATACAGTGGCTGATGCTTTGAGCAGAAAATCAACAGGGAATATGGCTTGCTTGCTTACTGAGCAGAAGGAGATTTTGCAGGACTTTGAGAAGTCTGAAATTGAAGTGGTGGTATGTGGACCGGGCGGATTGATAGCCGCCATTACAGCCGAGCCGGCGATCATTGATGAAATCAAGCAGAAACAGAAGGAGGATGAGTTCCTTAGAAAGGTAGTTGATGAATTTGAGACGAGTCCAAAAGCAGAATTCGGCATTGAGAATGAACTATTGAAATTCCGAAACAGAATGTGTGTCCTTGATATCCCGGAAATAAAGAAGAGAGTTTTGGATGAAGCCCACAGATCTGTATTTGCTATGCACCCCGGCAACAATAAGATGTACCGGGATTTGAAACAAACCTATTGGTGGCCTAAGATGAAGAAAGAGATTGCAGAATATGTGTCCAAGTGTCTTCAGTGTCAGCAAGTTAAGGCTGAACATCAAAAACCAGGCGGTCTACTTCAACCTCTCCCTATTCCCGAGTGGAAGTGGGAACATGTGACTATGGATTTTGTCGTTGGCCTACCCCGGACTTCACGAGGTATGGATTCTGTTTGGGTTGTAGTTGATAGACTAACTAAATCCGCACATTTTCTGCCTGTCAAGACTGCGTATACTGCTTATAGATTGGCTACCATTCATGTTGATGAGATTGTCCGTTTACACGGAGTCCCAGTGTCTATTGTGTCGGATAGAGATCCGAAATTTGTATCTAGATTGTGGAAGAGTTTGCAGGAAGCTATGGGAACAGAGTTAAGGTTCAGTACTGCATTCCACCCACAGACAGATGGGCAGTCAGAACGAACGATACAAACCTTAGAAGATATGCTTCGCATGTGTGCTTTGGATTTTCAGGGGAGTTGGGAAGATTATTTGCCGCTTGCGGAATTTGCCTATAATAACAGCTTTCACTCCAGCATCGGTATGGCACCACACGAGGCTTTGTATGGCAGAAGGTGTAGATCACCTATTTGTTGGACAGAGGTCGGGGATAGAGCTTTGCTTGGGCCAGAAATTGTGCAAGACACTTCCGAGAAAATCAAGACTATTCGTCAAAGGCTCAAGACAGCTCAGGACCGGCAAAAGAATTACGCAGACGTTCGGAGAAGACCTCTTGAGTATGAGATTGGTGACCATGTATTCATTCGTGTTTCTCCGATGAAAGGCCAAGTCAGATTTGGGAAAAAGGGCAAGTTGTCGCCCCGTTACATCGGGCCGTTCCAGATTCTGCAGAGACTTGGTCCAGTCGCTTATAGAGTTACTTTGCCACCGGGATTTGAGCAAATCCACAATGTATTTCACTTGTCAATGTTGAGAGGTTACCTCCGAGACCCGTTCCATGTGATTGATTATCACCGGGTTGCTATTGATGAAAATATGGAATATGCGGAATGGCCAGAAAGAATTGTTGACCGGCAAGTGAAGGAATTGAGAAACAAGTCCATCCCAATGGTGAAAGTAGAATGGAAAGAGCACTACGGGACGGATACCACGTGGGAAAAAGAGGAGGAAATGCGACTATGCTACCCACATTTGTTTCCCGACGAAGGTAACTTAAGTTTGGAGGACCAAACTTCCTGAAGGGGGGAAGACTGTGATACCCCTGTTCTGTATTATGCTAAATTGACCCTTAAATTGTTTATGGTTATGTGTTTAGCATGATTTTGTGTGCCATTATGTGATAATATGTGATTTTGAATTCGTATCGTTCACCGTAGGAATATCTGTTTGAATAATCCGCTTCGGGAATTAAATTGAGGGCCTTATCGGCCACAGAACCCGGAATTGTTTACGCCATTGTGATTGGCAAAATTTTTAGAGCCTACGGTGAAATTTAATTGAAAATTGATTCTGGTCAATTTAAACTGATTAAATCGATAAATTAAGTACCCCATTATTTTATATTAAAATATTTGTTAGTGGGGCTTGGTGTATATTTGCATTGCATTCTCCTTTAGCTCTCTTAAAACTCAAAATCTGAGTTAGACAATTGAGAGTGAGATAAAGGCCGGCTATAGAGAGAGAAAGGAAGAGACTTGGGCAATTTTTGGCTCTAGCTTGGGAACCTTGAAGATTATTCAAGTTTTGGTCATAGATTGTGAGAATCAAGCTTCTAGGTAAGCCCTTGACTCTTGTATTCATGGAAGTAATGTGTGATCTTGTGTGTTCAAGGGTTGCTTGTACTCAAGAGCATGAGTTAATTTAGTTTTGTTGGAATTAAAGCTTGATATAAGCATGCATGTGTGAAATTGTGTTGAAATAGCATGTATCATGTCAATTAAGCAAAAATTGAAGTTTGATCATGCATGCAAGCTTGGTTTTGTTGAGTTTTGGCACCAATTGCATCTTTGAAAGGGAAATGAAGTCAAGATGGCCTTGCATGTTTGAATAATTAAAGATATGAGCTTGAATGCATGAATTTGTTATATTGGAGATGGGTTTGTCATGTTTTGGGACATGCATGTAGCTAAATCAAGAAATTGAACTTCATAATGCTATAATCTTGCAGGGGAACCATGTTAGCATGATTATATTTGAGATTTGAGCCTTTGCATGCAAGAATGGGAGCTGGGAAATTGATTTGAAGCTCAAGAACATGTTCTGGATTTTTCCAGAAATTTGAGTCCCGCTCGAGCGGGGAGACTGCCGCTCGAGCGGAGAAATCGAGCTCCCAGCATTTTCTGCAGGCCTGGTTCCCGCTCGAGCGGGGAAGTTGACGCTCGAGCGGGGAGCTATGTAGGCAGGAGGTCCGCTCGAGCGGCCTATTTCGCGCTCGAGCAGGAATTGAAGGCAACCAGTACTTTTGCAGACCCAAGGGTCCGCTCGAGCGGGGACCCTGTTTTCTGAAATTGTGTTTATGCATTCTGTGTTCCGTTTTCCGTTCTCTTTCACTTGCAAGCACTCTTAGGCATATGTTAAACATTGTAAATGAGTTAATGAGATAATAATAGAGCCTAAAGAGG
The DNA here is from genome assembly GCA_030407325.1 of Camellia japonica. NCBI lineage: Eukaryota > Viridiplantae > Streptophyta > Magnoliopsida > Ericales > Theaceae > Camellia > Camellia japonica. Next base: position 40,417,642 of record JAPPVO010000032.1, on the reverse strand, counting down.
AATACGAGAATTAAAGAACGGATTGAACGGTTAATGACCCCTTTTGTGTTTATGAAATGTGTAGGGTCAAGCTCCAGGGCAAATTCACAAGCCGATCACTGTGAGTAATATTGATATTCGAATGCTTGTGAATGTCCAATTGTTTACTCCCTTTTAAGCTATACGGTTTGCTAATTGGGATTGTGGACGTAAGTCTGATATGAATGCATAAATGGACCCAAGGTCGTTTTGATAAGCCTAAATGGACCCGAGGTCGTTTTGTCAACATGAATGGACCAAAGGTCGTTTTGAAATGAATGAGTGGGCCAAAGGCCGTTTTGAATGAATGAGTGGGCCAAAGGCCGTTTTGGAATGAATGAGTGGGCCAAAGGCCGTTTTGAAATGAATGAGTGGGCCAAAGGCCGTTTTGAAATGAACGAGTGGGCCGAAGGCCGTTTTGACATAATCGAATGGGCCGAAGGCCGTTTTGTCATGAATGTAAATCTGAATGGGCCAAAGGCCAGTATGTACGGAACCATGGCTACTTGATTTAAATTACTCTCTATGCGTTAGCTACATATATGAATTGGGCCCAAGGCCGTTTGGAAGATGTTGTTCTACGTCTTGTTGCATAAATTCTGTAATTGATATTATTCACTAGGCTATCGCTCACGCTCATTCATGTCTTTGTAGGTGAGCCAAGAGAAGTCCAGACCCAGCCTCAGTGAAGCCTGTGTAGAACAACCCAAGTTTTGGAGAGTCAGCCCTCGAGTCTCACGCATGAGACCCGTCTTCGCCTTTTTGTTATCTGTTCCTATGTTGTTATGATGGCGAAGACTTTGTGTAATTTTGTATACAGTTTGATGGGTTGACTTGGACTTTTATGATCCTGTTTATCAAAGAACTCATGCTACTATTTTACTGTTGTGAGTTATTACTGTCTATGTATGAGATGTTTGATGTGCCATGTAAGCACCGCTCTATGGACAAAGTTTTGATTTGTTTCCCTTTGGCCCCCATTAACTCTGTTAAAATACGTTTGGATCCGTTTGAGGCCGTAGGTAATCTCATGATTACTGGCCAGTTACGTCCTTAATCCACGGGGGCGGGTTAGGGTCGTGACAGTTTTCCAACGAGATCCATGCCCCATTGGGCAAACGGCCAAGGACTGGATACTGGGTTTAGGTCTGCTGCTGGTTAGTGTATCAGAGGTGCAAACCTTTGGCACTTTTCACACTTCTTGACATAGGTTTCTGCATCTTTCTGCATGTAGGGCCACCAATACCCCTGGGTAATGGCCCTATGAGCAAGTGATCTGCCCCCAATGTGACTTCCACATATTCTTTCATGTATTTCGTACAAAAAATCTTCAACTTGTGAAGGATGTACACACCTCAAAAGGGGTCCAGTGAAGGATCTTCTGTAGAGATGTCCCTCTACTGTCAGACTGAATCTTGCCGATTTCAATCTGATCTTGTGTGCCTCTTTGTGATCATCTGGTAGTTTTCCTTCTTTCAGGAATGCTATTATTACGTCCATCCAGCTTGGTCCCATGTCCACACATATTACTTCACGCTCTGTGGTCAGTGGTTCGATACTCGAGCCCGACAAGTAGTCAACCATTATCGTTCTTGCCTTTCCAAGTTGTATTACAGTAGCCAGGTTGGCCAGGGCATCGGCGTGACTGTTATCATCTCGGCTAATCTGCTGTAGTTGGAAATTCTGAAACAGGGCCATCAATCTGCCGATCTCCTTCACATAGGCCGACATCCTTTCGTCTCGGGTTGCGAACTCGCCTGTTGTCTGGTTGACTATAAGCTGAGAGTCACAGAAGACTATCACCTCATCTGCTTCTATTGCTACTGCCAGTTTCAGTCCTGCAATTAGTGCTTCATACTCTGCTTCATTGTTTGAGGCCTTGAACCCCAAACAAATGGATTGTTCTAGTATCTGTCCGTCTGGAGATAACAGTACTACTCCTGCCCCCGCTCCTTGTTGGTTTGAACTTCCATCAACAAACAGTCGGAAGGAGTCGCCGATGTAAATGCTGCAGGGCCTAAGTTTTTTTCTTTCCTTTGTTTTGTTGCCCTGGCTGGGCTCCTCTTTGCTCGCTTGGACATTGTTCACCTCGGCTCAACGGAGCCCGATGTACGATGGCTCCTGGAGTGAACTCGGCCACAAAGTCGGCCAAGACTTGGCCTTTGATTGTTGTTCTGGGTCTGTATTCTAGGTCATATTGGCCCAAGGCTACTGCCCACCTGGCTATTCTGCCTGTCAGATCTCCCTGCTGTAATAGGGACTTCAAGGGATGTTCAGTTAGCACCACAATTTTGTGGGCTTGAAAGTAATGGTTCAGCTTTTTTGAAGCCATTACCAAGGCCAGCGTTAGCTTCTCCAAGGGTAAATACCTGGTTTTTGTATCAGCTAGGGTTTTGCTTACATAGTAAACAGCCTTTTGTTCCCTTTTTCCTCTTGGATTACCACTGCGCTTACCGCATGTTTCAAAACTGCTAAGTATAGGAACAGTTTCTCTCCAGGTTCTAGATTTGAGAGAACTGAAGCCGTGGTTAAATACTTCTTCAAGTCGGCCAGGGCGACTTCGCATTCCTCTATCCATAAGAAGTCTGTGGCCTTCTTCACTAAGTTGAAGAAGGGTTTGCATTTGTTAGAACTTCTGCTTATGAACCTATTCAGGGCTGCAGCCCTTCCAGTCAACATCTGTACTTGCTTCGCCGATGTTGGGATTTTCAGTTCTAGGATGGTCTTGATCTGATCTGGGTTGGCCTCAATGCCCCTTCTGGTCACCAAGTATCCCAGGAACTTACCAGATCCAACTCCAAATGCGCATTTCGATGCATTGAGTCGGAGCCGATATGTTTTTAGGATGTCAAAGACTGCCTTTAAGTCTTCCAGATGGTCCTTAGGTTCCCTGGTCTTCACAACCATGTCATCGATGTATACCTCCACTGTTCGGCTAATTAGGTGTCTGAACATCTTGGTTACCAATCTCTAGTAAGTTGCTCCTGCATTTTTTAACCCAAAAGGCATCACTCTGTAGCAATACAGTCCTTTTGGGGTGATAAACGCAGTTTTTTCTTCGTCCGGGGGGTACATGGCTATCTGATGATACCCCCTGTAGGCATCTAGGAAGCTCATCCTTCTATGCCCTGAAGTGGCATCCACCAGTTGGTCAATCTTGGGTAAAGGAAAACTGTCTTTGGGACAAGCCTTGTTTAGGCTGGTAAAGTCCACACAAACCCTCCATTTACCATTCTTTTTCTTCACCACCACTGTATTCGATAGCCATGTCGGGTAATTTACCTCTCGAATGGCTCTAGCTTCCAGAAGTCTATCTACTTCCTCTTCCACTGCCTCAACATGCATCAACGTCGGTCTTCTTGCCCGTTGGATTACAGGTTTGGCCGACCTGTCTACGTTCAGTTTATGGCAAGTGACCTCGGGGTCAATGCTTGGCATTTTGTAAGGCGTCCAGGAAAACACTTCAATGTTTGCTCTTAGGAAAGCCTCCAGTTCTTTTTCCTCTTCTTCGGCTAAGCCGAGCCAAGAAGGAAGAAGCGGTCTTCATCCCCCTGCTGGATGAGGATTTTCTTTAGGGCTTCTTCACTCTTCTCGGCTGGCTCCTTGCCGACGTCTTCTACGACTTTTACGTCCTCGTCTTTGATCTCTGCCCTTTCTGGTTCTCGTATGCTGTAGGTGGATTTCATTGCTGCCATGGAGTAGTTCTTTGCCTGCAGCTGATCCCCTCTGACCTCCTCTATCCCATGCTCTGTTGGGAATCGCAATAGCTGATGTAATGTTGAGGGAACAGCCCCCATTGCATACAACCATGGCCTTCCCAGGATAACATTGTAAGGGAAGGGTGTGTCGATTATGGTGAACTCTATCTTTATCTTCTTGGTGCCAACCTACACTTCCAAGCTTGCTGCTCCCAGTGGCCACATCGGCGTTCCATTAAACCCAACCATTGGGCCATTGGATTGCTCCATATCGTCTGGGTGAAGGCCAAGCTCCTTGTAACATCTGACATACATGATGTCACAAGAGCTGCCTTGGTCAATTAGGATGCGCTTCACTTGGCATTCCCCAACCTGGAGGGATACTACCAAGCCATCGTTGTGCGGATGTTGTACCATCTCCAGGTCGGCTTCAGTAAAGGACACTACTGGTCCCTGGTACTCTTCGGCCTGAGGTCTTTTCTGCCGGACCTAGTATATATATTGCAAGTGCATTACCTTCTGGGTCTCCCCCCGTATTTCGTTTTCGTTGACCTTCGAGTGAATTACATTAATTACCCGAGGTCTGCCTGCCTGCGGTTGTTGTGCTGGGATAGGTGGAGCTGTTGGTGCTTGAGGCAGTCTTGCCTGCTCTTCCCTTGTCCTGGCCTCATCTACAAGGTCCCTCAAATGGCCTTGCCTTACTAGGTCTTCTAGGTGTGACTTCAGGGCTCTGCAACCCTGAGTCAGATGCCCATCTTCATTATGGTAAGCACAATGCTTTCCAAGGCTTCTTCCCATAAACTCTCCTGGTACCCTTGCTGGTGCTCTGAAATAGGGTTGAGTTCGGATTTTATCCAGGACCTTGTGAATTGGGATTCGGAATACAGTTGTGACTGCCTGTACAGTCCTCAATCATATCTCTTGCTTGTTGGATCCGTTGTTACCTTGGCCTCGCTTCGGCGAGCCGTTTCCTTTCTCTTGCTTTGTCGCCTTAATCCCTGGCGTGTCTTCTTTGGCTCTGGTGTATTTCTCAATTCTGGCCATGAGCTCCTCCATACTTTTTGGCAATGTCTTCGCCAATGACTTTCGTAGTGCACAATCATCTTTTAGGCCGTTTTTTAACGACACGACCGCCACCTCTTTGTTGCACTCGAGTATTCGATTGAACACCTCATAATAGCTTTTCGCGTAGACCCTAAGGCCTTCATCCTCACTGATTCTCAGAGCCATCAGGGCATCTACCCTTAATGGCTGTAGCTTGTTTGTTACGAACCTGGCCACGAACATCTCGGCCAGGCCTTCCCAAGTCTTCACACTTCCTTTTAGCAATTTGTGAAACCAATCCGATGCAATTTCCCCGAACGATGAGGGGAACACCTTGCCAAGCAACGGCTCGTTCCCAGTGTACAATGCCATCGAGTTCAGGTATAAACCGATGTGAACGTTGGGGTCCGACTTACCATTGTATATCTAGAACCTCGGCATATTGAATCTTTTCGGGGCCTCAAATTTATCTAACTCCACCGAAAATAGTGTTCTCGGCTTAACAGGGGAAGTTACCTCGGCATTTTGTTGCTTCCTCTTGAGGTAATCTCTCAAGTCCTCTTTGGTCCGCCCAGGAGCTCGGCTATCTCCTGATTTCAGTCTTTTCGGTACACTACTCTCAGCTTCGTTGTGAGCCTTTTTCGACCTTTCTCCATTGGTCGTATCGAAGCACAACTCCTGCCTTTGAACATGTCGATGTTCTCTGGGATCTGCTTCCTTGGTGCGGTGTGTCCTTTGAGATTCTTCCCTTATCAACTCTCCTCGCCCGACCTCCCTTGAAAGCCAGTGAGAGTGTTTTTCGCTCCTGGTGTGCTGTGGGGCTACAGGGATTGTTTTTTGCCCTCCCTTCTGGGCATTAGCCGCTGGAATCAGCGTGTCCTGCAGCGGGAATGGTGGCTGCATGACGTTGTTTTGCATCATGAAATTGACGACCGATTACAGGTCTGCCAATTTATTCGCTATCCCCTTCATCTCTTCGTCCCTCCGTGGGCATCTATCTTTCCATACCTGGAGGTTATCCTCGTTATAATACTCGTTTTGGTCTGATTTCTTCGGTACGTCGCCCTCCTGGCCGACGTCCTTTCCTTCGTGATTCTTATCACGAGTCTCTTCGTTGTAGTTGTCTCCTTCGATGTCAAGGTTAATAGGTCTTCCACTCCCTGTAGGAGTGTTGTCCTCTGCTTTCTCTTTCTGTCCATCGTTGGCCATCTATTCTCCTTTCTTTCCCACAGACGGCGCTAAGTTATGTGTGTCAATTTCCGACCACACTGCCAACTCAGTATTCAACTAGAGAGCACTGGCAGAATAGATGGCGCCTGAATGACCTGCAACAGAAAGAAGAGATTTCGGCGGTGGTTCGTCCACCCGGGGGCACTCCGATGATCAAGTCCATTATCTCTCAAAGATAGAAAAAGTGCTCAATTTACTATTTAGAGTCCAAATTGCGTACCTTAGACCCATTAGGGGTGCCTCTTTTTAATAGCTAACTCAATCCTAGTCTCAATAGAAGCCTAGCTTCAATGGACTTCTGCTCAGTGCTTATCTTGGACTTTCCAATAGATAAAGATAAACTCCCTAAGAGCTTTATCCTTATCCAGGTTAAGGTCTTTTCTCATTTTAGAACTCTTGTCCCTTATCCGTTTATCTCGGACTCTGATATCTTCGGAGATAACCTCGGCCTAGCCGAGATCACCTCGGCGTCACGACCAGGACACGTGGAACCTCGGCTGACACTTCGGCGTCACCTTGGCCACGTATTGGTACTTAGAAAATATGTCTCCACACTACATATTCCTCTAATTAAAAATCTACTTGTAATCTATATAATTATCCAAGTCACATCCATCTAGCATAACAATTTAAAACATAACAATTAGTTGTTACTATGTTTTAAACTATTATCCATGCGTAGCTATCAAAAAATATACATGCTAGTAGTCTACCTAAATAGTTTCCATACACATTCATCCAAAAAATATAACTACTACTCCTCACAAATCTTTTCCATACACATCTATCCAAAAATATATATTCCTTCCAAAAATGCTTATAGTGCCAATTAGTCCTGTACAATTTAGCTTTGTGCACGAGATCATCCATCTGTACCAAAGAAAATGAGAAATAATGTCAGGTAACTTTTGGTTGAAAATATTTGCACGTAACTTTATTGTAAAATTGGACAAAAAATGAAAATTCTACCTGGAAAGTAAAGGAAACATTAACAAATTAAATGACTATCAATACCATTTTGTAAATAAAACATCATTCATATGTATGTATCAATTCTAACTATTGTTCCACAATATGCCAATATTGACCTATGCTTCAACAATGGAAACTAAGTTAAAATAGTCTTTCTACTTTTGAATAGTCTATATGCTTTGGTTGAACTTTTACTTGGACGAGGGTAAGTGTGAGAGCGGAGTGGAAGATAGGAGGTTGTGATTATCAACACAAGTTCCAGCAAAACAACAAACCCATCTCTTTATCAGAAGCATATTACCAACAAACACCAGACAAAAAATTAAAACACTTACCTTCTACTTATATTTTTTATGCTACTTATTTTGCATTGAGGTAAGGCAAAGTGTTTTTGGGAGTCAAGGGTTGTGAAGGGTTTGAAGCTAAGCTGCTGATGGGTCTTGTGGTTAATGTGTTTTTACCTCATGTGCTGTTATAAAATTGTAATTGCTGCTTTGTGCTACTGGGGTTGTTGCAATGAGATTTGTGAAGGGTGTCTCAATCTTTTTGGGATATATCCTTTCTTGCTGCTTGAACACAAATACAATTTGAATAATATCCTTAGATCAACATATAACACCTAAGATCTTTAATTTGGGCCGTTATGCAAAGTTTGTCTTTGATCTAGTGTTGACTTGTAATAAAATGATCAATAAATGCAGTGACTGTGCCATAAGAAACAGAAAGACCAATGTTGAAGTACGGTGAACTCCACTTTCTCAACTGAAAAAGGAAACCCTTATCAGAAATATTGGGATATCAAAAATGCACATCACTCTGATCCAGCATGTATAGTATTTTGTTGATCATCTTTTAACAAGCTAAGCATGCATGCATGCATGCATTAATATCAAATATATATCCACAACCCTAGTCGTATCGGCACACCGCTTGGTCTCACAAGTTTCTTTAATCTAGTCGGAGGTGACCGTGATGGTCTCCTGGATGTTTGGGGTTTTTTTTGTTCATGTTGCCCCCAAATGGCTCGTTTTCACCTTTATTTTATCACATTTTTTTGTCTACTTTTCTAACTGTGCATCCTATCGACACACTGCTTGCTCTCACAAGTTTCTATAATCTAGGCAGACGTAACCGTGATGATGTCCGGGATGTTTGGGGTTTTTTTTTTTGTTGAAGTTGCTCCCAAATGGCCCGTTTTCGCCTTTTGTATCACATTATTTGGTCTACATTTCTAACCGTGCGTCCTATCGACACACCGCTTGCTCTCACAAGTTTCTTTAATCTAGTCGGAGGTGACCGCGATGATCTTCGAGATGTTTGGGGGGGTTTTTGTTTATGTTGCCCCCAAATGGCCCGTTTTTGCTTTTTCCCTCACATCTTGTTGTCTGCAATTCTAACCATGCATCCTATCGACACACCGCTTGCTCTCATGAGTTTATTTAATCTAGTCAGAGGTGACCGTGATGATCTCTAGTATATTTGGGGCTTTTTTAGTTTATATTGTCCCCAAATGGCCCGTTTTCTCATTTTTTCTCACATTTTTTTTGTCTAACTCTTTAACCATGCGTCCAATCAATGCGCCGCTTTCTCTCACACATTTTTTTAATGTAGGCCGAGGTTCCTATTATGATATCAAGGCTATTTCGGTGCTATTTCCAATGTTTGGCCCTGAATGGGCTGTTTTTCCCTTTTTGCCTCACAATTTGTTCTCTAATATTCTCATAACATGTTTATTTGCCTTGACTTTGAACATAAATATAATGCAATTTGGTTAACACACTTACCCATTACCATGAGTAGCTATGGTGGGGACTTTGGTGGATTGAGCTTTTCCAAAACTTGCGCCAACATGCTCTGAAGTCCAAAAATCTGCATCTGCATCTCCTCACGTTGTCTTGCATTCTCTGCCTCTTTTATTTGTTGCTCTTCTTCCTTTTTTTGCTGCTCCTCTTCCCTTTTTTTCTGCTCCTCACGGTCACTCTGCTGCTCCGCACGCAGTATCTCCAACTCGGATATAAGCCTTTTCAAGTGCTCCTCACGTGCTTGTGATGCCGCATTCGACCCAACATCAAAGGACGAGGGCTTTGGTCCGACCCCAAAACCTCTCAAGTATCCCTTCTTCCCCAGCACCATTCTTGATATATCCTCTTGTGTCATCTGGCGTTCCAGACTCAATAGACTCATCCCGCACCATTGTCATTTGCTCCTGTAATTGTGATATATAACTATTGTTAATATAAATCAAACACAGTAGTTACTATAAGTGTCCAAATGATTGGAATACTTACATGTAAATCACAACATATAGGATCAATCCATTCTTTTGTCTTCTTGTTCTGATGAGTGTCCTTGTAGAAATTACAAATATTTGGCAACAAGCCACCGTTTTCCTTCACCTATGATATGCCAAACACCGATATCAACACTAACATATTAAATATGTGTGGATAAAGTTAATAAAATCAATGACACACATCTCACTGCAATGCTCATCGCCGCCGGAAAAGATCGCGACCCACTACTGTGATTGTAGGGTAGCTTGCTCCTATTTAGTTTGCCGGCGTCGTAGCGACGCTACATAATCCAGATTATAAGGGTTTGTTACATATATAGTTAAACAATGATAAGAGTACTAAGTAATAACTGAATTATAACATACCTTGTTTTTAGGATCTAACCATACTTGGTCAATCAAATACTTCCAATCATCGGATTGTACTCATTTGTATGGATGAGCATAGGGATCAATTCCCGCATCCACAAGCTTCTCCCATTTCTTCTTCATTCTGCACTTCCAATCTTTATATAACACATAACACTTCTTTTCCACAACTTTTTGGGATAGTGAATTCTCCTCGTAATTATCCCCAATCTCAAATTTATCCTACAATCAATACAAACCAAATAAGTAACTTAACTGATGTAATGTGAAAGCTACAAATATGTTAACAGTGTGAAAACCTTAAAATGGTGTCATTATACTAGTTTAAATGAGGGAGCTATGACCGAGACTCCCTATAATCTTTTTATGATATATGATCCACCACGGGGCCTGGCTTTGGTCCAGTCCTTAATCGGATTGGACGGTGCTGTTGGGCCCGTGGGAGCCCACCACGGGTCCCGTTTTGAAATTCTGAACCGTTCAATGTGTAGAACTCGTCGAGTACTATATGTTTGTGAAAAATCACGTTGATCGGATATCGATAGCTATGTGATCAAATCAGTTTTTTATCAACAGTTAATTTATTCACCGTCCATTTTTTTTTATACAAAACTGATTTGATCACATAGCTATCGATATCCGATCAACGTGATTTTTCACAGGCATATAGTACTCGACGAGTTCTACACATTGAACAGTTCAGATTTTCAAAACGGAACCCGTGGTGGACCTCCACGGGCCCAACAGCATCGTCCAGTCCGATTAAAGGCTGGACCAAAGCCAGGCCCAATAACAAACTACAAAACCATATAATAAAATAACTACTGCTATGAAAATCCACCAATTTTCTTACATATGTGAATTCAATAGATGTTCAGGTTGGTGGGTCAGTGTGTGGCTGGAGGTGAGAATGATGGGAAGAAGTAAATGTGTGGTCCGCGGTGAAAGAAAAATAAATCCAACAAAGAAAGAGGAAAAGGTAGGGACCGAGACCAAATCTCTTTCCTTATTTAAATCCTTCAATCAAACACAGCGTTAAAAAAAAAAAAGTGTGTGAAAGTAAGAAGTGATTTGAAATGATCTAAATAAGTACACTTTTTGACTTTTTGTAAAATATGAGTTGGGTTTGAAGTAATGTGGTAGAGAGGTAATGTAACTTAAATAAAATGATGTGACTTAAATAAGATAGTGACTTTTTGACTTTTTTAGAATATTTCAAACAAGGCCTTAAATAAAATATAATTATATTTTATTCACATTTCACCTACCATTTTTCTTTTTCTTTCCAAATCCTTTTTCAAATCTTCTAACCAAACACAAAGTTAGAGGTTTCTCATGTGAATCGGCAAAGGAATTGAGTGGCCAATGTTACATACAGAAATCCAATAGTTCCAATCCAAAAAGCAGTGAAGTTAAACAAAGCATATATACGTACAGAACACAAGACCACCTAGATAACTATTGGTTGTTAAGGATGTACACACTGGAAAAATAAATAAATAAATAAAGACTTGATAAATAATATTATACAGTCCAAATCAAGGGACTTACCAAAAATAAAAAATAAAAAAATCTCACTTTTTATTGATCCTAATTATAAATAATAAAAAAAATCACCATCCAGCATATTTTTTGCCTTCCACCATCTTTTATACCTCCACATAGGACCCAACTTTCTTTGGTAATCTGGAGTTTCACACAAAAGCAGAGCAAACATTGGTGGAACGTAGCACAAGATTGAATCACTTGTATGCAATTATGAGCAACAACCAACTACAGGGAGTCAAACATAAATAAGACATCAATAAAAATTTGAAACTACCACATTGATGAGTGTTATATTGCACCATCAAAGGTACAACCTCGATCGAATTAGTGTTGTACATTATTATCATTAATCAGGTAAGTATATGCTACCAAAAGTAAATAATAATGAACAGAAGATTTTCCATAACTACAATATGAATCAAATACATACCTCTTCATTGAAAAGGAAAAAGATTCACCAGTCTTCTCTCACATTTCTTGTACGTCGGGATCTATAGAGGTCTCCAGGAGGGGCAATCTTTTATTATCCATGTTACCGAGGGTGGCAATGTACTCCCAAAGGAAAATCTTATCAGGAGTGGTAAATTTAACAGCATAACTTGTTTTAATTGATAGAGCACGGGATTGATTTCAACATTTGATCCTCTGGTTTTGAATACCTCTTTTAGGGAGCCACAATCATCGACATAGAGGAATTGTAGGTTTTGCAAACTTCCAAGTAGTTCTGATGGAGCAATATTCAATAAGTTTTGACAATCGAACACAGCCAAATGTCCTAGGTTATTGAAGGAGTTGGTTGTAGGTGTGCTATGCCATATCTCTTTGATGTTGCCCAAACTCCAAATTTCCAAGACTTCCAAGCAAGGAAACACAACCTGTATTATTGATAATAACAAAAGGAATAATGAGAAAATTATTAACCTTTTATTTAAGAAAGACCAATAAAAGGGCAGACCTTTGATTTCCTAAGCAAGTGAACAAACATAGTGTTAGAGTTCATAGGTACTGTGATTAGGATTTAGGGGTAGGAAATAATATTATCTCTTGTAATGGGGCATAATTTTAAGTGTAAGGTTTTGGTTTATTAGAGTCTATGTTATTTAGGTTTCAAGACCTTTTGGAAGCTATCAATCTTTCAAAAATGCTAAGTGCACAAAATTAGAATACAAAAAGTACACAGAAAATATATTGTATAGCTGAAATTTATTAGGAATGTGATGTGAGCCATACTTTAAATAAATCTCAACCACAATATAATTTCTGTGTTATTTCTGCACACCTACCATTGTAGATCTTACTTTGTTTGGGAACTAAAAAAAAGGAATAATTGGTAGAAAGTTTCTAACTAAGCAAAATTGAGACACAACCAAAACAATATGGTTGGGTTAATAAGAGACAAGACTCGTGTACTTAATCCCATCCGTCATTTTTTATTGGTTGGTGACACTATGCAAGATGAATTCACCACTACATACAGTGGCGTAGCCAGGAATTTGATGGAGAAGAGGCACAAATTAATGATAACATCAGTGTGTTTAGTTTGAGTTTTTTGAATTAAATTTTTTAAAAATTGAGTTTTTTGGTTTTCGTGTTTTTTTTTTAGTGAATATTTTTAAAATTTTTAAAATATTTTTTTTACTTTTTTAGATGAATTTTACTTAGATGTATTTAAAAAATTTGTGAAAAAATATTTTAAAAAATTAATAAATACATAAAAATACAAATAATGTACAGAATTTTCATATATATTTTTTCTTTGTATTTTTGGTATTTAGTGAATTTTTAAAAGGTTTTTTTCACAAATTTTTACTTTTTAGGTATATTTATGTTAGATATGTCTAAAAATTAAAAAAATTCGGTAAAAATAAATAAAAAAAACCCGAAAAACAAAAAAATAGAATTTTCTGAAAAGTATTTTTGGAAAACTCTGACCAAGCAAAAATTTTTTTTTATTTTTATAATAAACAACAATGAGATATTACTAAACTTAAATATTAAGAGTCCATTTGGATAAATGTGAATTTTAAATTATAGGATTTGAGATTAAATTTTATATAAATATTGGGGAGTAACTATTTATAGGTAGATTGAAAAATTAAAAAAGAAGATAAGTTGAGATAGAAATAATATATTTTAGTAGAAAAATTCTATAAAACACACCATAAAAAAAAAGTGTCTATCATATGTCGTAATTATGATTTTCGTGGGCTTTAGTTATGACACATTATAGTGTTAGATATAATTTAGTTATAACTTCTTGTGGTTCTTATTTTGGCTATTACTATATATCAAGTAATAGTTAGTTATGACTCATTTTGATATTAGTTATGACCTATTGTAATTTTTTACTTTTTTTTATAATTGAAGATGTGTTACTTGATTATAATTTAAATAGTGGTCATTTTAGTTATGAATAGAAAAAAACATATGGAGGACAAACTCTACATGTCAAATGTACGTAACAATCCAATAAATTTCATATATCTTCATTAAGGTTAATTATGTTTGCATGTCAATAATTATAGACATCACCATTATATTGAAATTTTTATAAATAATAATATAACTTATCATAGTCTCTTTACTTTCAATCAAAATAACCATTATTGTTCTCATAATTTTAAAAATATCATTGACATTTCACTTTAAATAATATTTTTATAAATTTTTTTTTTAAAATATTTTCTTTATGTTAAAAAAAAAAAAAAAAAAAATCCAAAATCCCAGGGGGGCAAGTGACCCCCTGGGCCTTCACTGCCTCCGCCCCTGACTACATAGAAATTTTTATTTTTATTTTTATTTTCGAAAAAGTGTTACTACTAATACCTTCAATTTTCTGAAAGAGGTTTATGATTTTACCTGAATAATTCAAAATTTAGTACCTCTAAAAACTCATAAAACTTATAGCAATCGTACCTTTTGGTTAAAGAGGGGTTGTGGTTCGAGAATTTCCACGTTGAGCTCACGCTTTGTTGATTCTTCTTTTTCTTCAGGTCCACAACTGCCATAGAAACTCTTGAGATTCTCCAACTCATTTAGTTCTATAGAATACAGTTGAGGGAATACGAGAGGGTTATCGTTATCTCCTCTTTCCCTATTGGCCACTACTATTGCTTTCAATTTTGCACATCTGTGTATATATAGATGTCGAAGATGCGCTAGGTTTCTTAATTGACAAAAGGATTCTCTCTCTTCTTGGACAAGGGGTTCTAAATGTTTGTCCCATACCACTGATATATTATGTACATCGAAAATTCTCAATTCCTCCAAAGCAGGGAATGCCACCTGCAAAATTTGACATATCAACTTATGTTCTGTTAATTACCAAGAATTGGCAAATAAACATAAAAAGTTACTGGAAAAAACTCACCTTTCCACAAAAGAGAGATTGCGGAGTGTTAGAATTGTTCGAAAGGAACCTCCTGAGCTTGGGTATGTTGCGCAACGTCATTATTTTTAGTTGAAGAAAAATAATTTCCTCATCATTTTCTTGCCCTTCATTTCCAACAATTTCTTCCATATCCTCACAGTTTTCTATTTCTAGATGCATGAGGCCCGCAAGAACTCTTGCAATGGAGAGTGAGAAGAGGCATTTGAATCCACAATTTCGAACATGTAACTCGTGCAAGTTAGAAAAAGAACCTGGCAGACTTTGTGGTTGAATTTTTAGACGCCTTGCAGGCATTCCAAGAAGACATTCAACATTGTTAATATATTATAATAATGTAGTGCATCTGTTAATATATTATAGTGTAGTGCATTGTGTAGTGCATGTAGTGCATCTATATTATAGTGTAGTGCATTGTGTAGTGCATGTATATAATAGTGTAGTGCATATATAGTGCAAGCTTCTTTCGGCTCCATTAGGCTCCATTACCTGTTAGTGCACAATTAGTGCCAACTTATTTCTTGTACATGTCTCCCCCTTTCTCTCTATAAAAGGAAGACAATTCTTCCATTGTAAACACAATATACACATCAATATAAACAGAGCATTCAGTCTCTAGTTCTCTCTTTCTCTCTCTCTCAAACTAGTGTTTCTCTCACATGGTATCAGAGCCCAGAATTACATTTCTGGTAATTTGCGATTTTGGTGTTTAGTCCCGTACACAGTGGCAGTACACCAAACCGCTCGGAATTTCCTCACGATTCCAACGGCACCAAGCCCGTCCTCAAACAACCTCTCACGCGCCTCCACGCGCCACCTTTGTCCGCGGCGCGTCATCACTTCCGCCACCACTCTCCCACGCGCCAGCACGCGCCATCCGTTGCTACTCACGTTCGTCACGCGCTCCCACGCGCCCTCTCCTTCGCGTCTGACGTCAGCCGTCTGACGTCAGCCCTGCTCCTGCGTGCGCCGCGCCTGCTACGGTGCGCCTCCTGTGCGCCACTTCACTATCGTGCACCCGCGTGCGCCAAATCTGCTCCTGTGCGCCGCGCCTTGCGCCATTCCGCTATCGTGCGCCGCGCCTCTGCTGCTAACGTGCACTTCACTGCACTCTGCTAACGTGCGCCGCTGACATCACTTTGGCTGCTGCTGACATCATCTCTGCACAGGACACCTTTCCTAGCTATTTTCGACCTTCCGGACTCACTGGTACACTCTGTTTTACCTAATTTTGCTCCTACAGGTCTGCTCTTATTTATTTTTCCCTATTCATCTATTATTATGGATCGTCATGATGCCTCCCATCCCATTTCCGTTATTTTGAATGGTTCCAACTATGTTCTGTGGGCACAAGCCATGTCTTCCTTCCTCAAAGGAAAGAAGCTCTGGCGAATTATCACCGGGGATGTAACCCACCCAGTGAAAGACACTGCCGAAACCACTGTTTCCACTACTACTCCTACATATGAAGACCGACTTGAGGACTGGGACAGTAAAAATTACCAAATCATTACCTGGTTTCGAAATACCTCTGTTACCTCCATCAGTCTTCAGTTTGGTCGCTTTCAGCTTGACTCTGTCACTACTCCTGCCAAGGACATCTGGGATTTCTTGAAAGAAAGATACCAGACTACTGGTCTTGCTCATCAATATCAGCTTCAAAGCCAACTTCATCGGATGCGCCAAGAATCTAGTCAGTCCATCAATGACTTCCTTTCTCAAATGTACTCCGTTTGGGACCAGCTTGCTCTTTCCGAGCCGCCTTGGCCTCACCAAGAAGATGCTGTCTTATTTACTGCCTATCGTAATCAGCAAAGGTTGGTGCACTTTCTCATGGCTCTCACTTCATCTTTTGAGCCAGTACGTGCCTCTCTTCTTCATCGCCATCCTTTGCCCACTTTGGAACAAGCTATCTCTGAGCTACTATCAGAGGAGACTCGTCTTGGTACTCTCAAAACTCATCATGTGGACTCTGTTCTTGCCACTCCTCCGTACCGGCCACCCCAGCGGCCCACTGACTGTCTCTATTGTCACAATCGGGGCCTCCCTTCCACACATCTCCTGATCAATTGCCCTGTCAGAACCTGCCAACACTGCAACAAACTCAGTCCTGGTCATCTGCAACAGGATTGTTTTCGCAATCCATCCCGCTCATCCTCCAACAACCACTCTTCTCGCGGTGGTTCTTCCCGGGAAACTTTCATCGTTCTGGGAATCGGTCTCATTCCGGGAATCAGTCGCATTCCCAGAATCAGTCTCATCACACTGCTGCTGCTGCCTCTGAGGGTTTTTTTGATCATTCCCAGAATTCCCAGAATCAATCTCATCACACTGCTGCTGCTGCCTCTGAGGGTTTTTCTGAGTCTCCTACTCCGTCTACCCCTCTCTTTTCTCCAACAGATGTCGAGGCCATGTTCAAACGCCTTCTCTCCCCCTCCGGTACACCTCCTCCTACTGCCTTGTCTGTGACTCCAGGTAACTCTTCTTGGTATTTTGACTCTGCCTGTTGTAATCATATGACCTCCAGTTCTACTATATTTTCTTCTATCTCTTCATCTTCTCATATTCCCTCCATTCAAACTGCTGATGGTTCTCTCATGACTGTTCGTCACATTGGTACTGTCTCCACATCTTCGTTATCTTTACCTCAAGTTTATCATATACCTGCTCTCACCTTAAATCTTATCTCTATTGGTCAATTATGTGAACTTGGTCTCACTTTCACATTTTCTGCTACTCATTGTTTGGTGCAGGACCCTCAGACGGGACAGACTATTGGGATCGGCCGTAAGCACGGACGTCTCTATGAGCTCATCCACCTTCATGTTCCTGACTCTCTTCAGATCGCTGCTCCTACATCTGCTTCCTCATTATCTCCTTTTCATCTTTGGCATTGTCGGTTAGGCCATATTTCTGTTAATCGCTTAAAATCTTTGGTTTCGAGTGGACAATTGGGTCATGTACCTCCTGATACTTTTGATTGTATACCCTGTCAACTTGCCAAACAACCTGCTTTATCATTCAATAAAAGTACTTCTATTTCCTGTGCACCTTTTGATCTTATACATTCAGATATTTGGGGACCCTCCCCTACTACTACTATGGGGGGATCTCGTTATTTTGTTATTTTTATTGATGATTTTTCACGGTTTACTTGGATTTTTCTCATGAAAACTCGGTCAGAACTCAAAACCATTTATTATAACTTTGCCCAAATGATCCACACACAATTTTCCAAAACCATCAAAATTTTTCGCTCTGACAATGCTATGGAATATCGGGATTCAGATTTCCTTTCTTTTCTTCAGAGTCATGGTACATTGCCTCATCGTTCCTGTGCTGGCACGTCCCAGCAAAATGGCCGTGCTGAACGCAAACATAGGCATATTCTTGACACTACTCGAGCTCTCCTTATCTCTTCTTCTTGCCCTGAAAACTTTTGGGGGGAAGCGGCCCTCACTGCTGTCTACACTATCAACTGTGCTCCTACCCCTATCATCCATAATCAAACTCCTTTTGAACGTCTGCATGGCACTCCCCCTCCATACACTAATCTTCGCGTTTTTGGCTCTGCCTGCTTTGTTCTGCTTCAATCCCATGAACACACCAAGCTTGAACCTCGTTCTCGTCTTTGTTGCTTTCTTGGGTATGGAATTGAACACAAAGGCTTTCGCTGCTGGGACCCTCTCTCTAAACGCCTTCGTATCTCCCGCCATGTAGTTTTCTGGGAGCACACAATGTTTTCTTCCCTATCCTCCTTTCACTTACCCACACTTTCCACTAATGTACTGTTTACTAATCCTTCCATAGATCTCTTTTCTGATGAATTTGATACAGGTTCCTCCTTCATTGAGACGCCCTTGCTCACTCCGGATCCCGTCCAGACTGCTCCCCCTGAAGGTCCACCTCTCACTGTACCCCCTCCTTCTACACCGGTTCTTCCTCCTACCGATCCTCCTACGGGTCGACCACGCCGGGTAACTCAACCTCCTATCCATCTTCGTGATTATATTGTTGGGTCTGCTGCCTTCTCCACTTATGAACCTACCTCCTATCGTGAGGCTTGTACTAATCCCCTTTGGCAGCAAGCTATGACTGAGGAACTTCAGGCTTTGGCCAAAACTCATACTTGGGATCTTGTTGACCTTCCTCCTGGCAAAACCGCGATTGGCTGCAAATGGGTTTACAAAATCAAGACTCATTCTGATGGCTCTATTGAACGCTACAAAGCTCGTCTTGTCGCCAAAGGCTTCAACCAGGAATATGGTATTGATTATGAGGAGACCTTCTCCCCTGTTGCTCGACTTACCTCTGTTCGCAGTTTACTTGCTGTTGCTGCTGCTCGTCACTGGGAGCTCTTTCAGATGGATGTCAAAAATGCTTTCCTCAATGGTAATCTTCTTGAGGAGGTTTACATGCAACCTCCACCTGGGTCAACTTTTCCACCTCATAAGGTTTGCAAACTACAGCGTGCTCTTTACGGCCTCAAACAAGCGCCCCGAGCCTGGTTTGCTAAGTTTAGTTCTACCATTCATGACTTCGGGTTCACTTCTAGCTCCTATGACTCTGCTCTGTTTATCCGGACTACTCCTCATGGTACTACTCTTCTTCTTCTATATGTGGATGATATGATTATCACTGGTAATGATGCAGCTGGTATTCTCCACCTCAAACGGTTCCTTCACCGTCAGTTTGAAATGAAGGACCTTGGTACTCTTAACTACTTTCTCGGTCTTGAGGTCTCTCATGATTCTACTGGTTCCTATTTGTCACAGGCCAAATATGCATCCGATCTTCTGGCTCGTGCTGGTCTTACCGATTGCAAAACTACCTCTACTCCGGTTGATCCTCAGATTCGTCTCACTCCTCTCGATGGGGATCTCCTCTCGGATGCTACTCTTTATCGCCAGCTCGTCGGTAGTCTTGTCTATCTCACAGTCACTCGTCCTGACATTGCCTATGCTGTTCACATTGTTAGTCAGTACATGTCGGCTCCTCGCACTCCCCACTATACCGCTCTCCTCCACATCCTTCGCTATCTCAAGGGCACTATGTTCCATGGCCTTCACTACTCTGCTTCCTCCTCTCTTGATCTGCGTGCCTTTTCTGATGCTGATTGGGCTGGGGATCCTACGGACCGACGCTCCACCACGGGTTTCTGTTTCTTCTTAGGGGATTCTCTTATTACTTGGCGTAGCAAGAAACAATCCCTCACTGCCCGTTCTAGCACCGAAGCTGAATACCGAGCTCTTGCTGATACCACTCAGGAACTTCTCTGGCTTCGCTGGCTCCTCACTGATATGGGTGTTTCCTCTTCTGGCGCTACTTCTCTTTATTGCGACAATCTGAGTGCCATTCAGATTGCTCACAATGATGTGTTTCATGATCGCACAAAGCATATTGAGATTGATTGCCATTTCATTCGACAACATGTTACACGTGGTACTGTTCATCTTCTCCCTATTGCTTCTGTCGATCAACCTGCTGATATTTTCACCAAGGCTTATCCTCCTGGCCGTTTCCGTGATCTGGTTTCCAAACTCAACTTAGTCGATGCCTACCCTCCTTGAGTTTGCGGGGGGCTGTTAATATATTATAATAATGTAGTGCATCTGTTAATATATTATAGTGTAGTGCATGTAGTGCATCTATATTATAGTGTAGTGCATTGTGTAGTGCATGTATATAATAGTGTAGTGCATATATAGTGCAAGCTTCTTTCGGCTCCATTAGGCTCCATTACCTGTTAGTGCACAATTAGTGCCAACTTATTTCTTGTACATGTCTCCCCCTTTCTCTCTATAAAAGGAAGACAATTCTTCCATTGTAAACACAATATACACATCAATATAAACAGAGCATTCAGTCTCTAGTTCTCTCTTTCTCTCTCTCTCAAACTAGTGTTTCTCTCACAAACATCATTACATTCTATAACTTCAAGATGCCTTAATTCAAGAAACCCCCCTCCATCTCTGTCATGAAGCAGAACCTTTTTCAGACCTGGCAATTTATTCAAATATAGCACTTCAACTTTCTCCAACACATCTCGAAACTTGTTTTCTATAGGAATGCCGCAGAGTTTCAAGATCCTTGTTGAGGAGTAATTTTCCTTATATTTAATATTTTCCCCAATTGATATGCTAAATCTAGTCAACTTGGGCAATGACATTGACCTTGGCATATGAACTTTTAAAGTCTTCAGCGAATTCAATTCAAGAAGGCTTGCGTTCTCTCGCTGTTGGTCAGTTCCTTCAACTTCCCATTGGTCAAAGGTACCTAAAATGTATAATTTGGCAGAATTACTCTTAAGTTAGTACAATTTTCCAAATTTAGCAACCGTAGACTAGTCAACTCTCTAATCTCTGGTGCCAGCTCCTCAATCCCATGAAGGCATCAAGGTTCTTTAAACTCCCCAATAGAGCTATGTCCCTTGATAGGCCATTTAGACATAACATCCGAAGCTTAACCAACCTTGGAAGCAATGACGGGGAGCTCTTTAATGACATTTCACTCAGATCTAGGATTTCAAGATTGTTCTCCATCCCATTGAAAAAACTATTTTTAACATCTGTGGGTGAAGAGTCCCTGCATTTCAACACCAAGGTATGGAGTCTTGTACATTCCAACACATCGGGAAGCTCTTGAATATTTGTGGTGAACCATAATGAGATTGCCGAGTAATGTTCATATGTGTCTTTCTCTGGCCATTTTTTGATAACATGTTTCACGAGATATCCTTTCTCCTCTTCCGCAATTGTTATTGCAACATCTCGAATAACATCGTGCATTTTGACCACATTTTCGTTCGTGCCATCTAACAACAAACAAGATTCGTTGAGGACATCAACCATGGCAAGTACTCTGTCTCTTACTTCATCAAATATATTCAGATTTTGATCAAGCAATCTCATCCCAACACTGTATCTCACCAAGTCATCAATTGAAATCTCAGCATCTTCCGGAAACAAAGAGCAAAGCAAGAAGCATGACCGTGCATCCTTTGGTTCTAAACGATCATAACTCCATTTTAAGGAGATGAACAAATCTAGGTCAATACCTGCAATTTCTTTCAGCTTGTAATTTTTTAGTTGTCGGAGTGCATCTTTCCACGCATGCTTGCCCTTACCTTTTAATGCTGCTGCAACTACACGTATAGCAACTGGCAAGCCTCCACATTTGTCACACAATTTCTTCGCTTCAGAAGGGATTTCAGAATCAATTGAAATTCCCACGGTTTTCTTGAATAGGGTCCATGCTTCAGGCTCTGCTAAGACACCGATTAGGATCTCCTTTGTCGATGCTTCTGGCACTCCAATCAAGGAATCTTCCTGAGCAACTGGCATTGGTATCATTTGGCACAAACCTTTTTTCCGTGACGTTATGACAACTTTGCAGCTGATGTTGCCAGGTGTAATTGGAATTTCTGTCTGCAAAATTAAATTTTTCCCAAACGTCGTCCAATATTACAAGGTTCTTTTTCCCATTGTTCAATCTACGATATAGTTGACCTGCAATTCCATTCAGTGTTAGTCCCAATTGGGATGCAAGCTTTTCTTTAACAATTTTCTCATTGAGAGTTTGTGAAACAGTTGCCATGGCAACATCATCGAAAAGCCCATTTCGCTTTGCTAGATTGCCTACCTCTACCACCATAGTGGTCTTGTCAACACCGCCTGCTCCATATACACCAATCATTTTAACGCGCAGATCTTCCAAAGCTTTCATGATCTCTTTAAAGATCTCTACTCTCGAATCAAAATCCTCGTAATCTTGAGAGAAATCATACCCAAATTTCATATGAGGTACGTGGTGTGACACTTCCAATGCCATAAACTTGTCACCCTCGTCTTTGAGACTAATAACACGATCTGTCTTCTCTTTGGAATCCTTGCCTAGCCGGTAACGCCAATAAATATTCGGACACCAATTGAAGCACAATTTGTTTTCTCCCTCTTCTAGAAATGCATCCACATCTATTTTCATCTCATTTGCGGACTCTATCCATTACAGAACGTCAGCCTCAGCGATTTCACCGTTGTTTTTGGCTCTCTCAACCCTTTCATCGATCCTTCTCACCTCATTTTCAAGTTTTTTGGTTTCATCTTGGAGCTTTTTACTATTCTTCTTGTGGTGAATCACATACCCCATGTGATGCCAAGCTGTTATGCAACATTTTTCGATTGCGTCCGAGCATTTATTGAGGATTTGGGGCAAACAAATCATTTTTGTTTTTCCTTCTCTTCCCCTTTTTCCTTTTCTCTATGTCTATCTCTCCCTCTTCAATTGCTGAAGAAAGCAAAAGGGTACAACATTAATAACCACAACTAACTATTGTAAATAAATAAATAAAAATACAAAACTTTGGCTTCAAGAGTTTCAGATTTTATTTATATTTTCTTTTCAATTACAAGGCAATAGCCTTGACTCTGTTGTGTGAAACAAATGAAAAAACAAGTACAAGCTAATTAATTTAACAAAGATTAAAGTGTAAATTATATAGGAAGAAGTACATGTATTAGTTCACATTTGGTTGATGAAACAGAAGGGACTGCCTTAGTTTGATATTATTGGATAATAATAATAATATAGAAATACAAAATGTATACAGTCTGATTCTGTGAAAAAAAATCTGGAAAATTATATTTTCCTTTTGTTGAAAAATGAGAATAGGCTAAATATTTTTAAATAGAAACAACGTGGGAAATTCTTGTAATTGTTAAATACTTCAAGGAACCCGTGTAATTAGCCCAAATATTTTTAAATAGAATATTAAATCAAAAATTGAAGTTTAAAAAGGAAAAAGCCTCGAAAATAGAATTAAGATTTACTCGTACTCTAGAAAATGAATCAATCACAGTTAAATGAATAGATTTGACATTAAGAATTTGAGGAGTATAGCATTTAATCCAATGTAAAAGCATCTCCAATTCTTTCATGAGAGAAACATTTTTTTATCAAATTTGAATTTGATGAAAATTTAAAAAGATAAAACATTGGAGATAATTTTTCATCAAATTTAATGAAAGGGTTAGAGTGCTTCATATCAAATCAAGTTTTTTTACTCAAATTTGAAATCAAATTAGATGAGAAAAAATAGTAAAGGGTTAGAAATGCTCTAAAATTTTTTAGATTTAGGTGTCAAGAATAAATTTGAACTTTATAATGATGGATTTCAAATAACTTGTAAAATAGTGATGTGAAATCCTACCACAAAAATTCTACTCGTACAACAATTACATGTCTCATACTTCTATTAAATCCTCTACTTTAAAGTTATCAATCTATCTTCAATAAGATATCTTCTTATAATTTTATAAAATTCAATCCCAAATCCATTAATTTGAAATTCACTCATCCAAAGGGAGCCTAAATCTCAATTTTCAGTAAGGTTTTGTTAATGTAATAACACACTTTCCCTAAAATACACTGCACATACATACCAATTTTGGAAAACAAATAATCTTCATTTCAAAGCCACTTTCTCGTGCTCCCAATTACTTTTATTTAATTGGAAGTAGCTTGCCTCCAATCTGAGATTAGACTGGACGGTGCTGTTCGGTCCGTGAGGGCCCACCACCGTTCCGGTTTTGATAATCTGAACCGTTCAATGTGTAGAACTCGTCGTCGAGAACTATATGTCTATAAAAAATCACATTGATCGGATATCGATAGCTATTTCATTGGATTAGTTTTTTGTCAACCGTTAATTTGTTCACCGTTCATTTTTTTTTTTTATACAAAACTTGTTTGATCACATAGCTATCGATATCCGACTAATGTGATTTTTTACAAGTATATAGTACTCGACGAGTTTTACATATCAAACGGTTCAGATTATCAAAACAGGATATGTGGTGCCTCCGCAGGCCGAACAACACTATCCAATCCGATCTCAAATTGAGGGCAAGCTGCTCCCTATTTAATTCTCCCAATATACCCAAAAAAAAAAAAAAAACACACACACACACACCCACACAAAACAAGAACAACAACAGAGGAAGAAGAAACAGATCATTAACCAATGAGTAAATTGATTGTGAATTTTAAAAATTAGTAGCTAAAGTTTAGATCTGAACATCAAATCTAAAAAGAAAAGCAAAAATCATAACAGAAACATCCACAGTAAAAAGGAAATTATTAGGAAGATTATAGACATGAGACATACCTTCTTTTTTTCCTTGTCTTTAAATTGGGAAAATATTGAGGTTACAAAAATGGAATAATGAAGAGTTGGGGATGAGATTCACAAGTAGCACATGAGAGAGAGAGAGCAAAGATTTCACGACAAAGTGCCAATCAAAAACATATTAAACGATCTGTGGCTATAAAATTGGTAGTTCCTCGGATTGACACTGTTCATATGTACTATATTGACTAGGCCTTTCGGCTCAATTGCTATATAGAACTACTTTGTGAGATAAGGTTAGGGGTTGACTAGGCCTCTTGGCTCAATTGCTATATAGAATTACTTTGTGAGATAAGGTTACAGGTTTAATTCTTATTAAAATAAAAATAAAAATGATAGTGTTTATTTCTCTTCCGAGTTATATATAATAATTGTTTATTTTAAATTAAATTTAATTTTAGTGATTTTTTGTTTTCTAGTTGTTATAGTAAGCTAATTTGATGTAATATTTCTTATATTTATTACATTTCTCTTATTGATTAACAAAATCAAAAAGACTAGGAAGAGCGGGTATCAATTTAGGGTTTTTTATTAAGATTTTATAAGGTAAAGGACATGCAATAGTTAGAGTCTCTCAATATTTTTACAGAGAAATTTCAATCCAAAAAAATGTCAACTCTTCAAATAGAAATTTCAACTTCACAAAAAAATTTTAGAAATTTGACAGAGAAATTTATCACGAAAATTTAATTCCTTGTGACGCGTTGAAATTTCTCTAATAATATTATGGAAATTTTTTTTTAAGATCCTTGGTATTAAGATTTTATAGCATAAAGGACATGTAATGTTTTTATAATGGTTAGGGTCTCTCAACATTTTTCCATAAAAATTTTGATCCAGAAAAATTTTGATCCAGACAAATTTCTCTATGTTTTGAAATTTTTCTAGTTTGCTCAACTTCTCCGATTTTCTGTGTTTTGAAATTTTTCTAAATTGAATTTTTTTCTGATTTGCTCACATATTTCTCTATAATTTGCTTACAAATTGTTTTGCGTACTTGATTAGTTTTCTCCGATTTGCTCATAATTTTCTTTGTATTTCAACCAAATCAAAGAAAATTGTGACTTTTCACAGAGAAATTTCAAGCAGCCTTCAAAAAACACATACAGAGAAATTTCAAGCAGCCTTCAAAAAATACATACACAAAAAGAGATTGAAGATTGAAAATGCTCTTACTCAAATTTATGCTTGAATCTGAGTTTATCCATTGGAGTAGTCAAATTAAGTATAATAACAAACTCAAATGAACAAATATATATATGTGACATAACTTTGGCAACTGTGTGCACGCGCGCAAAATTTTCTCTGATAGCCACTGGTAGAGAGAGGCAGTGGAAGTGAAACCGGTCGTTTCCTTTTCCGCAGCGATCGCGGTGGACGTCGATCAAGCTACACTGATGAGGTAAAGTCGGCAATATTTTCTGACGAAGACGGGTTTGAGGTTTCCAACAGAAGAGGCGGCGCAGTCGCCGTCGTCTGCGGCGGTTACGGAGGAGGAGCTAATGGCGATAGATGGATCGCCGCCTAGGGTTTCACAATCTGAAAGAGAGAGAGAGAGGTTCTGGTGGTGGATCTTAAAGTAGGTGAGGAGGAGGCAGTGGACGGAGGAGTGATGTCGGTAGAGGAGAGGCGGTAGACAGAGGAGAGGGACTCTGAAGAAGATGAAGGGGAAGAGGAGCAGAAGGGGGGCTTTGGCCTGTGAAAGAATCGCCTAGTTACAGCATCTCCAATCGTTTACCAAATTTTTCACCAAATTTGAGTTAAAAAAGACCCATTTTTTCATTTTGATACTGGCTGCTCCAATGGTGGGCATCAAAACAGGGGTCGACCGGTTGGTCGACCGATCGGTTGACCAGCCGGTCGACCGGTAAGGCATATTTTTTTTTTTTTTTTTTACCTCTTTGAACCTTTTGACCTGTTTGAACCAAAATTTTTGTAAAGGAACTGGTGGACCGGTTGGTCAACCGGCCGGTCAACCGACTGGTCGACCGGTTGCTCTCCCCAACGGTCACGCACAGTGAAATAGTGAAAGCTGCTGCCTGTTCTCACTTTGATGAATTTTTTGATGAATTCTCAATTTGATACCGATTTGGTGCAACCGTTGGAGCACCAAAAGTGACTTTTTTTCCAAAATTCAAATTTGATGTCAAGTTTGGTGAACCGCTGGAGATGGTCTTACTTGTGCTTCGTATTTTTTTTTTTCGATTTTTTTTTTTTATTTTGAATAATTTATTAATGGTGATGTATATATTGAGTAAAGATTTTTTTTTGGTACTTACTCAAATATTCATAGTCAATTATATAACAAGATTTTTCGTAATTATGGAAACATTCTTAGTTAATTATGAAATATGTTTTTTCATAATTACATAAATATTCTTAATCAACTATGGAACATAAATATTTTATTTTTTAACAAATTACAAATACGCTTATAAAGTTTGTTTAAAATAAAAATTACAACTACCATTTGTTTTAAATTTTTATTTAACACAGTACTCTGAAGAAGAAGAAGAAGAAGAAAAAAAAAAGAAAAAAAAAGAACCCAATTCTCTTATGCAATAACAAATTATCAAAATTATTTCTCATATCATTAAAAACTATTAATTGACATAATGATTTATTTTTAACAAATGGTTAACTGAAAAATATTTTTCATATCATTACAAATTGTTAATTTACTTAATGGTTTACTTATTAACAAAATTAGTCATTCATTATGCGAATATGATTTATGTATTAATAAAATTAGTTATATGTATATATATATATTTTTTATTTTGCTTCTTTATTAGTTCAGTGAATTATCTTAGTAATTTTTTTTAGATAGGATAATTATTTTAGTATTTGTTTTATATTTATCGTTGAGAAAAGTTACACACCATAATTTATTTATTTTTATAAATTAGAAAAAAATGTTAAAAACTCATAAATTCACTCAAAATGATATGGTAATAAAATTTGAGTCTACATCATTAGTTGTATAACAAATCAAAAAATGATATATACCATACCACATAATTCTATTATATGTCTAATAATTTTTTTCCATTCAATTTTATAGAACAATGTTTTAATTTTTAAAAAATTATCAAAATACAAAATTTAAATATATTGTAATAATAATCCGTGCCTTACACGGACCTTCTTAAACTAGTGTATATATATATACATGAGTATTTTGATTATTTTATCTAAACTTGTCCTGACTAAAGTATTTCAACGCCTAAATCTTTAACCAAACAAAATTCAAATTTAAATTTATAATCAGAGTGCCTAAAAAGATTTATATAATAAATTTAAAAAAAAAAAACATTCACATCCAGAAATAAATTAATTAAGACGAGTATCTTTCTTGGAATCTCGTGACAGATATATAATAATAATAACAGTAGATAAATTTACCTCATCTCTTATACCAATTCATAGTCCAATACAATTAGAAATACAGAATAGCTCTTTTAGGAAAAATCACAGACGATAAAATAATAAGATTATAAATGTCTAAACTCACTAAGGCTGTATTTGGATTTTTAATTTTTAATTTCATTTTTTTTTTTTTTTTGAATTGTGAAAAAAAAATATTATGAAGTGTCATCATGGCATCTGGGAGCCTAAGCTTCGGATAACCGGTTGCCCGTGTGATTTAACCCAATCCATAGGAAATGACCAACTACTAAGGTATCAGTGGAGTTCATTAACCACCCTCAATAGGGTCAAGTTTCAATCGAAATATAGCACGAGATCTCTGCAAAGAACCACTGAAATTTTATCCAACATTTTCGCACCCGCGAGAGTCGAACCTGACTCTTCTGGGGAAAGCCAATGTTTTCACAACTGGCTTTTTAATTTGAATAAAGATTTGTAGGAGAAAAAGAAAATAGGAAAGAAAGACATAAAAATTTAAATTATATTTTTGTTATTTTTTCTTTTCTCTTCACAAATTCTTAAAATTCATGATCTAAACTCAACTTCAAAAACTTTTGAAGACCCCTTTAAAAATAAATTTTACTTGTCATCCCACTTTTCCAACCTCTTTGTAGCTTTTTCCACCTGCAAGACATTCAAATTAATTTTCAACAATTATATTTTCTGATATTTGATTGGTATTCAAAAAATAACATCCCAAAATCAAATCTGGTGTGCCTAGTGGCATTTCAGCAGCTGAAGCTCTTCTTCAGTAAAGAGTCTTCACTGACCCAAAATTAGCTTACCGACCATAAAAACAAGTCATTTTAAGAACTTTTTGTGAAAATGACTTTTTTACAAAAATATTTTTCATAGTCTTTATTCAACCAATTAATGTAATTACGTAAAATATTTTCAGGAAAGATATTTTATGTTAAAATAAATGGAGCATTAGTTGCAATATTTACAGCATGCTGACTCTCTTTCTACATTATTAACAAATTATTAGTAGTAGTAAAAAAGTCTTTTACCCACAATTTATCAATGGTGGCTACTTAACGGGGCCAAAGCTGCTGTTATATAATTATACCAATTTAAAGAAGCTTAAGCTAAAGTTTGGCAGTTATGTTTGGATTTTGAATTTGTGGAGGAAAATATAAAGTACAACTAAAAAAAAATTCTCAATTTTCTTTTTCACAAATCCCTCACAAACACAACCTTGGTGATATTTAATAACAACATATATGAGCTCGGCCTACTCAATTCAAAAACTTTAATTCTACTTATAAAAAATAAAATAAAATAAAATAATTATGTTTGGGTTATGGTCCGTGGGTGTATTGAATATTTGGCATTATATATTATAGACATGGTGTAAGAAATTGGTATAAAGGTCAAGAGAAACACCACAAACAGTTTTTTTGGTAAATAATGGTTTGCATCAGTGTGCCCGCAATCAACCCTGACCATATTCCCTACAAACACCACAAACAGTTTGTTTTGATAAATAACACCACAAACAGTTTTTTGAAAATGTATTATCACTTTTTATACAAACAATAGAAGAATGATATGAAAGAAACAGTCCCTTTAATGATGGACCCATGCCATCTGATATGTATGAAAATGAATTGTCACTCTTTATACAAACAATAAATCTAGGGACACAAAAGTTTAATCGGGAAGAATTGTTCTTCGCTCATGGGCCCTTCCATCAGATATCTAATACTATAATTGTGGGGATATATTTTCTGAGTACCAACACGTGGTAAGGTGACGCCGACGTGTCAGCCGAGGTGCCACGTGTCTTGGTCGTTGTACCGAGGTCATCTCGGCTAGGCCGAGGTTACCTCCGAAGATATCGGAATCCGAGATAAGCGGATAAGGGACAAGAGTCCAAGAATGAAGAGGGAACTCAACCTGGATATGGACAAGAGTCCTAGATTGGGAGAAGGCTTCAGTTTAGGTAAAAATAAGACTCTTAGAGAGTTTATCCTAATCCCACTGGGAGTTCCAGATTAGCAGTAATCCTAAGTCCATTAGGGCCAGGCTCCTATTGGGACTAGGATTGTATTAGCTATAAAAGAAAAGCACCCCCATGGGTCTAATGTATGCTTTTTGATACTCAAGCTTGTGAGTTGAATAGTTGATTTATCTTTGAGAGATATTGAATACTGACTTGATCGTCGGAGTACTCCCGGGTGGCGAACCACCGCGGGATTCTTCTCTTTCTGTTGCAGGTTATCTAGAAGCCATCTATTCTGCCGGTGCTCACCAACTGATCACTAAGCGGGCAGTGTGGTAGGAAATTAACACCCACAATTTGGCGCCGTCTGTGGGAAAAAAAGAAGAATAGATGGCCAGTGAAGGACAGAAGAATCAGATTGGAGACAACACTCCTGCTGGGAGTGGGAGACCTATCAACCTTGACGTTAAAGGGGACAACCGCAACACAGAAACTCGTGACCAGAGTCACGGAGTGAAAGACGCCGGCCAGGAAGGTGACGCAACAAAGACAACAGATCGAAGCGGATACTACAACGAAGATGACCTCCAAGTATGGAAGGATAGATACCTGCGGAGGAACGAAGACCCTTCCAGAAGGGATGCAAAGACAGGGGGCATGAACGCTCCCAAGGAGATAACATTCGAGTATAGAAGAACTCATCATAAGTGAGCAGATCTCGGATTCCAGATCCCGGATCCGAGAAGACATGATCTCGGTCTAGATGAGTAGGCCCGAGAAGACAAGAGCTCAGCCTAAATGAGCAGATCCCGAATTCCAGATCTTGGATCCCAGATCCGAGAAGACGTGATCTCAGCCTAGACAAGTAGGCCCGAGAAGAGAAAAGCTCAGTGAGCAGATCTCAGATCCCAAAAGATTAAAAAAGAAAACACACAAGGTTGGACTGCAATTAGCCAGGTTGAAGACCTTTTATAAGGTTCGCAAAGGAGTATGTGGAAGCCATGCAGGGGGCAGGGAAAAGAAGAATATGTTTACCGCTTGTTGAAATTTGTAGCAATTTACAAGTTGGTTAAACCGAGATGATGCTTAACCGAAGTCAAGCCGAGATGATGCTTAACCGAAGTTAAGCCGAGATGATTCTTAACCGACGTTAAGCCGAGATGATGTTTAACCGACGTTAAGCCGAGATGATGTTTACCGCTTGTTGAAATTTGTAGCAATTTACAAGTTGGTTAAACCGAGATGATGTTTAACCGAAGTTAAACCGATATGATGTTTAACTCTTGTTGAAATTTGTAGCAATTTACAAGTTGAAGTTAAGCCGAGATAATTCCTTATCTTCACTTGTTGAAATTTGTAGCAATTTACAAGTTGAAGTTAAGCCGAGATAATCCCTTATCTTCACTTGTTGAAATTTGTAGCAATTTACAAGTTCAAGTTAAGCCGAGATAATCCCTTATCTTCACTTGTTGAAATTTGTAGCAATTTACAAGATGAAGTTAAATCAAGATTGTTGATTCAAACACTTGTTGAAACTTGAGAAAAGTTTGCTAGTTAAAATAGTATATGCTTTATACTTGTTGAAATTTATGGAAAATTTACAGGTCAAGTTCTTGCCCAGGTAAATCTTTGGGTAACATACCCGAGGTATGTTACCCCGAGAAGATTGCACAAAGAAGAAAAGACTTGCAAAATATTCTAAGTATAGAATCATGCAGAAGCAGTCAAGAGAAGAGAAAGGTACAAATACTCAGAGGAGACAAATTGTATTAAGCATAAAAGTGGAAAACAAAGGCACATCGGCCATATGAAGCAGCTTACACATTTCTAAAACAAAGAAGCACAAGAAAGTGGTGAAATAGTGCGTGTATTCAAGATTTGGGCAAAAGCAAGAATCTGGAAAAAGACATAGAAAACAGAAACAAGAATATAATTCGTAATCAAGAATGGTGATGAAGCTATTAGGAAATCAAGACAAAAAGATTGCACAGGTGTGTCAAGCCAAGAACAGTGACAGAAATCAATAGATGTATGAACAGTGTGTATTCAAGAAGATTATTTGGAAACAATGGGTAAAACAGCAATGGTGATTAACAATGAAGCAGAGCTTCTTGGAAAACAACAAGAAATAAAATCAGGAGGAACAGTGGCTTACCAGAAAGAGGGAAGCCGGAATGAGAATTGCCAAAGTCTGACGACGGATACGAAAATGACAGAATGACGTAAGCTTCACTGAAGGAGAAGAACAAAGACAGTTGCAGAGCTTGAAAGCTTGAAGCAATGACGGATTTAAGCAAAAGAGCTAGAAAGAAAAAAAGCCAGAAGATTTATGAAAGATTGAGCTTAATAAAAGAGTTTATGAACCTACCAAGAGAAATGAACGCCGATATGAAGATCGCCGGAGTCAAATAGATGACTGGAAGTCAGGAACCCGCCGGAGAATGTGAGTGGAGCAGTTGCAAAGCTCTTGGAGTGTACGAATTAATGGAACAAGAACCTCGGCTAGGAGGTGTGATCTCGAGCAACTTGGAAAGCATGAAGCTTGATACTTGACAAAAGTGGACAGTAAAGTCCAAGGAACTTTTAGGTCAGCAAGTCTGATCTCGGACAGAGGGGCACAGATGAACGAACAGATATAGGTTCCATCACCTCAGAATGCTGAGGTAATAGAACCTAAGGGGCAGTTGTGGGAATATATTTTTTAAGTACCAACACGTGGTAAGGTGACGCCGACGTGTCAGCCGAGGTGCCACGTGTCTTGGTCGTTGTACCGAGGTCATCTCGGTTAGGCCAAGGTTACCTCCGAAGATATTGGAATCCGAGATAAGCGGATAAGGGACAAGAGTCCTAGAATGAAGAGGAAACTCAACCTGGATACGGACAAGAGTCCTAGATTGGGAGAAGACTTCAGTTTGGGTAAAGATAAGACTCTTAGAGAGTTTATCCTAATCCCACTGGGAGTTCCAGATTAGCAGTAATCCTAAGTCCATTAGGGCCAGGCTCCTATTGGGACTAGGATTGTATTGGCTATAAAAGAGAAGCACCCCCATGGGTCTAAGGTATGCTTTTTGATACTCAAGATTGTGAGTTGAATAGTTGATTTATCTTTGGGAGATATTGAGTACTGACTTGATCGTCGGAGTACCCCCGGGTAGCGAACCACCGCGGGATTCTTCTCTTTCTGTTGCAGGTTATCTAGAAGCTATCTATTCTGCCGGTGCTCACCAACTGATCACTAAGCGGGCAGTGTGGTCGGAAATTAACACCCACAATAATTGTTTTTTGTGTTTAGTTTTATTGTATCAAAAGATAATCGAGTGTATATGCAACTAGAAGAATAGAAGAAAGCACATGAGTTATCAAGTAGCCAACCTTAGCACCGAATTTGAAGTGAAAACCGAGTAGCGAGCCCAATGGGATCCCAACCATATAATAACAGCCAACATTCACA
Source organism: Camellia japonica (assembly GCA_030407325.1). Lineage (NCBI taxonomy): Eukaryota > Viridiplantae > Streptophyta > Magnoliopsida > Ericales > Theaceae > Camellia > Camellia japonica. Next base: position 40,384,071 of record JAPPVO010000032.1, on the reverse strand, counting down.
TATGCAACGAAAGCTTGCCATCCACGCCCCACAGCAACTCCTTCATTCCTTTCATTTCACATTTAAGTTAGAAGATGAAAGAAAAGTGAAGCCATCTAAGAGTGAATCTGAATCAATATGGTCATGTTTGATTCACAGATAAGAAGCAGGAGATGATTATTTTATGTAAAATTATTCAACATTTGATTCAGATTTGATGACCCCGTAATAACTTATCCTGAGAGCTCTTTTATCCCGCATATGTGGAATTATTTTGTCCAAGAATACGAGAGATAACTTATCCCAAGATAGAACTTTTGTCACAAAATGACTAAAATACTCCCACCAGGATAACTTATCCTAGTACAAGTTATCCCACATAATCATATCAGCAAATAAAAAATGAATAGATTAATTAAGAGGATAAGTACTGCCATGGGATGAATGATTTCATGGGCTAGTGGATGCAATTAAGTCATGAGATTAGTTTTCCAATATATAGCTTTTGTTTTTTTCTTTTTGATCTACAAATGAGAAAATTTTATTATCTCAAAACTAAACATTACATCAAGAAAATTAGGAATGAGGAAAGAGCTTCAAGACTTAGAGACACATTCCAATTAGGTAGACACACCCACAGTCAATACAGAGAATTATTTCTAACTGTTGAATCGAAGAAGAAAGATAATTTAGACATAGGGGATAACTAATCCATGGAGGTGAGAGTACTTATCGCTCTATTTAATTGCCCATATGAAGGATAAGGGTTTAGTCATAGAATTAGAATTTTTTTTTTTTTTTAAACATTATATCACTGAGGGATAAGGGGGAAAAAATAAGTAATATTTTGTTAATGGAAATAAAACATTACAAAAGACGGGGGCTGAAACAGAGAAAAAACTGAGAATAGGAAAAAACAAAATGAAATAACTAAATGTCAATGAATCAACTTGCAAAACAAACACCATAAAGCAAAACAAAAGCCCTTTCATGATGCTTTCATAATGACATTTAAAATTCTCTCAATTGCAATAGAAGAAATGGAAAATGCTTTTATTATTTTTTGAAGCAAACCTTACCAGACAAGACGGGTTGGATTCCATTGACGATGAGGGAGAAGGCAAGAAGTGGACAAAGTTCTGATACAGCTCTGGCCACAGTTTCACCATCCGTGATGGCATAGCAAATGACATTGCGTAGTGCAAGGACAACAATTGCTGCGATCAAACAGAGTATGAAAGAGACTAAGTTCACCACTGCTACTAAAAATGCTGCTGACTTGTCATGTCCGGCTCCAAGCTCATTGCTCACCCTCACGTTGCTCAGCATATATATATATATATCAACAACATTAATATTTGTGCTACATGTAACTTCTAATTGCATTGTCATTCACTATCCTCTCTCTCATTCAAATTAAACACCCTTACCAAGATAATTGTTTAGATTAGATACAATGGTTGGATCAATGTTAAAAATATAAGAAATTATCATTTCCATAGCCAATTTCAAATATTTCACAACCCTCCTCTTTATAAAACAGGAGCCCTACCATGTGAGAAACTACATGTGAAAGAGAATGAAATAATTGTGGAAAAAATAACTCCCAAATATATGGCGGATTTGATTTTCTAGTATATATCTAGAAATATGACGAATAAAAGAGAATTTAACAATAGATTAATGAATGAATTGAACACAACTAACCTTATTGCTGCATTGAATCCAATTGAGATCATCATTATGCATCCCGCAATTAGCAAGCTGCAGTTAAAACCAAGTAAACAATCATGGAGGAGCATTCATTTCAAACAATTATCGTGTACTTGAGAGGTATTGTTATTGTGCTATCTATCGTCGTGACATTGTTGATATATATAAACAATGATGAAAACTTTTCTCACCAGATAGAAAAAGAATCCAAAGCCAACTTAGGGTTAAGAAGCAACCCAGCTAGCAAAAGAACAATCTGATAATACAATGACTCTAAGCATATCATCACTGCCTACGCAACCGACAATTTGAGGAACTGCATAAGCCCAGAAACGGCCTGTAAACTAAACCCAGACCAAGTGTTCTTACACCTTGAGCTTGTCACTATGCAAACAAACTGGCCCACCGCAATAATCTACCAAGACAAGCTCAATACCAACCAACACCCAATAAACCAAGCCCAGCCTTGTACACGAAAACCCAGGTTAATAAGATGTGTAGCACAAATGTGGTTCCTGAAAAGTGCACTTGGTGACATTATGCTCTGAGCTTGAAGGAACTTTTGTATTGGGAAGTTCACAGCGTATGCAAAGATTTGAGGAATGAGACGTGGATGAACAATGCTGCTGCTGACGCGATCTCATTTGATTGGCCGATCAACTTAAGAATTGGCTTGGTGAAAATGTAGATGAGTGTAATGAAGATGCCAGTGGCAACAAGTAGGATGGTTGATCTCTGGAGATATATGCCTATCATTTCATATTTCTGGGCTCCATATGTTTGTCCTCATAGGGTTTCAACTGCACTTGCCATGCCCATCTGTTCGTGGAATAAAATTTTTGATAGGAAAAAGGGTATATAAACACTACAAGAAATTAAGGTTTTAAAGACAAATTTTTAGAGACAAAAATAATTTGTTTGTAAAAATTATACTTTTAAGGACAAAATGAAAGAATTTTAAAAAATATATATTTAATTATGTTATTACATTTTCTAGACAAATTTGTTTGGTTATAAAAGGATCAGTTACTTTTTCCTACAATTTTAGTTGGTCTCTAATAAATCCAAATCATATCTCTACAATTTTAATTGGTCCATAATAAACTCAAATCATATATTATTGTGTTTTATATATTAATTTTTGAACTCATAGTCGGGAACAAAAAGAAAAAAAAAAGTCTCAGCACCCACTCTCTCTCCCTCTCCCTCTCCCTCAAATCCCTAATTTCTTTTCATTCATCTCTTCTCTACGGATTTGACTCTACGATCTCGTTGATTGCTTATGATCTGTGGTTCATCATTGTCTCATAGCATCTCTGTCTAGAGCTGGATCACTCCGTTGCCGCCTCATCTCTCCTCGATTCTCCGATTTCCCAGCGAATCTCTGGTAGCGATTCTGATCAGGTACCATATATTATCAACTTATTTGATAATTGACTATCATATTTATGAATCGCCTGTCATATATATTATAATCGACTTATGAATGGGAGTTAGAAAATGAAAATGAATATGATAATCGACTATCATGTATGTATCTGTATAATCGATTTGATGTAGCAGCAGCCTCTTGGATGCTTTTAACATTCTGAGATTTGAGTGGAAAGTATCTTGGGGTTTCTATTTGCAAATTTAGATTCTCTCCATTACATGGTTTGTTGGAATTGAAGTGAATGGAGATCTCTCTATTTCAATGCATGACATATGGATGTAAAATTTGAAGTCAATTGTTTATAATTGTTTTTTTTATCCTGCTCGAATTTGCTTTGAAACGTCATAATCTCTGCAAATCAAGTGCCAAGAAGATACATTAACAGCTGAAAAGAACAATAAACAAAGATATATAACAGTGCACTTGTCTTGGGTTATATACTCGCCAATAACTTGACAATGATAGTTTTGGAGTGACAAATAAATAAGTAAAAATATACTTCAATGTTTAGCAATTTTCTATTGAAAAAGATAGAATCAGATTACAGCAAGGACACGCGATAATGTAAGTTTATAACTTTACAATGAGTTACTTCAAACTTTTTAGAAATCATATAAGTTTCACATAGATGTACAACCATAGAGTCCTACAGAAGTGTCAATTCATTGGCAAAGCATTGCAAAGAACTCAACATTTCCTGCTGTCTAAGGTAACAAAATCCAAAATTTTGTAGGCCTCAATTAGACAAATCCATTACTTAAATTGAATGATGTATCTGAATTAGGTCCAGAGCTCAAAGGTACTTGAAGACTAGCTGAGGACTGTGTTTATAATCAAATTCCAAGCATTCTCATCACTGCCAAAGGATATCCAGATATTGCCACAAGGTAAGATTTTCACAAGAAAAAATAAATGTCTTGAAGAGGAATGAGGAATTGAGCTTCCCAGCTTATTTTTTTTGCTCTGTTCTATGGCTATTCATTGTTTGCAATGCTTTGCCTGCATCAGTGAACTTGATGAAATGTGAATTCACAAAGAAAGGTCTAAAAATGGGTACTTAAGAAAGACATTTCACTTTGTCATTGAGGAAGGTACTGTAAGGCTTAAAAATCTGATGCTGCTATGGATTTCTTACATTGGTTTTTTGTTTTTTTTCTGAATTTCATCTACACAACCTTTGTAGCAGACTATGTGCAAGAGCAAGAGATGGAAGTTGAAGAATTGAAAAGCCATTATTTTTATTGCTTTTTGGGATAAGTTGTTACAAATGGCGATTTGAGAAGCATCCAACACTGACCTCTAATATACTGTATGCCTCTTTTGATACTGTAGTACTATTTTTTTTAAGAACTATTATGTTGCTACTGCATTGTGCCTATCCCATTATCTTCGTATTTGTCAGTTCAAAAGGGATTCAAGCAGCAGATCTTAAGATTTTGAGAGAAAGGCTAGAGCAAGAGGTAGTTTTTAAAGCACTTCTTGCTTTAATTTGAAATTTTCCATTTCATTTGTTTAAATATCTACAAGCACACTCCTTTTGCAACTTAACAATTTGAGATCATTGGCATGCAATAATTTTTAATTAGATTTTCTTGATATGGCACCAAATGGAATGGACAAAAGTATGACCTCTTTGAAATCTTAACTACTGAAACGACACATAGAATTGTTAATGATCAAGGGGCGTAAATAGTAGAAAATGCTCAATTGTCCTGTTGTGTGTATATATTGTACTCTATACCTACGTTTATAGGATTACAAATCCAGGGATTGATAGTTCCCGGATATAGAATTCGAAGGACTAATAGTCCCTTGTCATTGCATAGCTAGCTTTTGTTTTGGCCTGGATTAATGCGTTGGATTTTCTATGCAGGTTTTAAAAGCTTGTAGCGATTTGAAGTTTGGGAGCTCTCTGCTAGATTTTGAATGTCATTTCAACGAAACCCTTGAGAAGAAGATGTGATGAGTTGAGTTGTTTTGTTATGTAGGTAGATATAACTCCAATTACAATTTGTTCATTGAATAGTTGAATGCTATAAACAATGCTTATGGCGCTAACCCTACAAATTGGAAATGATACTTTTGAAATCTGTGTCAGTTTATGATATATAATCAAGATATTACATACTAATGAATTAGAGCATGATATTTATTTGTTATTGAAATATCGTTTGATTAAGCCTCTTTGAATGTGATGAGTATTTTTTTTATTTTTTATTTATTTTTTTGTAGTTGAATTTTAATTTGGAGATGAACAGATGATCTGGTGATATATTTGATTTTTTTTGTTTGGTTGTTGAGAAATCAAGTAAGGAATATAAGTTGATGTTTAAACTAGTATTTTTAGAGTAATTGTTACAAAATCAAAAAGCTAAAAATAATAATAATAATAATAATAATATCAAACTTTTAGAGACAAATTTTAGTTGTCTTAAAAAAATTATAACCTTTACACACCACTTTCATTTGTCTCAAAAACTAGAACTTTTAGAGAGGGATTATAATTAGACTTTTGGAGATAAATTTTAGTTGTCTCAAAATCAAAACTTTTTGCAACCACATATTTTTGTCTCTAAAAGTCTATTTATAGTGACAAATGCAAAATTTTGTCTCTAAAAGTCATTTTTTGACTTTTCCGGACGGGCCATTTGGGACAAACTTCGCGACGAAGGAAATTGGTTGGCTAAAGTTTTTCCCAACAAATATTACACTTTTAGGGACGGAATAAATTTGTCCCTAAAAAGCTAATTTCTTGTAGTGAAAGTAGCAACTTTTATGACATTTTTTATTCATTGATGTTGTATGCAGTAATGAAATTTTGATATCTGAAACAGAACCAATTGCAATAATATAATACATGTCAATATGTCATTAGTAAGAAAATTTTATGAAAAATGGGGAAAATTATACTTATGATCGTTGTACTATCTTGCGTCAATTTGGTGGATGTAATTTTAATTGTGTCATTTAATTTTTCACATTATATCAATTTAATCGTGATAACGTCTATTAAACATTGGATAAAAATTAATTTCAAATGGGAGCTGCTAAATGCACCCCAAAATTATTGTTCGACACCTTGAGTTTGTTTGGGATGTGGATTGATTTTTAAAATTTTTGATTATTTTAGCTTGGGGCTAAAAAACATTGTTTGGGATAGGTTTTTTTTTTTTTTTTTTTTGGACTTTTGTGAGAGAAATAATGAAATGATTATTGGTTAAACGTGATATTTTGTTCTATTTAACTAAAATAGCCAATTTTGGGGAGCCTCTATTTGCACACACCACTTCCCCTCTCCTCACACACTTAATGATATTTTTTTTATTATATTTTTATCCTAAAATAAAATTACCAAAATATCCCTTTCTTCTCCAACCAAAACCCTAATACCCAACGCAGTGCCTCCCCTCCGGTCCTCTCCTTTCTCCTTCCGTCGCCTCCCTTCAGCCTCCCTCTTCTCGAATTGAAGCTCCACCCCGCCCCATCGTTCGTCGCTCACTCACCCTCCCCACCACCCCCGTAACCCCTCACTTCGGGACACAACACCATCGCCGCCGTAGCTTCCACCCCTTCGCGACCCTCAATTCTGCAGAGAGAGAGAGAGAGAGAGAGAGAGGAGAACCTAGATCTGGGAAGGGGTGGGAATGGCAGCCCCCTTTTCGCGACCCTCAGCTTCCACCCCGCCGCAGCCCCCTTTTTACGACTGCGAGGGAAGAGAGAGAGAGATCGAGGGGATGGGGTGGGCGTCGCGGTAGTGTCGCCGGTGGGTAGAGGAAGGGGTGGGAATGGCGACTGGAAGGGAGGTGGAAACGATGGTGTTGCGTCTCTGCCGGCGAGGTGGTCACGGGTCTGAAAGGTGTGTGGTGGTTGCCGGTCTGGAAGGTCCGGAAGGTGTGTGGATTGGGGGATAAAATTGGAACAAGAGTGTGTGTAATGAGTAAATATTTTATTTTTTATTTTTTTTAGGTGTGTGTATTAAGAAGGATGTGCAAATAGAGGATTAAGTGTGTGCAAATAGATGTTCCCCCAATTTTGTACTATATGACTATTTTAACCCAAACTTACTTCCCAAACGGAGCTAAAAGACTGTTTTACTTTACTCCTCAATGCAATCCCTTACACGGTGTCCCCTCTCTTCACAAAAATCACCACGACCCATCAGCATTGCTCAATTGCCACACAAAATATACACAAATCAAAGACCAATTTAAACTAATAATAAAAAAACACACATAAATCAAAGCACGCAAATAAAAACCCGTAATATAAAAGTCCAAATCATCAACTTACTAGTGGGAGCCATACACCAGTGGTTATGGAAGCCAAACCCTAGTACATGAAAGGCAGTGCCAAACCCAAGTGCTGATATTTGATCGCAGATCGTTGGTCGTGACAGTGGAGGGCTGAGGTCATGCGGTGATCGCTAATCGGATATTGGTGTTGATCGCTGGTCATGACGGTGGAGATCGAGAGAGGAGCTGTGATCGTGGCGTTGGGTTGGGTTGGGTTGGGTTGATGGTGCTTGCTTTGGTTGGTGAATGGGAAGAATACAATCGAGAGACAGAGCAGATACAACTGTTGCCGGTGGTGTGGTGGTGTGAGTTCGGATCGTCGGCGGCACTACCCTGCGGCCCTCCCTGCCGCACACTCCAAACGACGCCGTTTTTTTTTTTTTTTTTTCTCAGCCCCTTATCGTTTGAACTTTCAGTCCCTTATCGTTTGAACCAAACCCACCGTCTCTTCTTTATCTTCTTCTTCCTTTCGACCTGTAGAAACTACCAACCAAACCCACCATCTATTCTTCTCCATCTCCTTGTTCTCCCTCTTTTCTCTCTCTAAAAACTACCAAATCACACCCACTACAAAATAAATCAAGATTCAAACCCAAAAAGAAGAGATGGTGGGTTTTTAGATGCAATCTCAAATCTGCAATCTCAAATCTAGATGCAGATTTAATATAGATGCAATCTCAAATCTGCAAATCAAACCCACCACCTCTTCTTCTCCATCTCCTTCTTCTTCCTTTCTATGTATAAGAACTACCAAACCCATTGTCTCTTCTTCTCCATCTCCTTCTTCTTCTTTTTTTTCTCTCTGCACTCTTGCCTCTGCTTCTAATTTTTTCCTTCTAAGTGGCTGAAAAAGCAATCAAAATCGAATTAATTAAACAGGGGCTGAAGATGATCATTAAACAGGGGCTGTCTCTCTTCAAAATCTATCAAAGATTTTGAAGATGATCATCATTAAACGTATATGAAACAGGGGCTGAAAAAGCAAAGTAAGGAGGAGTGAAAAAAAAAAAAAAAAAAAAAAAAAAAACGGCATTGTTTGGAGTGTGCGGCAGGTAGTGCGGCCGACGATCCGAACTCTTGGTGGTGTATTAAATCGTGCAAGTAAGATCTGTCTTGCAATAATTAATGCTTCGACCCTCGCTGGGGGTCGTTCCCTAGTGAGGTGGCGCGTTGGGATTGGTTAAAAAAAAATTATTATTTATTTATTTTTTTTTTTTAAAGTTTCGGCCAGTGAGGATTCGCCATCTCACTGGGGGTCTGCAATGGGACTGGTCTTGCAATTAAGGATCTGATATCCGTGTTAATATTTTTTAAAAATAATAATCAAAAAAATATTTGAGAATTTCAATTGAGCACTCTTAATTCATCCTAATTCATTTTCAATAATGTAGAATGAATTTCACTATTCACTTCTCATCGTTTCTCTCTATTCTCTTTCTCATATATCATTGGAAGTGGAAATAAAAATCATATATTAGGAGATGTAATAACACCACTAATAAAAATCAGAAATGTGTCAATAAAAAGAATCTTTTAGGTTACGATACCTATACAAAGTAACTCTAACTATACTTTTTATTTTTATTAATTAAAATATAAAATTAGTATTTTTTTATTTTGTCTAATTTTTTTTTATTTATGTATTTCAATACTTTTCTTTTATTTTATTTATTTATATACATAAATTGTTTAAAACAACTCTAAGACCTTTCAAATGTAACTATTATAATAACTAAGCCATTGAAATGATTAAAATATATTAACGCTAACTAAAATAAGTAACAACCCTCATTTAAATAATCGTTTGGAGATACTATAAATAACTATTATTATTTTCAATTTGTTAAATAAAATATTAATATGAAAAAGTATCGAATTTTCTCATCTAAATTAATTATATTTTTTTAAAAATTCTCCAATTCGTTGCTTAAAACTCATCCATCTCACGGAGTTTTGCTTTTAAATCACTCATCTACTTGTGGATCCTCTCCCATATATTTATTGGGTTATGTTAGGCTTTCTTCTATTTTGTGAGTTTTTTTTAATAGTAATTATATGTTTTGTTTAATTTTCATTATTATGATTGTATTTTATTAATTTCATTGTAATATGGTATATAAATTAAATAAAAAAGTTAATCACATTTAAATAAGCTTATTCACTTCTCTAAATCAGGATATTTAACATAATAATTGTTACATTTAAATTTTAAGTGTTTCACCAAATGAATATGTATGGATTTAACATTACTTATTCAAATCAAAGTATTTAGTGTAATAATTGTGTTGCATTATTTTATAATGTGAATTTGCAAGTTCAACTTTTATAAAGAGAACTTTGATACTTGTAATGTTTATGTTTCCTCAATTATCAAGTTCGGCTTAATAATTATTGACTTTTTAATTATTATTAGATTAGTAGCCAATCTCATATAATACCTTCCATATTTATAATTATTTACCAATCGATTGAAAAAAAAAATTCCAAGAACAATCAACACTTGAAATATTTTTGGCCTGTTTATTGTAATGGCCCAGAGCTACTAGGGATTGGACGGATTCTTGAAATAGCACTCTTTATACACAATCACAAGAATAAAAATAAATTTACTCAAATATAATGACTATATAAATCAAGATATAAAGAAATTATAGCGACCCCGGTCTTTTCCCATTTGATTATTGTTTCCGGACTTATGTTCCGTAAATTATTTTATCATATTGTTGTTGTTGTTGTCCTTTAATTCTTCAGTTTTGAGTTATAGGATTTGTTGGGCAGGTTGTTTACAGGTTGGTTGGGTTTGAAACCAAGAGTTCATGTTCAGTTTTTGGGTTGGTCGCTCGAGCGAGCTCTTCTTCGCTCGAGCGAGGTCTTTGATTTTGGTCCTTCGCTCGAGCCAGGGTCCCTTCGCTCGAGCGAGCTTCGCGTCCAGTACTTAGACCTGAAAGCAGTGTTTGTGGGCTCGAGCGAGCTTTCTTCGCTCGAGCGAGCTGGTTTGTTATTCGCTCGAGCGAGCATTTCTTCGCTCGAGCGACGCTTTTCTGTGTCTGGTCGCTCGAGCGACCAGGTCTTCGCTCGAGCGAGCCTGTCAGGTATAAATACGCAGCAGCGTATTTTAAAACAGTTTTTCAGCCCCTTTTGATCCAAAAACCCTAATTTTCGAGTTCTCTCTTTCTCTAAACACCTTCTCTCCTAGGTTTGATCTAGTTAGGGTGGGTTTTTGCCCTAGTTGCTTTACAAATAAGGTAGAGGAGAGTGAGGGCTTTCATTTAATCTGAACAAACTTGGATTTGGAGCACTTTGGAGTTTGGGCATCATCTTCTTCTTCTTCTTTCTGAGTTATATATTCGAGGTAGGGATTTCCTACTCCATTTATACGTTTTAATCCTAAGTATTGGTATTTTGGTATGTGGGGGTAGTTTGGTAAATTTGGGAGAAACCCTAGGGTTTGACATAGATTAATTTGTATAATTAATTTGGGAAAAATGTGGAATTGGGTTTAATTCATGAAATTGGGGGATTATGAGACTGAATGACGTAGTTGGATAATTTAACCACCTATTGAAATTACATGTGTTGTGTATTTATTTCTTGCTTAGAAATAACTGTTTTGGGCTATCGGTGGAGGATAGTCATGATTGTTGTAGACATTGCATGTGGATTAGGCAAAATTGAAATTAATCACTTGATTAAGTTGTTGAGTATAAAGGTTGGAATAATACGTTAAAAGTTATGTATTGATGGATTGTGTATATGACTTTATGTTTATATGCCTTACTTGTGTATGGGAGGAGATAGGTGATGTACTCCACGGTTTAGGGGAAGATGGGGGATGTACCTCTAAACCGGTTAATGATTATGGGAAGATAGGTGATGAACCCAGGGTTGCTGCTTATATGCGCGCCTATAGCAGAGATACAGCTCATATGCTTATCTATTTGATATGATACATCACCAAAATGTGTATCAGTTGGGAAGTATGGAAGTGAATTTGATTGTGATTGATGCAATAGCTCATATGCTTATCTATTTGATATGATACATCACCAAAATGTGTATCAGTTGGGAAGTATGGAAGTGAATTTGATTGTGATTAATGCAATACCAACTTGTGTATTTGTTATGCTATATGAGAGGTTTAACTTGATTTGTTATCCCTGTTGAATTGGAAAGATTGTTAATAAGAGATGAAATCCCCGTTGAGTTATTTGGGTCAGGTTCTGAGCCATAATTGGAAGGTGAATTATGCCATAGACAAAGTGTCATAGGCAATGTAGACATTTGTGTCATGAAATTGTAAATGGATTATTTTGTGTTAACCATGTATCAGCTGCTACTGCTTTAGTTAATTCTTATGCTTGGTTTAGTATTTCTTTACTGGGCTGTGGCTCACCCTATATGGGAACTTTATTTTCAGGTTCAGGCGGTTCACTACCTCCAAGGACTTAGCTTGTGAGGATTTGGACTTGAAGACTTGTTTGATTTGTTTTAGTCGTTTTATTTGAATAATGTAAACATTCAAGCCTAGGGCTTTATTTGTTTGAGTTAGAACTCATGAATTTGTGTCCAAGTGTTGGCTTGGCAAGATGTAAGCCCGTAGGGCATTTATTTTGATGTTTTATTTCATGTTACTCTGATGATTTAAATAATATAATGTTTTTCTTTTAATAATGCATGCCTTGTGTTATGTTTAATGGGTTTAATTTTGAGGGCGTTACAACTTGGTATCAGAGCGTACCGGGTTTGAATACTTTGGGTACGTGGGAAGTGATTAGTATCACAATGGGTTCGTCTCGTTTGATAGAGACTTAGTGTAATGATTATATGCTTATATGATAACATGTTTATGTGACTATGTGGGTATGGAATGTAGTTTCTAGGATGTTGATTGGACCCTTGAGTCTCTAAAAGTCTTGTTGGAAAGGCACTTGATCAATGTTGTTTCTAACCGGAACTTTAGTGACGCCTTGGGACTATCATTATCCAGGGATGAAATTCGTAGGTGCTTATGTGATTATGTGCTTACGTGGTATGAATTATTATTGTCCAATGTATTAGGACGTGAGTGTTATAGTTTTGGCACATTATTTAGAATGCTAATGTCTTTATTTCCTTTATTAGGATGTCAGGACGAGGGAGTTTGGATTTTCCTCCTTCCGCTCGGGAAGAATTGAGGAAACAGTTTGTGGGGTTACGCCAAGGTACTACACCTTTGGCACAGTTTGAAGCGTGGTTTGCTAACCTGTCAATGTTTGCTCCAGAGTTAGTGGAGACGGAAGAATTGCGTTGTGCGGAGTTTGAGAGTAAGTTGTGTGACGACATCCGTGTTAGGATTGCGAGATCTTGGCATAGGAGTTACAGTGTACTTGTTGAGGCTGCGACTCATATAGAGGCAGCGGTACTAGCTATGGGGCAGAATAAGGAAGGGACCACGAATGTGAGTGTTGGTTGGGTCAGGGAGGAGGCCATCTCGGCAACTCCTGTGATTCAGGGTGTTGGTAGGCCTTTTAAGAGGCAGAAGTATTTAAACTCGCAACAGGGAGATCGGGTTAGAACTACCCTTTCAGTGACGGATTTGGGTTCGGGAGGAAGTAAACAGAGGGGCGTCACTTGTTTTAAATGTGGTCTGTTGGGCCACAAGGTGTCGGTTTGCCCACTGAGGAAGAGAGCTGGGTTGACAGTTCGACCAGTAGTGGCACCACCAGAATCTTTTGGTCAGCCAGATTTTGGATCGACAGAGCGCACAGTGGGGAGGCAGTTGTTGGAATCCCCACCAGTTCAGGTTTTGCACCAGTCGTATAATCGGGATCCACTTGCTTGCTGGGGGTGTAAACAGCAGGGTCATCTTAAACGTTTCTGTAAACAGCCGGGGGCTTCTTTAAAGGTTTTGCAACCTAGTCAGGCTCAGTTTCATTCGACTGGGCAGGAGCAGTATCGTTTTGGGGGACTCGCAGGCCGGACTTCGAGGGCCTCAGTAGAGTCGAGTTCCAAAGCCCCAGTTGGGGAAGTTTGTAGTTGTTCCAGGTGTGGACAGAGGGGTCACGTCAGTAGTTCTTGTCCGTGGCTAGTAAGCTCGTAGGTTATCTTGTGTTTGGGGATGACCAACTTTGACAGTCCAGCGAGGGACAGTAGTGGTAGTAATATCGATGGGATGATTTTGTTTTGACTAATCAGTTTTGTAATCAATGGATTATTGTTTTGTGATCATTAGGTTCGGTTGTGTAACCTATGTGTTTTGGGAATGTTGAAACATCTAAACTGTTTGGTTATCTATATATACATATATATGCTTTGTTTGTTAATTTCCGTGGATTGGGTGGATTTTAATAGCTCTACAGTTTTATTAATGTAATAAGCTGCTGTAAGGCCATAAAATTTTTGGTATTAATGCATTTTATGTGGGTGACTTGATTTGGGAAAGATGAAGGCTAAAGAGCCATGTTTTCATAAGTTGAGAACCACTGAGGGTTGCGTGTCTTAACCCAGACATTATTGGGGCGAGAACTGTTTTACTTGCCGAGTGTGCGGGATTCCAGGGGTGTTACCCATTTAAATTTTGTGCGTGGTATAGATGTTGGTCTACTGTCGGGTGAACTCGAGAGGATGTGAAGGGTGCAATTAATACTAGTTGTAGTAAGTATTTAATACGGTGTCCTACGGGGAGCATAATGCATAATTTGGTTAGGATTGGACTTGTACCCTCGTGGTAGGTAGTGTTGTCAAGATTGCGTGAGTACAGTTTGGCCGTTTTGAGTAAGGGGAGGTTAGTCCCTATATAAGGTAGTGGTTGTCGTATTGGGAGTGGTATGTTGTGAGTAGCTGGTAATATATCTCGGGCAGTGGTAAAATTGATGTGTCTTAAGTTTTCTGATTCCTTTATTTGGATCGAATGTGATAAATTTGTATTTTAGCACTAGTCAGGTCAGGTGACGTTAAGGGTTGATTGGGTGTATAATCGTGGTTGAGGTGTGACCCGTGAGTCGAGTCACTGTGGTAAGTCTTTTGCGAAGAAAGGTTTGAAATGTTAATGAGAAGGTTGAGGACTTTTACTCCTCTGGGAAGTTTGAATGGTGTGTCTTTGAAAGCCTTATTGGCGATATGTAACGGTGTCGGGGTTGGTTCATGGTGGTTGTCTAGTAATAGATTGGCTAGTGGTTTGGCTCGGGGTTGGGTGTCTGAATCGTACTCTCGGGGTGAGTGACAAGTAAGATTTGGAATGAAAGGTGGACCCTATAGGTCGTTAGCGGATGAAGATACGATATTAGTTTGTATTCGGTACGAACGGTGACTTGGTAGTAGTGAACGTCTCGGTGTAGCGAACCCAGTTAGTTAACTTAGTGCGGGGGAAAGGAGTAAGCAAATTTTGTTACTCCAAGTTCGGTCGAGGTGGTGAGTGAAATCGCTAAATGAGGGAGTTTTGCACCGTGCGATGCATGATAGTATGTGGTTAGTATATGCTGTTTAGTTGATGAATAGAAGGAAATTAATCATAGGAAATTCCAGAAAATTCCTTAGTGAGGTTTTGGTTTGGTTTTTGACTGAAACCGAGAGGTTGGGGGTTTGGTAGGCTAGGTCACTTCGGCACGAGTGTCCGGCGCTCAGTTCGGATGGTGACAACACAGGTGAGGTGGTAAGGTTGTGAAGAGTAAGTGGGCCACCCTATTCGAATCATTTTGACTAGTTCGGTTCGTATTTGTGTGGTGTAAGACACGAGGGTGTGCAATGTTATCCTTTAGGTCGTGCGTTGTTGGGAAATTTCAAGTGTTTGGGAGTCTTCTTTGAAAGTGTTGTGGTGAGCATCGCGTCATCACCATGGGTATGGCGGGTGTTGTGGATTGGCTTTGTGTGTTTCACTTGGGGTTCATTGGGTACCCTTTGTAAACTAAAATAATCTGAGAGGAATCTTTGAGCTTGACTATGGCCAGTTGTAAGTGTCATGTTTTGGTGGTGGCTGTATAAATCCAAATAAATTGTGGGGAGTTAGACTCAGCCTAGCCTAAGTTACTTGTTGTTTGCTGTGCGAATATTTTCGCGTTTCCCTTGTTGGGGTATTTAGTGCTAAACACTAGTTTGAGTGTGGTTAGTAGTCGGGATGTAGTGGATGTTTCAGAACGTGGTAGTGATAGTATGTGTTTTACTATTATCATTGTTAATGGGTCTTCCGTAATCGAACCTTGCCATTAGTTAAGGTGTTATGAATTTATGTTGGGGTTGGAAGAACCACTGGGGTGAGTGAATTTTGGATCCGACAGGAATCCCTGGATCCATTAATGGGTATTTGAGCATACGTTATATCCTCTGGTGTATTGTTGAACTGGGTGAACATTGTACATGTTATGGTTTGTGGTAGTACCTTGGGGTTTTGCCTTGAAAATGGGAAGCTATTTAGCATTATATATGTTAGATGTGTTGTAGGAATGTAAGGGCATCATTAAGATTGAAGGTGTTATAAAATTTTGGACCATCCATGTTTGTTGTTATGTAATCTTGTATCTAGATTTCATCATATTGGTGGACTTAAGAGCTTTATATATGTCTTAAGTGGTAAAACATTGTGAATGTTTTGAGTTGATGATAGTTGTTTGAAACTTGCATCATAATGGAAGTAGAAATTAACATTTATATGTTGAATGTGTTGTTTATATCATGAAATTGAATATGATATGGAAATTGTTAACATTGAAAGGAATAATGCATAATATTGATGCAGGTTGATATATAGGTTGATTTATACATATTGTGAGATGCCTCTTGATAAGAGACGAAGTGACCGGTATTGGGTCAAGTTGTTATTTATTGTTTTATAATATCATTGGGAATTGAGGAAAAACTTGTTTTTACAAACTTATGCTTAATTTCGGGGACGAAATTCTTTTAAGGGGGGGAGGTTATAGCGACCCCGGTCTTTTCCCATTTGATTATTGTTTCCGGACTTATGTTCCGTAAATTATATTATCATATTGTTGTTGTTGTTGTCCTTTAATTCTTCAGTTTTGAGTTATAGGATTTGTTGGGCAGGTTGTTTACAGGTTGGTTGGGTTTGAAACCAAGAGTTCATGTTCAGTTTTTGGGTTGGTCGCTCGAGCGAGCTCTTCTTCGCTCGAGCGAGGTCTTTGATTTTGGTCCTTCGCTCGAGCCAGGGTCCCTTCGCTCGAGCGAGCTTCGCGTCCAGTACTTAGACCTGAAAGCAGTGTTTGTGGGCTCGAGCGAGCTTTCTTCGCTCGAGCGAGCTGGTTTGTTATTCGCTCGAGCGAGCATTTCTTCGCTCGAGCGACGCTTTTCTGTGTCTGGTCGCTCGAGCGACCAGGTCTTCGCTCGAGCGAGCCTGTCAGGTATAAATACGCAGCAGCGTATTTTAAAACAGTTTTTCAGCCCCTTTTGATCCAAAAACCCTAATTTTCGAGTTCTCTCTTTCTCTAAACACCTTCTCTCCTAGGTTTGATCTAGTTAGGGTGGGTTTTTGCCCTAGTTGCTTTACAAATAAGGTAGAGGAGAGTGAGGGCTTTCATTTAATCTGAACAAACTTGGATTTGGAGCACTTTGGAGTTTGGGCATCATCTTCTTCTTCTTCTTTCTGAGTTATATATTCGAGGTAGGGATTTCCTACTCCATTTATACGTTTTAATCCTAAGTATTGGTATTTTGGTATGTGGGGGTAGTTTGGTAAATTTGGGAGAAACCCTAGGGTTTGACATAGATTAATTTGTATAATTAATTTGGGAAAAATGTGGAATTGGGTTTAATTCATGAAATTGGGGGATTATGAGACTGAATGACGTAGTTGGATAATTTAACCACCTATTGAAATTACATGTGTTGTGTATTTATTTCTTGCTTAGAAATAACTGTTTTGGGCTATCGGTGGAGGATAGTCATGATTGTTGTAGACATTGCATGTGGATTAGGCAAAATTGAAATTAATCACTTGATTAAGTTGTTGAGTATAAAGGTTGGAATAATACGTTAAAAGTTATGTATTGATGGATTGTGTATATGACTTTATGTTTATATGCCTTACTTGTGTATGGGAGGAGATAGGTGATGTACTCCACGGTTTAGGGGAAGATGGGGGATGTACCTCTAAACCGGTTAATGATTATGGGAAGATAGGTGATGAACCCAGGGTTGCTGCTTATATGCGCGCCTATAGCAGAGATACAGCTCATATGCTTATCTATTTGATATGATACATCACCAAAATGTGTATCAGTTGGGAAGTATGGAAGTGAATTTGATTGTGATTGATGCAATAGCTCATATGCTTATCTATTTGATATGATACATCACCAAAATGTGTATCAGTTGGGAAGTATGGAAGTGAATTTGATTGTGATTAATGCAATACCAACTTGTGTATTTGTTATGCTATATGAGAGGTTTAACTTGATTTGTTATCCCTGTTGAATTGGAAAGATTGTTAATAAGAGATGAAATCCCCGTTGAGTTATTTGGGTCAGGTTCTGAGCCATAATTGGAAGGTGAATTATGCCATAGACAAAGTGTCATAGGCAATGTAGACATTTGTGTCATGAAATTGTAAATGGATTATTTTGTGTTAACCATGTATCAGCTGCTACTGCTTTAGTTAATTCTTATGCTTGGTTTAGTATTTCTTTACTGGGCTGTGGCTCACCCTATATGGGAACTTTATTTTCAGGTTCAGGCGGTTCACTACCTCCAAGGACTTAGCTTGTGAGGATTTGGACTTGAAGACTTGTTTGATTTGTTTTAGTCGTTTTATTTGAATAATGTAAACATTCAAGCCTAGGGCTTTATTTGTTTGAGTTAGAACTCATGAATTTGTGTCCAAGTGTTGGCTTGGCAAGATGTAAGCCCGTAGGGCATTTATTTTGATGTTTTATTTCATGTTACTCTGATGATTTAAATAATATAATGTTTTTCTTTTAATAATGCATGCCTTGTGTTATGTTTAATGGGTTTAATTTTGAGGGCGTTACAGAAATTATTACAAAAATTTAAAAGATATTATTTCTCTAACAGTATAATAAATTACAATTTTAAAGACAAAAATTTATAGATAAAATTACTTTGGGCAAATTACACTAACAGTTCCTATAATTTGGGGGTCATGTCACTTTGATCCCTGACTTTTCAATTGTAACACATTTGACCCTGAATTTTCAATCTTGTTCCAAATAAGAACAATTAAACATACTATTGTTTAATTTCAAAGACAAAATTATCAATTTGATAAAATATAAACTACTTTGACAAAAATAATGTGAATTTTTTTTTTGAATTTTGAATTTTGAAAAATTATTTCTACCTATCAAAGATAAAATTATGTAAAATTGATAAATTTTTTAGACATTTATTTATTTTACAAAATTGATTTTTATTATGTGTATGGATGATGATCATGTAATGGATGGTTGTTAGTTTTTTAATGTGTAATCGATATATTTAATATATGAAATGTTTTTAGTTTTGGATTTTTTGATTTAATGGATTAGTTTAATAATGATATCAAGGTTGTCACCATATTTGACTGTTAGAAAAATAAAAACTAATTTAATGAAAATAAAAATAATCACACATTACATGATCATCATCAAAACATATAATAAAATTAATTTGATAAAAAAGAATAAATGTCTAAAAGATTTATCAATTTTACATAATTTTATTTTTAGTGGATAGTTTTAATTTTAAAAAATTCAAAAATATTTTTTTGACATTTATTTTTGTCAAATTAGTTTATATTTTATAAAATTGATGATTTTTTCCTTAAAAAATCTAATGGTATCTTCAATTGTCCTTAGTTGAAACAAGACTCAAAATTCAGGGTCAAATGTATCATAATTGAAAAGTTAGGGATCAAAGTGACACAAGTATCAAACTATAAGGACTGTTAGTGTAATTCACCCAATTACTTTTTAGACACTAAATATCTTAATTGTTAAAAATATTATTATTATATTTTTAGAGATAAAATTAGACATTTAGTAACAAATCACTCCTTCTGGAACTATAATTTTATTATTGTCTCTAAAAATACATTTATTGGTGTCATTTTAAAATTTTGTCACTAAAGGTGTATTTTTTAAATTTTCAAAACGATGTTTTAGTGACAACTCACATAATGATTAGAATTGGTTTCTTAATATTTTTTGCAATAAAATTTTCAATTTTAGAATTAAAAACCTTTATATGTTATTTTTTTGATTTTTACATGAAGTGGGACACTTAAAATTTAAGTAATACTTTTCACTATGAAAATTCGTATTGTACCACTAAATGTAACCAAAATGTTGAGGATTACAAAAAATATTTTACGAAAATCATCTTAAAATATGCAGTCGGCTGACCATCAAGACTTGTAGATGAAATTCGTGAAACTTTTTTCATAACTCATAGTATTGCTGCTAAATGTAATTAAGGAGGTATAATGTATGTGTTTTTCTCAAAATTGTTCCAACATTTAATTTGGTACACTGTCGCATCATTTCTTTTATACTTTCATAATGTTATTGATGTTACCTACATGTGAATTCTTTTCATAATTTGATTTTTATTTCATTTTATTACGAGGGTGTCCAAACTTCGCCCCACTAATTCTTTCAATTCATATAATTTGCTATCTTACATATTTAAGATAAATACTTGGCCAAAGTCTTGGAATGGCTGCAAGAAAGAGTGTCAGGACCGGCCCTAGCCTAAGGCTAGTAAGGCCTGTGCCTTAGGCCCCAAAATTTTGACTTAAAATTGGGCCCCAAATTTAATAAAGTATTATAGGACCAATTTAAAGGGCCTCAAAAATATTTTATTGAGGCTATATTTATTTATAAGTTGGTTTAGCCCATATTTATTTATAAGTGTGGTTTGACCCATATTTATTAAAATGAAAATATATACAATATATATATATATATATATTTGGGCCCAAGAAGAACAATACATACAATGATACAATACATTGCTCAGTGCTTTCTCTCTCTCTCTCTCTCGCTCGCTCGTTCGCTCACTCTCACAAAGTGATGAAGAAGGAAGCATATACCAAGCAAGCATAAAGCAAGGCAGACGCACGCAGAGAGCACTGAGCGAGTCGGCGACAGTGACTCATACTCTCTCTCTCTCTCACGCATTCCTCCGGCGAGTCTCTCTCTCTATCTCTCTCTCTCTCTCTCTCTCTCTCTCACACACACACACACACACACACGCACACTCTCTCTCTCTCTCATAGTAAGTCCTCTCTCTCACTATCAGATTTTATTAAATAAAGTTGTCCTAATTTTTTCTACATTCTTTCTTTATCAGTTAGTGGAATAATAAAGAAATCAATAGGCCAATTGAAGTGATGAATTATTTGAAATTGATGGATGGTTGTTTTCCGAATGCCTAGATTGTGTATAGAATATTGTTGACTATTCCAGTTACCGTTGCCTCTGGAGAAAGAAGTTTTTCAAAGTTAAAATTGATCAAATCCTACCTTCGATCAGCAATGTCACAAGAAAGATTGAATTGATTAGCTATATTGTCTATTGAAAAGGATTTGGTAGATAAATTAGATTATACAAACTTAATTAGTGATTTTGCAGCTAAAAATGCAAGAAGAGTAGTATTTAAGTGATCGTTGGGTCAATTATAAACTGGATATTGCTAAACTATAAAGCAACAAAATCAGTTCTTAATGTTTTAGAATCATTGTACTGATTTCTTCCTATCTTAATATATGAAAGTAAATTTTAGTTTATAATTTTAATGATTATAAGTGCAAGTAAACTTAAATAAAAAATTTATTGATATATATTTATCATTTTATGCATGAAATTTTTATTAAAAAAATATATATTAAAGGGGTCCCATTTTCATAGTTCGCCTTAGACTTCACAAATCTCAAGGCCGACCCTGAAGAGTGGACATCCGAATTTATAATAAGGATTTGGAACGCATTACTTCCCGCTCCTAAACGACAGTTACAAACTAAATTTGGAACCTTAATATGACCTCCAAGATTCTATTCCTTGATATATATCTATATATATATATAACCACATACACATGTTGATTTGATACCACTATAACAAAAAGTATTTTTGGCAATATTTTTTAGCAACCAAACAAAAATTTAGTCGCCAAAGATACATAATTGGCGACAGAATATTTATGGTCTCTAAAAACTAAACTTTTGGCGATGAATTTAAATTTTTGGTCGCTGTTGAGTTTGGTGCTAAGTGAAAATTCTACGAGGGAGCACTAAAAAATTTTCGACGACAAAATTAATTTATGGCAACGAAAATTTTAGTCGCCAATTGTATTTGTTTGGCGACAAACATTATTTAGTCGCCGAAAATTTGAATGATATTTATGACAACTAAATTAATTTGGTCGCTAATAAATTATTTGTCTTTGTCCTAATTTTTTATTACCAAAAATAATTGACTGAACATTTTGGGTGAATAAAGAAACAATTGACCATCACTTCAGTCTCATTTTCTCACTCCACCAGAAATGACACAGCATAGGTATGCTTTTTTTCTTCTCTTCTTTCTCTCTCTCTCTCTCTCTCTCTCTCTCTCCCTCTTGCTCTTGCTCTCTCGCGCCGCCGAATGCGAAAGGCACAGCAGCGCTGGGTGGCAGCAGCGTTGGGCGGCGCTGATCGCGACCCTCTCTTTGGGTCACTACCCTCTTCTCTTCTCTGTCTCTGATATCTTCTTTGAGAATTGATTGTGTGTGTGACAGTAACACATTACACATCACAGCTTCCATTCACTCTCACACACACAATTAATTCTCAAATTAAACCCTGACTCCTCTAACATCTCATCGTATTCATAGATTGGTAAACAACATTTGTCTCACCTCTTGCTCCTCCATGACGCAGATCACCATCGCCGTCACCTCTATTAGCCTTGCCAGTCGCTGCCTCCACTAGTAGCGTTGTCGATCACCGCCGCATCTACTCTGCTCGCCGATTTGGTACTTGATTTCTCTTTGCTCTTTTTCTACTATCTCTTTCTCTTATTTTCTATTTTGGGTTTTTTTGAAGTGTTTTTTTACGAAATGGGTCTCTAGATTGGGACCTTTTGCTTTTTGATTTGGTGTTTCTGTGTTTTCTAGGGCTGGAAAGAGAAGATATATATATATTTCCTTGTATTGGACAGATGTTTTGTAATAGGTTTTCAATCTTGTTCATATCTGAGTTTTGTAATGGATTTTTAAGAGATATATTCAAATATGAGTTTTCAATCTTGTAATGCAAATTTCTTTATTTCTTCTCTTACTGCATTTTTTTCCCCTTCAAATCTGATTTTTTTTTTTTTTCCCTCTCTATTCTTCTGGAGAAAAGATTGCTTTGCTTATTAACAGATTGACATATATGCATCAATTACTTTTTCCATACCTAACAGAAACTAGGATATGATTCTTTGTTTGTTTTTCCTGTTTAACTTTTGAGTAGAATTGTTGGAGACATTATCTAAAAATTTTGTGAAAGAATTATATGGTTGGTGATTTATGAATCTGTGAATAAAATTGTGTGAAAGAATTATTTTGTGAAAGAATCTGTGAATAAAATTAGTATTGCTGTAAAATTAGTATTGCTGATATATGATATATGATATACACAAAAAAAGGTATCTGAAATTTTATCTGAAAATGAATTATATGATATACATTTAAAATTAGTATGATGTGAATCTTATCTAGAATGACTGTGATTTATAAATATATATTTTTTCATTTTCTATTTGTTTTTTAGGGAAGGGGAGGGGGTTTTTGACTTGAGATAATTAATCCAATCCCATATGATAGTATCTATGCTCTTAGTTTTATGTCGATAACAGGATTTTCTAAGTGTTATATATGTAGCTTACTCTCTGTTTGGCAATATCTTGTTTATATGTTTGATATGCATTTGTATTGGTAGTTTTGTAGGAACTCTTGGGACATCATTTTCATGTGTTGTATTGGTTGTCATGACTCATTCTTGTCATTTGGATGTTAAAAGTATATTTATTGATATTCTCCTTTTTGTTCTACTTCTTGTGAGTGAATCGTGATAAAGTGAATGTTTTATTGACAGATGGTCAATAAAGTGACTGTTTTATTGAATTTATTTTAAATTTTTTGTGACCTCCTTGGAAATGTCTAAGCACTATTTTTTCCCACTTTGTTACTATAGTTGACAATTAGGATTTCAAATTAAAATTTTCACTATAGCTAGAACATTTTCATATAGTATCTTCTGATATGTAGGTTTTGTATTGGTTATTCTTAGAATATCAGCATATGCAATTATTTTAATATTAGGATTAATGACGAATCAAGGCCTTTCAAGTTCTCCTATATTAATTGGTTTTTAAAAAACAATGATGTGTGCTATTATTCCCTATGAGGAATTCGTAAACAATTTGAAATTGGTCATATAAGAGTTTAAAATATATTTAAATTCATAGAAGTTGTGCTTTTTATATACAAACAGAGTTTTGTGTTTTTTTTGCTTATAATTTTTACTTATAATTTTTGCTTGTAGGTTTTGACTTGTATGATGCCATGCCATGACATTGCTTTAATTAATATTTATTTTTGCTTCAATCCAAGTTTCCAATCTATGTACATGACACTAAACTGACGAAATTAGAAACATGCTTTTGGCGCTTTGGTTGGGAATACTTGATTCAATTGTTGTCTAGATTAGAAGTACAATAATTTATTTAGATGTATAGATCACATTTTGGTTCGATATATAGTAATATAATCAAATTGTTTATTTTGCACATATCCATGGCGAGTAAGTATGACAAATACGGTAGACAATTAAAAAAATTGAAGACAGGACATGAGTATCCTTATATGTTATTTGACATTCATTTCATACCCATAACTCTCTATTAATTTCATGTATAGTGCGATTTTAGTTTAAATTTTGATTTACAATTGCCAAGGTTATAGGTTATTGGTTAATGCAGAGAGATAAAAAAGTTGCACTCGTTCGTTGGGGGCAATTACTACATCAGGTAATCTTTGACTATTTGTTAAGGCATTTTTAATTTATTTAGAGAATTTTGGCACTTTTTTTATTAAATTTGTGACTGTTAGAGGATTCACTTATTGTATTCTTAATTTCTTTTTACTACTGCGAATGTATCATAACACATACGTACATAAAAATATGGAATCCTAATGTTTTGAGCATTCATGATATGACAAACAATTAGATGACCCAAGGAACTATTTGATATGTAAATAAGATAAGACCAAATATGCTAATCAGGGGGTGGCTGTTGTGTTTTGCTTCAAAAATCCCAATTCCATGTCTAACTCAACAAATAAACAAGTCAAATTGCCAAAATAGATGAATTTGCTTTTACAAAAATAACTAAACTAATATGTAACAATTTGAAGACCATAGTTTATATAGCAATTCTAATTTATATATCAATGTCATCACTTACTATAGGATTCTTTTTCACCCTTTACTCTACATTGCATGCTCCACTTGAATAGTAATTCTTATTTATCAGTTATTATTATTAATACAACTTGTCAATAAATTACATATGTGTAATTGAGTTAAAGGTATATATTAGTAGGGATTGGGGTGGGTGCTGTCATAGCATCTTGTTGTCATATCATCATTTGTGGGCACAATGCTATCAAACTATTCATATTCATTCTAGTTTTTATTTGAGCAACTTTTTGACTTTAATGTAAGTGAAAGAAATCTCAAGTTTAAGATTTAGGTCCTTGTGATTTCAATTTAGTCATGAAAGTAAGGGTAGCACTTTGGATGAAATCTCATTCCATTGGTAGCTCTTACTCAGTTGATATTTGCTCTTGTTTTGGAACCTTGAAATTGGATTTTGTTAGTATTCCATTATGACAAAATTTGAGCTAGATTTTGGTTGGACAATATGAGACTGATTTACAAACTTGTAGAAATATTGCTTGTAATTAGTTCATATATGCCAAGTTTTAACTGGTGAATCACGTGTTACTTTTTGGTTTTGGTATAATGAAATCTTGTAATTCACCGTAGGAAAATTTGCTCCTAATTTGTTCATCTATAATGTGAAACCAATGTTTTGAAACCAAGAATTTTATTATTAATATTTTAATATTGTAATATTTTTCATATGTTTGACAGATTGGCAATGGATGGAACATAGTTCGGGGAGCATCAAAAGATTACATTTTGAATTTTTGAATATATTTTGTAATAGGTTTTTGTTATGAATTTGCAAGCTTTGAAGTTTTTTTGAAATTACATGTTTGAAGTTTGGGATTGTAAGGGATTTGAACTTATGTTGGATGTTTTGGATTTGATATTTTGCTTATGTTTAATATGCTACTACTTTTGAATTAAGTTTATATTTTGGATGTTTTGCACAAATGTGTTAATTTGAATTATATTTTGCTTATGTTTATAAGTTTATGAATTATGTATTGAAGAGGGAAATTGTTAAAAAAAAATATATATATAAATAATAAATTTTTGGTGACAGGTTTTTCAGTTGTAAATTTACTTTTGGTGACACTTTGTTTCTGTTGTTGAAAGTCTGTGTGAATAATTTTTTTAGCGACCCAAAACTTGATTGGTCACCAAAGTTTCAACATTCAACAACCAAATCATTTAGTCGCTGAAAGATATTTTTAGCGACGAATTTATATGTCACTAAAACCTAACATGTCATCCGCTTAAGGTTACTTTTAGTGACTAAATGTTAATTTATGGCGACAAAATTTTAGTCTTTTGGCGACTAAAATATTTAGTTGCCGATTTATTTATAAAGGTGACAATAATTTATTTGGTCACCAAATCATTTAGTGACAAGGTTTCAGCGACCAATTTTGTTGATGTTGCAGATGCTTTCAGCAACCAAAATTACACTTTTGGTGACTCAAAAAAAGGTATCTAAAAGTGCTTTTTTTTTTGTAGAGTACCAAGAGACCGTAAAGCAAACATTTGGATGCCATTGTTGCGAAGGGATGTAGCAGCGAGCTCAAGGTCGCCGAGGTGGCCGAAGAAGATCTGGGTGGAGGTTGACACGCCAAAGCTCACCATACATACAAAAATTGCCGGAGCAACGAGTTTAAACAGTAGCTTCAATTCTATCCAAGTAGCACTTTGAAGGTGGTGAAACAGCAGTACCTCTTTGTTGGACAATATAGTCTCGAGTTGGCTGCTCAACTCCATGTGTTTCTCCGATGATGATTGAACTGATAAAGGTGGTGGTGGTGATTGAGATTGCAGCGAAGGTGGGTCCAGATGATCATTCTGTGTAATCCCATCTTGGATGTCATTGTCCAGTCGTAGGTATGGTGTGGTTGCGGTAGCAGATTTTGGAAGTGTAATGAGTTGAGTAATGGTGGTGGTGAATATGAAGTTGAGGATACTTAAAAATTTGGAGGACACCCAATTAAGTAACATTGGAGGACACCCAATTAAGTAACATTCTGGGAACAAATACTGATCAATTCTGAAAGGTGGATACCTAACTAATCTATCTTCAACCCCTATAGTACAAGTTATAGGTTCCTCTATTTGCCATAGGTGGTAATTCCATTTCTCTTTTTTCATAGATCTAAATAATAGTACTTTAACAAATAAAAAATTAAAGAAAAAGAAAGTACATGTTCAAGTAAATGTTTTATCACGCTGAAAAAAAATGCATCCCAACCATGTTGTCATATTCCTACAGGTGATTATTGTTCAAAATTGAAGTTGAGAAACTATATATGCTTCTAGGTAATCATGCACTGAACCAATGTTGAGAAAGCAAAAGTAATCACTTATGTTTGATTTGAATTACCAAAATTATTTTTTATTTTTATTTTTGTGTTTTTATGACTTTTGAGAGAGTTCTTATATTTTATTTTGTTTTTCTATCAAACAATAAAAATAAAAAAGCATTTCGTTGCTCCTAGACTATGGGAATGGTTGGCAAAAAGTTAAATTAACTAAAACCACCCTTTAACACATAAGTGATTTGGACATAAGGAGGCAGGGGCTTAGACATTATTTTTGATCAGCAAAAAAAGAGATACTTTATTGATGAACGAAGATAGAATTACATCAATAAAGAAGAAAGGGGAAAGGAAGAATGAGTGCAAAAAGTATCATAACGAAACAAATCAGTCCCAATTAGGTTGGCACCGATAAGACCGCCCAATCATATGCTAGCACACCATCCAAAATTAGTAAGTAACCAACCACAAACACCAAACCCAACCACACCCAATAAAAGCTAAACAAACCAAAATCAACAAATACATAATCAAAATCAGTAGCAACAATGGTTGGTAAAATGTATCTCTGCAGCAACAGCCAACAAGACCAGCAAACAGCATCAAAAAGACCAGCAACAAAAGCAGAAGCAGCCATCTCAACTGGATCACTGCCCAAACAGCTTAAACAGCAAAGAGATACTCCTCACAGGTACTCATTTTCACCTTGTTCTTAGTGGCAACTTCTCACATACTGCATATTAAAGGCAACATCCGTAATAGAAAATGAGCAGTTTGGATCAAAAGATTTCCACCAAAGAGCTACCCTGACTTTAATGAGTTTACATAATTCCACCAGGTTAGGTTGTATACCAGAGAATAAGCAATCATTCCTACATTTCCAAATTGACCAGATCATAGCTGCTGGGATAACTCTCCAAACTTGACTTTCCTTTTTCGTAGCCCTTCCAATGACCCTGGAACTACCCATGGCAACCCCCACCACTGCAGTATATGTATATTTGACCAGATTTTCCACACAGCAGGACAGAAAAGAAGGGTGTGATTCAAAGACTCCACTTCTTTTTCTTTTTTGTTTTTTTGCAGGTTGGCATTTTTTTTTTTTTAAAATTAGCAATAACATTGATGCAATGCAAATCAAACTTACAATGATTACAATTAGATTACATTAATAATAATAAAAAAAAAAAAGTGGCCGAGGTGAAAATGCATCATGAGTTGGAAAATATATCTCAACCACATTGGCATATGGAACGCCAAAACCAACCGAAAATAGAAAGCAAAAGAGGAAATCTGACGTGACAACCAAAAAAAAAACAAAGAAATAATATCTCCATACTTCCCTGAACAGAAAAAACAATACAAGCATAGCCAAAAGCCATGCCACCCAGGGGAATCTACATATAGCACTTTATCAAAGGCACTCCAGTAAAATAAATAAGCAACAATTAGCAATTAATAAAAGACCAAGATCATCAACATTATAGAAATGGCACAAAATTTGTCGATTAATGAAAAAAAAGACCAAGATCATGATCAACATCAGTAAACGCTGTGAAGTAGCAGTGAAGTTCATCATTTGAAAAATCTGAGACTCAACATTGTTTGGTTTCCCCAAAATTTAATTTAACCCAAAAAAGCGACTCTAATCTTGACTAAATCAACAGCTTACTGGGGAGGAACCAACCAGGTGACCAAAAAAACAGAGTGACCAACAGAACAAAATAACAGCACAACTCACGTGCTCTAACCTAATTAGTTGGAACATACCTCTCTTTTTTTTTTCTTTTTTCTTTTTTTATGCTTCTATCTTGGTTCCTATTGAGGTTAGTGATTTGGCACATGCCTTGATACTTTGATGCTTCTATCTTGAGGTTACGCATTTTAGTGGTGTACGCGGTTTGGTTGAGTCGGGGATTCGTGAGAAAAAGTCTAAGAATAATAATAGTTGATAAATGTACCTCGACTCTTATACCAATTCATTGTCCAATGTCATAGTTACTACATACAATCAAACATACAGAATAGCTATTTCACATCTATTGGCAAGAAGGACTTTTATCCAATCACTCTTATTCTTTGAAGGACAAATCCACACACGTGTACACTCACTTGAAATGGTAAGGGTGGGGAACCAAAAGTGATTAAAAAAAAAAATCTAGTTTATATTTTTATCTCCTTTTCTTTTCATTTCCTTCATCTTTACAAATTCTTACTCAAATCGATCATCCAAACAACCTTAAAAGCAAAAATTTGAAGAACCTTTGAAAATGAATTTTACTTGTCATTCCACTTTTCCAACCTCTTCCTAGCTTTTTCCACCTGCAATACATTCAAACTAATTTTCAACAAAAGTGGGTGTAATAATTTTTTTAATTTAAAATAATTATAATTTTGCTTTCCTATTTTATAGCCATCAGATTTATAATGAAAATCTTCACAAACATGTAATGGAGATGATCAAAGTACACGTGTCGAATAATTGGCTTTATATGTTATGTGAATGGTGTAAGAAATTTGTAAAAAGGTCAAGAGAAATATGAAGAGTACCTCCTTCTTCCAATCAGTTCGACAAGTCACCCATACCAAAATCATGGTTTGCATCAGTGTGCCCCCTATCATCCCTGACCATATTCCCTACAAACACCACACATAGTTATTTGAAAATGTACTGTCACTCTTTATGTAAACAATAAGTCTAGGGACATAAAACTGTAATAAAAAAAAATTGCTTTCCGCTCATGGACCCTTCCATCAAATATGTAAGATTATATTTATTTTTTTGTGTTTAGTTCTGTGTCCCAAGACTTA
This sequence comes from Camellia japonica, assembly GCA_030407325.1. Classification (NCBI taxonomy): domain Eukaryota; kingdom Viridiplantae; phylum Streptophyta; class Magnoliopsida; order Ericales; family Theaceae; genus Camellia; species Camellia japonica. Next base: position 40,354,134 of record JAPPVO010000032.1, on the reverse strand, counting down.
TTGTATTGACAAAAAATCGGGCATATATGCAACTACAAGAATAGAAGAAAACAGATGAGTTATTGAATAGCCAACCTTAGCACCCAATTTGAAGTGAAAACCGAGTAGCAAACCCAGCGGGATCCCAACTACATAATAACAGCTGACATTCACGTATGCAACGAAAGCTTGCCATCCACACCCCACAGCAACTCCTACATTCATCTCATGTCACATTCAAGTTAGAAGATGAAATAAAAGTGAAGTCGTTTATAAGTGAATTTGAATGATTATGGTTATATTTGATTCACAAATAGGAAGCAAGAGAAGACTCTTTCATCTAGAAATAAATTATAAAGTGTTGGATTCAGATTTTATGACCCGTTGTAACTTATTATGAGAGCTCTTTTATTCTGCATATGTGGAATTATTTTGTCCCGAAATAGGTGGGATAACTTATCCCAATATAAGACTTTTGTTACAAAATGACTAAAATACTCTCTTCAGGATAAAATATTACAGAGGGCGGGGGAGGAAACAGAGAAAAAGCCGAGAAATAGGGAAAAAAAGATGCCAATGAACCAATTTGCAAAACAAACACCATAAACCAAAACAAAACCCTTTCATGATGCTTTTATAAAGACATAAAATTCTCTCAAATTCAATTGTAGAAATGGAAAATGCTTTGATTTAAGTTTTGAAGCAAAGCTTACCGGACAAGACGGGTTGGATTCCATTGAGGATGAGGGAGAAGGCAAGAAGTGGACAAAGTTCTGATACAGCTCTGGCCACAGTTTCACCATCTGTGAAGGCATAGCTAATGACATTGCGCAATGCGAGGACAACAATTGCTGCTATCAAACAGAGTATGAAAGAGACTAAGTTCACCACTACTACTGAAAATGCTGCTGACTTGTCATGTCCGGCGCCAAGCTCATTGCTTACCCTCACACTGCTTAGCATATATATATATATATCATCAACATAAATATTTGTGTTACATGTAACTTCTAATAGCATTGTCATTCAATGTCTTTTCTCTCATTTAAATTAAAAAGTGGATTTAAATACAGCCTTGAATCCTACCCATGACATTACTTACAGTTAATCATGGCATCTTGGTTGTGATTCTTTTGTGAAATTGAGTTGCGAAAAATAAAAAATAATTGTGAAAAAAATAACTCCCAAATATTTTGTGGATTTGATGGTCTTGTATGTATCAAAGACTAAGAAGAAAAGTTTGAGAATTAATATCGATAATTATCATATTTTAACAGGCAGATTAATGAATGAATTGAATATATGGAATATATGGCTAACCTTGCCGCTGCATTGAACCCAGTTGGGATCACCATTACACTTCCCGCAATTAGCAGACTGCAGGTAAAACCAAGCAAACAATTATGGAAAAGCACATCACTTTCAAGCAATTATTATTTATTTTTTTCTAAGCAATGATATGCATAATTTTTTTAAAAAAAATTACTAAAAATTCTACAAAATATTCACATGATTAAGTCCCACATGGTGTGGGTCTCACACTCGTGTGAGTATTGTGTGAAATTTTTAACAATTTTTTTGGAGTTTCTAGTATTGCTCAAATTTTTATGTGTAGAATGATTGACTTTTTGTAGTACTTTCATTACCAAAAATACCCAACATTATCCTCATAAACTAAGTTAGCATGTTTTACTAACAAAAATTTTCGTAAATAATTTTTCGTGTTTTTTTAATATTTACAAATAACTTTCCATATATAGAACAGGAGGGAATTTTTCTTACCAAATAGAAAGTGAATCCAGAGCCAACTTAGGATCATGAAGCAACCCAGCCACAAGAAGAATAATCTGATAATACCATGACTCCAAACATATCATCACCGCCGATGCAGCTGACAGTTTAAAGAACTCCATAAGCCCAGAAAAGGCCTGAAAACTAAACCCAGACCAAGTGTGCTTACACCTGGGGCTTCTCACTATATAAATAAACTGACCCACAACAATAATCCACCAAGACAAGCTCAACACCAACCCAGCACCCAACAAACCAAGCCCAACCTTGTACAAAAAAACCCACGTTAACACGAGGTGTACCATAAATGTGGCACCTGAAATGAGTGCACTCGGTAACACTATGCTCTGAGCTTGAAGAAACTTTTGTATGGGGAAATTTATCGCAAATGCGTAGATTTGGGGGATGAGTCCATGGACAAACAAGGCTGCAGCTGAAGCGATTTCGTTGGATTGACCGAGGAGTTTGAGTATGGGCTTGGTGAAAATGGAGATGAGAGTGATGAAGATGCCAGTTATAGAGAGAATGATGGTTGATCTTTGGAAATATATGCCCAGCATTTCGTATTTCTGGGCTCCGTATGCTTGTCCGCATAGTGTTTCTACTGCACTTCCCATCCCCATCTGTTCATTGCTAACATGGATTAATTGCAAATTTTACGAATTGTTTTATTCACTGACGTCACATGTAGTAGTAAAATTTTGGGTAAATTACAAATACACCTCCTGTGATTTTGGAAATTACATTCCATCCCTCTGAGGTTTCTAATTTCATAACAAATCGCTCTTTTTACTAATAAATTATCAAGTCAATTAACAGTTTTTAATGATGTTAGAAATATGTTTCAATTAATAATTTAGGTAATTTTATTATTGTATAGAAGAGCAATTATGAATTTCATTTTTTTAGTTAATTCTGTTAAATAAAAAATACTAACAATGACGTATTTGTAATTTTTCAAACCACAAGGGACAATTTGTACTTTAAGAAAATCTCAGGGAATGTATTTGTAATTTATCTTAAAATTTTAGTATCGAAAGAATAATCAATTGCAATAATATGATAGATGTCAATATGATACTAGTAATTGAATTTAATAAAATTTGAGACAAATTATATTTGTGATATTTGTAGTTTGTTTCTTGTGTTAGTTTGGCTTATATAATTTCAATGGTATCAATTTTATCTTTTAACATTTCATATTGTGTCACTTTACTTCTATTCATAACATCTATTAAAAATTGAATTAAAAAAAGGAATGCATCCCTTATTTAACTTATTATTAAAAGATAAAATTGGTTCTCAGCGGAGCAGTGAGAAAAAAAATTACATTTTTATGATGATACAACTCTTCTATATGTATTGTGCAAATTCATTTATGTGCTTTGTACAATTCTTTCTACATGTCAAAATTATATCGAAATTTTTTTTTTCATTTATAATATAATTTTTTTTCCACTACTCCATATGTTTGCAATTTTCCCTTGTTAAAACCGTCACAAATAAAATACCCTCCTCATCCAAGCCTGCAATAAAATGTCTAAAAGCGATGCAAAATGAAACCGTGATTGTCCCATAGGCCCAATAATAAAAGACTAATAGTCTCCTTATCTAAGGCCCATAAAAAATATTCCTTCTCCAAAAATCTGTTTAAAATTAATTAATTTTTATTATAAGTCCCAATAATAGAGGTTGAATAAAAGTTATTATTCATTAGAGTATGCATGAGAACAAAAAGTGGAGTGAAATAGAATGTCTATTTCTATTTAACTGTTGGGTTGCAGGTAAATATTGAATGACATTTTTATTTTTATTTTTAAAAATAAATTTGTTATTTAATTTTTAAAACAAATATGATAAAATAATGTGATTAAAATTATTGGACAAATGACTTAAATGGCTGAAATAATATTCATCTAGCAATCAAGGACATTTTTTTTTTTTTTTTTTTTAAAGATTGATAGCAATTAAGGACTTGAACCAGAATGTGCCCTTGACAAAAACATGTTAGGTAATAAAACTGATCACATTAAATTAAGACATAACATGTCAGATAACCTCCGGTTTAATAATAACTTCTTACCCAACATTTTCGCATCCTTTGTTTTTTTTTTTTTGGTTTTAAAATCTGTTTATTTTTTGATTTGAAAAGTCATTCTTTACTTGAAAAGTACGGGGATTCTATTTACGTCAAAAAAATAATTAAATATCTCTAATTAAAATTTTAAAATTTTAATTTTTATTATATCTTAATGTAAATTTATTAATAAAAGTAACACATTAAATTTTAAAATGATTTTTTTTTTTTTCATGATATACCCTAATTACATATGCATGTTTTACCTTCTTCTCTAAGTTTCAATTATTTTCTCTTCTTTTTATCCCTCACTCCAAATCTCCAAACTATTCTACCAAAACTTACTATTATCAATATCATCATTTCTTATCCTTGCAAAAAAAAAAAAAAAAAAAAAAATCGAACAAAATTAAATAATAGATGGGAATAATAATAAAAATTATTTTTTGAAACAATCCATCAAAAAGGAGATAAGTATTTACATTTGCATTTTTTTCTTAAAAATGAATATTTAGCTTATTTAACGTCATTATTATTCGGATTTTCATATCCGAACAAATTCACTTTGTTCGGATCTGAAAGTCCGAACCAAACAATATTGTTCGGCATTTTAAGTTTGAACATGGTCATTTTGTTCTTATTTAGGGGAACCTTGAAGGGTAATTTGAGAAAAATTATAGATTATACTAAGAGTAATATAAAACTCTAAATAATAGAACAGAGTATACTGAAAATTTGGGAGTATTTAATAATCTTCCGAAAAATACCACTTCACACACCTAAAAGACAGAAAAAAAAAAAAAAAACAAACAAACAAACAAACAAACCGCATAAAAATGGGCCAGTTCATCGATCTATTGGATTACCCAGGGGGCATTTCATTAATCCAAATTATTTATTTTTAAATATTTGTCGAGCAAATTAGTTATATAATTAGATTAAATTTGTTTTACAATAAAATAATTGTCAATCTATTATTAAAATTATATTTACTGTATTCTTTTAAAATTCAAATGCAATCCAATTATATAGATACAAATGTTTGATCAATATTATTTTTTATATGAATGACATATTCAAAAAATATTAAGATGAACCATTCAAATTACTAAAATGGACCGAAGTAGGCTAATGCCCCTTTAACTGGTCCCTTGAATCGAATTGCTAGACTGGAGTAAAGGTATTGGTCCCAAAATAAAAACGAAGAAATAAATAGGACTTAGAATGTATTATTCCGGCTTGCTCAATGAGGTGCATTATGTACTCTACTTTGATAAGTTATTTCGTTAATTTTTTAAGCTTCAGCGTGTAAATCATTAATAATTTTTTCAAAAAACTTGATTCAATAATTATTGATCACTTGATTTTATTAAAAAATTAAATTGGCTACTTTTGAAATAATTACTTGCCATCTCTTTTTTTTTTTGTTTTTTTTTTTGTAAAAAAAAAAAAAAAAAACCAGCATAATAAATTATAGAGAGATGATTCTCAAATTAATATATATCTTGTTGGAAAATAATGATTTTTCGACAACTTTAATTTGAAATTAAAGTAGGACTCAATTGCCAGTTGAGGTGGGTTTGAGTGGTTTTGTATTCTCTCAAGTGAGAAGATTATATATAAAAATGATGGGCCGAAACCATTGAGTTGTGAATAAGAATTGTCTCATAAAGTGGGCATCAATAGAAGTTGGGCTTGGGTCTAAGCCTGGACTTGGACTTAATTTTAGTCTTGGTCTGGACTGGCCTAGGCTTATGTATGTGCATGTGTTGGACTTAGTCTTGGGATGGGCTAGATTGTGCTATGCTAGACTAGACTTGTCTTATGTATATGTTTTAGACTGGGTTTGGATCGGACCGTGACCTAACACCCGTATTCATTTTGTGACCCATATAGTTGGATTATTTAAATAGCATTACATATATATATATATATACATATTTATTTATTCAACCTTTGTAACTCTCATCTTTTTCTGATAGAGTTGATGATCATATTATGCACATGAGAGTTTTGCACCTTGGTAACTTTAGCCCTAATGGCTAGACTTGATGGCCATTGATGCTAGGTTTTATGGTAGCCTTCATGGCTAAAACCCTTACTCTACAAGAATAAAAAGGGCTTTTCCTCTCCAATTTAGAAGAAGAGTTTTTGACAGATTTTTGATGGAAAATGGAGATGGTGTTTTGAGATAAAAAAAAGTTGGAGATGATTTTTTACACCAAAGAAAAATTCTCCTATCTTCTTTTATTAGCCCATTCTTTGGTTTTTGTTAGAGAGAGTGCATATCCATTGTCAAGTTCGCCGAAGCTATTCAGAAGGTGCTTCTGTATTAGTTGGTTTCGACTATCGTATCCTGGAAGAAAGACACCGGTGTACCTCCAGCATCCATTGGGAGGTGGTGAATCTGTTTTAAGGAAACTATCTAGTGCAGACTTCGGTTTGTTTCTTTTCTTATCATTTGTTCTTAAATTTTTCAATATCTAGTTTATAAAGATCAGTTCTAATCTTTAGTTATCCATGTTAATAATTTGTTTAATTAGTAATGTAATCTAATTCATTTCTGTAATGTTAGTTGTGTAGTTTATTCTGTATTTGATTCTTTAAATAATAAAAAAAATTGTTCTGTCATTTCTATTTAATTTATTTTATATATATATATATATATTTTTTGTATTATTATGGAAAAATACCAACAATCTTAAAACAATTTTTTATATATAGGTTTTGATAAAACAATTTAGTTTTTATTATAATTTTATTCTAGTGACTCTTGGAATTAAAATTAATTTAATTGCCAAGAGTTATTGGAATTTGAGTTGTTTGTTTCAAGTAATTTATTCATACAATTTATTTTATGTTAATTAATTGTTATTGCATGAGTTATTTGATGGTTAGTGCTTAAGTTGCTAGGAGTTTATAAAAATAAAATAAGAATTTTATTTCTTAATATTCTTAATAATTTATTTGATTTGTTTGTTATTTGTTTTCTGTTGTAGTTAATTTTCTCTATAGGTTTACCAAAACGCGAAAAGCAGGATATATAATACGAACAAATATAATAAATTGGAATTAGTAAATTGGACTACTACTTTTTTATTTGAACAGGATTAGCTTTGCATGGAATAAGGAATAATATTAGACCTTCAGAATTTTAGTGAATTTAATTATTCACTTTATAGTTCAATTTTATTTCGGGTTTATTCCGTTTGTTGTTTTGAAAGTTTGGTAACAATTTAGATTTAATTTGATTAATTAAATTCTGGAAAAAACAAAGAGCTGAATTTTGAGAATGTTAAGAGATTCGGCTAGTTAAGAGGTTTCCAACGATATAATCTCTAAACAGGTTTGTTTTAAGAGAAAATTTAGTAAAACAGTTTGAATTTTTTTTTCTATATAATGACCTTATTTCTGAGTTTGCTTATAATTATGTTGTATTATAAGGTGGATGGATCCTAAGAAAGAATTAGTCCATGGTGGAATAATTTTGCATTATAATTCTATCAATTAATTGTTGTTTCGGTTGTGAGTTTTTCCATGTCTTGATGTATATAATCAAGTGAATTACTCCAAACATTGTTGTGTATTGTTGGAGTTTAACTCTATTGTTTATAAGATTATTTGCTTATAGTTAGATGGTTGGAATGCCAATGTTATGACCATAATAGTCTTATATATGTAGTTATTTCATAGCCATGAAACTCATGACATTTTTGTAACTGCAATACATCTATAGCCTTTGAATTATACATTGTGAGTTATAACTGAAATTACTTGTGTATGTTCACTTTGTTGGTTCATTAACTCATCTTGTATCCAAGTATATATATGAACAATGAGCATAGAGATTTAGCAACAATGAAGATAGAGTTTTGTAATGTGTTTTATACAAAGAAAAGCATTACAAGTGGAGAAGTGTGGTTTTGGCTAAACAAATGATTTTGGATGCAACCATGAACTCCGTTTTGCAAATTTAGATAATTTGTAATTGTAACAGTTGCATTTTCATTTCCATTTGTAGTGGTTTTTAATTTCTAATTTGTAATAGTTTCACCATAGTGAAAGGAAAGGGGGAAGGAAAAAATTATACACCTTCGAGTTTAGAGAAAGTTCGCGAGATTAATTTTATTATTTCCAAAGTGTTTTGGTTTTCTGTAATAGAAACCAAAGTTTAGCCTTGGCTATAGAGTATTTTTGATTTGTTAAGAAATGGAAGATAAGATGAATTTGGTGTCAAACCTTTGTAATTAGAGAAAGTCTTTGGGTTTAATCTTTTTATCCCCAAAGTGGTAGAAAACCAAGTTTTAAGAAAGTCTTTGGTTATAATTTGATTATTTCCAAATTGTTTTGTTTTGGGGGGAAAAAAAAAAAACAAATTTTAGCATTAGCTAAAATATTTCTGATTTTTATTTAGAAATAATGGGCTCAGTTCCGAGAGTACCGGTTAACTTTTATGAGTGGTGTAATTTTGATAGCAATTTTTAATTGCTTAGTAGTTTTGTAAACTTGGTTTATTTTAACCTAGTTTATTCCCTAAAAAACTTAATTCTAAATTTGTTTCGCATAGACTAGGAGTCAATATGCTCTTGAAAGTTTTGTCTAAAGTTAACTGGGTCTTAAGTGAGACTGGTGTGACCCCTCCAGTCTTCTTGGAAACTTTCTTGACCATGTTCGATTCTAGGGTAAGTAGTGAGATCAGTTTTGAATTAAATTTCGGACTTTGGGATTTTCTAGAGTTAAGTTTAGTTTCTGCAAAAACAGAATAGTGAAATTATGTTGTGATTTTTCAGAAATGGCTTCAAGAGGTGACAACAGGAAATGTTGTTCCACCGGACAACCTTAAACCTTGCAAGGTTCTTAAAGGAAGATCTAGAGAGATCAAATGTGATTAAAGGAAATCATAAGATTACATGATGATATCTCTGAATTTATCAGAGACAATTAGTATGTTATCCTTGTGTCAATTATAACACGTATGATTGCTATGTGGCTTTGCTTAAGAGCAAATATGAGATAACCCGTTAGGGTGTGTGAATGCATTTTTTGAATTTTTATAATTCTGAATATATTCTTGAATTGGTAGCTCTTAATGAGTGCAAGATCACTGATCACAGAGATAGAAAACTGATGGTTCCTAGGAGGTGTTAGACCGCTGGCTACACAGTGATGAGATTATGGTTCCTAGAAATAAATAGATTACTGATCATATGTTAAGACATGATGGTTCCTAGTAGTAAAAGAGTCTATTGATCATATGTCAAGACATGATGATTCCTAGTAATGAAATGGTCTACTGATCCTACGTCAAGACGTTGTGATTCTTAGTAGTAGAGTGACCATTGATCACATGTCAAAACATTATGATTCCTAGTAGTAGAAAGTCTACTAACCACATGCTAAAAAATTAGTGATTCCTAGTGATAAAACTACTGGCCATATTATGAAGTTTCGAATAGTAGACTATTGAACACTAGATCTGTGTTTCCTAATATTAAGGCTATTTTCTTCAAAGTGATAGGTTGGACCAAATTTGTTTGGTGCCTTGAATTCGGAATAGACCTAATTCGGTTGATGACGGTCTGGGAATGTGTTTTCTGTGATATGATTATAAGTGCCTCATAATCATTGTGACACAAGAAATTGTTTAAAGACCCTGCATGATTTTTTGGAAAGGCTGAAAGCCTTCGTATAAATTCTACAAATGTGGCGATGTCATGCAAAAGGTGGCAATACCTAAACCCAAACGGGTAGGATAGCCTTAAAAATTCGTTGACTTTGTATTCAGCGGTTATGCACAATATAGTAGTGCATATTGGTTTCCTAGTGGACAAGTCTGATATTTAAATTTACACAAGAATACCATCATGGAATTAAGGAAACGATTTTCATGAGAAAAAAGATGAGCCTAGAAGATGTTAAAAGACTAGGACTTTAAAGTTCCTCTGTCCAATCTTCTTAAACCTATATGGTGGCTTGTGAGGCTAAAGCTTCTTTGAAGTTGTAATTTCTCTAGAAAGAAGTTATTAATTTAACTTTATCTTGCATAGGTAGCAAGCCGTAGAATGCAAGTGAATAAAAGCCGATGAGATAGTCTTGTTATCAAAAGATACCTAGATTACTTTGATACATGATCATCAGCTATGGTGAGTGTGATTGCAATTATGCGAAGTCCAGAGATACTTCAAGATGGATAGTCAGATAGCTTTCCTATATGAAGATTTAGTTGAATAAATTTTTATGAAACAACTTGAAGGGTTTGTCGGTTCCAAGATGGGGAAAGTTTGTAAGCTTGGGAAATCTTTATATGATTTGAAACAAGGACAGTAACACTGGCATGAGAAATTTGACAACACAATGTTGTCAAGAGAGTTTTAAATTAACAGGGATTAACAAATATGTGTATGTCAAAGACACTGACAAATAGATATGTCAGTTTGTGTTTGTACGATTGGTAATTATGAGAAGATGTTCAGAATTACCAAGAAGTTGTTAAATTCTAAGTTTGACATGGGCCTTACAAATGTGATTACCAGAACATCTGGTAGTATTGTACTTTCTCAATCTCATTATGTTGATAAGATACTTGAGAAATTTAGTAAATCAGATACAAGTGTGCCAAGTACACCGGTATGCTTGAGTCTACATTTGGCCGAGAATAATGGTGAGAGTGTATTTCAACTAAAATATTCTCGGGTCATTGGAAGTTTAAAGTATCTGATGAGGTGTACAAGGCCATGTATAGCCTACTCAGTAAACAGGCTAAATAGATACACAAGTAATCCCAATGCCTATCTTTAGAGGGCGTTTGTGCAGGTACTAAGATACTTACAATGAAGTCGGGATTATGGGTTGCATTATCCTAGATATTCAGTCGTACTAGAAGGGTACAGTGACGTCACCTGTATATATGATATAAAGGCTACAAATCCATTAGTGGATTTGTTTTCATTATTGGAGGTGCAGTTGTGTCTTGAAAATCTTCCAAGAAGATGTGTAACACGAGATCAATGATAGAATCGGAGTTCAGTGATTTAGATAAAGCTATCGAAGTAGCTGAATGGCTTTGCCATTTTTATGAGGATATTCCATGTTGATCAAAATTTGTGCTAGTAATTTTGTATACTTTACGATAACTAATCAAGTATTGGTAGGGCACAGAATAATATGTATAATGGAAGGTTTAGACATTTTCGTTGAAGGCATAATTCCATACGACAACTACTCTCCTGTGTTGTCACTATAGACTATGTAAAGTCTAAGGACAATATTGCGGATCTATTAACCAAAGGGTTAAATCGAGAGTTAGTAAGAAGTCGTTAAGGGGAATGGGGTTAAGGCCTTTAGCGAATGTTACCAGAATGGAAAACCCAACCTAGTTGACTGGAGATTCCAAGATCTAAGTTCAAAGGGATAACCTAATTGTGTGTAACGGGTGAGTCATTGAAGAGGTAAATCCTCTTGCATATTCTTTATACAGTGATACCCTATGGAGTGGAAGGTTAAACTGATGTTTTTAATGACCTAAGAGTTGTGAATAGTCAACCGTGGTATAACGAGATACCTTATATAGGTCACCAATGTGAGTGCGAAGTGAGGCCGCTTCTTTAAGAATTGACGAGGCCAAATTCTGTAAAAACACTCAGTAAACCAGGCTAGTGTTCTAGGGCCAACCCGGACACACCAATGAGAACAAGAACAATAGTTAGAGTGACTCCTGTGTGAGGTCTATTGTCTCGGTCAGCCAGTAAATCTGATAGGCTTCACGGCGAAAGGTTCAAGGCCAACAGCTACCTTTTATGATGCAGAGTTATTTTGTGTGCTCTCTCTCCCAGTCTTTGTTGTTAAGCATTGTCTGTTTTTCTTTATTCGGCCAATATTATTCATTTGGAGGATTGTTGGAAAATAATGGTTTTTCGGCAACTTTAATTTGAAATTAAAGTAGGACCCAACCGCCAATTGAGGTAGGTCTGAGTAGTTTTGTATTCTCTCAAGTGAGAAGATTACAATATAAAAATGATGGACCGAAACCACTGAGTTGTGAATTAGAATTATCTCATAAAGTGGGCATCAATAAAAGTTGGGCTTGGGCTTGGGCCTAGGCTTAGACTTGGACTTAGTTTTAGTCTTGGTCTGGACTGGCCTAGGCTTGTGTATACGCATGTGCTGGACTTAGTCTTGGGCATGGGCTAGATTGAGCTATGTTAAACTAGGCTTGTCTGATGCATATGTTTTAGACTGGGTTTGGATCGGGTTATGACCCAACACCAGTATCCATTTTATCGCCCATATAGTTGGATTATTTAAATAACATTACATATGTGTATATATATATTTATTTATTCAACATTTGTAACTCTCATCTTTTGATGATAGAGTTGATGATTATATTATGCACATGGGAGTTTTGCACCTTTATAACTTTAGCCCTAATGGCTAGACTTGATGGCCATTGATGCTAGGTTTTATGGTAGCCTTCATGGCTAAAACCCCTTCTGTACAAGAATAAAAAGGGCCTTTCCCCTTCAACTTAGAAGAAGAGTTTTTGAGAGATTTTTTTATGGAAAATGGAGATGGTGTTTTGAGATAAAAAAGTTGGAGATGATTTTTTACACCAAAGAAAAATTCTCTTATCTTTTTTTGTTAACCCCTTCTTTGGTTAGAGAGTGCATCCATTGTCAAATTTGCCAAAACTATTCAGAAGGTGCTTCTGCATTAGCTGGTTTCGACCGTCGTATCCTAGCAGACAGACGTCGATCTACCTCCAGCATCCATTGGGAGGCGGTAAATCTATTTTAAGGAAACTGTCTAGTGCAGGCTTTGATTTTTTTCTTCTCTTATCATTTGTTCTTAAATTTTTCAATATTTAGTTTACAAAGATGAGTTCTAATCTTTAGTTATCCATGCTAATAATTTGTTTAATTAGTAATGTAATCTAATTCATATCTGTAATTTTAGTTGTGTAGTTTATTCTGTATTTGATTCTTTAAATAATAATAAAAAAAATTATTTTGTCATTTCTATTTAATTTATTTTATATATTTTTCTTGTATTATTATGAAAAAATACTAACAAATCTACCTATAGAAACCCAAAAAAATTAAACACAACAAATAATCGAAATGAAATCCAAGGCCTGGGTCAAACTCAACTATTGAATTCATATTGGTAGACTGATTAATGAAATTTGATCAAACAAAAACCCACAAGAAACACAAGAAAATTGGGATGTGGGGATCACATTTTTATGAATGGTATTATCTACACGGCCTATTTTGGAAAGTAAGTTAAAAATCATTTTTTTTAAATATATTTTTTAGCTTTTATTGAAAAAACATACCAAAAAAAAAAAAAATAGAGATGTGATGTGACCCAAAAAAGCCAAAAAAATGACTTTTCACTAATTTTTCAAAATAAACCTATATATATCTACTCTTTTTTTTTTTTTTTTTTGACAAAATAAAGAAAGTAAGAGCACAATCAAGACGTGACATATATTTTTGTCCTCATCATACAATTTCTAAAGGAGAAAATAATGTTGGATTGGTGGAGTGGCTTTAATCTGCTGTTGGATTAGTGGAGTAGCTTTAAATTTAAGAAAATGCTCAAGTGTATGTGGGAAGCCTTGCCATATGTGGTTATGTGGTTTGTGTGGAAGGCCAGGAATGAAATCAAGTTTGCTGGATCAGTGGTTAACTGGCGTGAAATTTGTGAGTCTATTAACTTGCACATGGCTCTTTTGGTGAAGTACCATATTAAGGGGGTGGATTTTCCAGTCAATTATTTGTTTTATAATTTGAAGTCTATTTGGGAGCTATGAGAAGTGGCTACTGTTTATTTTCTTTGCTTTGGTTTATTGTGGTTAGTTTCTTTTTTTTTTTTTTACTTTCTGTTGTTTGGTTCCTATGTTTTGGTCTCTGTTTGTTGTGGGTCTGTTGGTTGAGTTCTCCTCAACTAGCTTTTGGCAAGTGTAAGTATATGATTGGGTGGCTTTTCTTGTGCTAACCTAGTTAGGATAAGTAGGGCTCACTATGATGTTATTAGAACTACTTTTGCCTATCTTTATTGATGTAAGATGTAAAAGATTTAAGTTTATTTTTGTTAATAATAATAATAATAATAAAAAAAAAGGAGATAACGTTTCACTAAAAGAATTCAAAATAATTATGGCACTTACTAATTTACCCTGTCCCTTATACAAATACGTATATAGTTTTGTATGGGGAAGGCCTTTGCTATTCTACTCATATTTGTTAACCATCACTTCCTCTATATTTAATAGTATCAGTATAGCGACCCCGGTTTCTAACTCAACCTTTATGGTGTTTCGGACTCGGGTCTTGTGGTTTAATGTTGTTGTTATGTCTTCTCCTCCTCTTACTCTTTGAATTTGAGTTTTTGGGATGTCTTGGGCGTGTTCAAAATAGGTTGGTTGGTGGTTGGTCTAGAACCTTGTTGCCCAAAATTTTGGTCTTCCGCTCGAGCGGGTCCTTTTGCGTTCAAACGGGGTTTGCAATCCTTTAGTACGTTGTGTGTCTGCAAAAATACTGCAGAAGTGTTTTTTACGCTCGAACGGGTCTGAGCTTGAGTGGCTTTCTTGTGCTTGGCGACTGTCTGAAGTCTATAAAATACTGGACAAGTGTATTCTACGCTCAAGCGGGTCTCGTTGCGCTCGAGCGGGTTGTGCCTTGCTGTTGTGTATTGGCGCTCGAGCGGGTATAATTTATGTGTCTAACGCTCGAGCGTCAAACTCTCCGCTCTAGTAGACTGTACATATATCAGATCGCGAAAATGACTTTTTAAATCACTTTTTCTGTCATTTCTCTCTCTAAAACTTTCCAAAACCCTAGATTGAGACCTTCTCTCTCTAAAATACACTCTCTCTCTACATTTTGGCCTTGATCTAGTGATTTCTAACCCTTGTGTCTTCATTAAAAAGTTGGAGCTTCTCAAGATCTTCCATTTGATCCGAGTAAAATCAAGTTTGGGCGTCATTGAGGTTTCTTCACTTCTCCTTTGAGCTTCTACACTTGAGGTAGGGATATTCTACTCTCCTATATGGGTTTTAACATAAGTATTAGTCATTTTGTATAAATGGTAGGATTGTGGAAGATTTGGGTGAAGTTAAGGTTGGGGTTTTGATATTTGAAAGAGGGGTTTCCTATTTTGGGGTTCCATGTGTATGTGAGACCTTGAAAATGAGGTTGCTTGTGTATAATGGGGAGGATGTGACCTTGAGTGCAATATTTGAAGAAAATTGGGAAAATGCCCTAAAATGAATTAAATAACTATTTTGTATAAATAGTGAATCAAATGTGGAAAGATGAAATTGGTTTGAGAATCATGAAATTGGAGGAAATTGGGATTAAATGGTGTAATTGGATCAATGAATCATTCACCTATGGAAAATGTGATATATTATATGTTGAGAAATTTATTTATCTGTTTAGATATATCTGTTTTGGGCTATCGGTGAAGGATAGCCATGATTGTTGTAGAAACTGCATGTTGATTAGGTAAATTAAAACTAATCAATTTGAATATGTCATTGAGTATGACAGTTGGAAGTATACATTGTATATGTGATTGAATTGATCATTGTATATGACAACGCATTTAAATACATTGTATATGTATCTTTGTTTGGGAGGAGATAGGGGATGTACTCCATTGTTTGGGAGGAGATAGGGGATGGATTCCATGGATAATTAAGTTGGCCGGAGTGTCCAGGGTGAAAGTCCCGAAATCTTATTTATATTTGGATGCCGGTTCCCTCGGACGTAGTTCCGTAAATGGCAAGTTATGGAAGTGTATGAATGATGTTTATGATTGAAGTGTTCATGAATGAGTTGCAGTCTCATTTTGAATTGTTTATATGATAATAAATTATGTCAATGAATTGACTTGGGTAATAACTAAAAGTGAATGGAAATGTGGGTATCAATATTGATTGATTAATGAAAAGGTTTATGATGGTTCATAAGTGTTAAACATTTATCGAATGCTAATGTTTTAGTTAATTCTCATATGTTATTTAGCATATCTCTACTGGGCATTGGCTCACCCTACTTGGGACACAATTTTTCAGGTATAGGTGATATACCGCCTCTAAAGTCTTAGCTTGGGAGGTTTAGGAGTTGAAGACTCCCTTTTGATATTTTGTTTTGATGGTTAAATATATATTCAAGCCGAGAGCTTTTCATGTACAGAGTTAGAGCTCTTCTTTTGTTGTAACCAAGTGATAACTTGGAAAGCTATAAGCCCGTAGGACATATATTTTGTTGATAACATGTAATATTTTTGTAAAGAAAACTCTAATGAATGAAAATGTATTCTTTTCCTTATATTCGTGGAACTTGTGAAAAAATGATTTATGTCTTAAATTGAGGGCGTTACAATTAGTAATGTTATGGACAAATAATTTAAATGAAAAAATAAAGGGACATTTACACAAAAGTTCTAATTTATGAACTTATATTTTATTAAGTTCTAACTAAGAGTTTTTGGACTTTCAAGTCCCATTAAATTTTTAATAGTCAGAATTGCTCTTTAAACAATGATTGTTCATCATTTATGATTAATTATAAAGGAACATGATGATTTGACATTTATTTTATTTTTAAAACTTTAAAACATTAACTTTCAAATTAAAAAATAAAAATAAAAATTATGTGGAAAAAAAAAATATTTTTTTTTTTGAAAAAATTGAATTATTTTTTTGTGCAAAACTGAAAATTTTGTGTCTATAACGGAGCATGATAATGGAACATTGATGTGCAAAAAAAAAAAACTTTAAAAATGAAAAAAAACTGATAATGTTCTCAGTTTTAAAACTAGAAAAAATTGATAATGTTCTCAATTTTATTGGATAATTGAATCAAACCATTAAGTAGAAGGGCAAAAACGTTTAATCTCACACTCTGTTTTTTTCATCAATTAGTAAAACAATTATTTGGAACATTACTATGTAAAATTGCTAATGTTCTTAGTTTTAAAAATTGAGAAAAATTGATAATATTCATAGTTTTACTAAATAGGACTTATTGGTTCAAAAAATCTTATATAGGACCTAAGTTACCATAACATTTGTAAATAAGACTTTTAGGTAATTAACTCAAAAATAAATAAATAAAATTTTAAAAAATAATGTGTATTTTAAATTATTCTAAGTGTGAATTCTACAATATAAGAGTTAAATTGGAATAAACACAAATTTTTCTTGAGTATTTTTATGTTTAAGTAGGTGTTTGGCATCCCTTAAAAACACCAAAAAGTCACAAAAAAATAAAACAACCGTGCTACATACCCCCACTGGGGGTCGACCCCCAGTGAGGTGGCAGTCCCTTATTTGCTGAAACTCAAAAAAAAAAAAAAAAAAAAAAAAACAATTTTTTTTTGGTCCACTCCCGGAGTGACACCTCACTGGGGGTTGACCCCCAGTGGGGGTAGGAAGCATTTTTGAAAATAAAAAAGTTAACACTATTCACATGTTTGGGCAGGAAATAAAAGTCTGAATAGACAAAGGGTAAAAAGACATATATGCCCTTGGTATACTCCCCTTCCAACAATGCACTTTTTAGTGAAAAAAAAATTCAAAATAGTGTAGCACAGTGCACTAATGCGGTTAATGCACAGTGCAACACATCACAGTCACCAACATGCACATACAATGCTCAGAAGGGTATCAAAGTAATTTTGCTAGTTGACACAATATTTTAATACGCATTTTTTTCATAAAAAGTCAAAAAGTTATTCCAAACATACATATTTTTTTCCTCTACTTTTTTAGCAAAAAATTCAAAAAGTACACTTATATAGTTCATCCCAAAAAACCCCTTAGTTTTTGATTGCTAGAATTGTTATTTAATCTTTAATTTTGGAAAATACTTGAGACCCCCGCCATTTTTTACCCCCACAATCCCCAATTGATTTGTGATCACACATTATATTTTTTCTTTTTCTTTTTTTCTTTTTTTTCTCCTCTCTCTCTCCTCCCTCTCTCTCACAAATGTGTAGGAGTGTTGGGGGTCTGGATCATTTCTCTTTTCTTATGCCAAAATTAATGCCCTGAGTTCCAAAAAATTGACCATTTTTTGTTCTTTCTTTACTCGTTTTTTTTTGGTATTTTCTTCCTCTTCATTTGTTTGCTAAAGTTTTGAATTGAATGTTTTTGTACATTAAAAAAAGGACCAAAAAAGTATGTGACAATTACTCATTTAAAAACACAAAAGAGTGCAAGTGGGAAAGGGAATACAACAAAGTTAGTTCTAAGATTGAACGATCACCATAGATTTCTATTTTTATTTTGTTAATGACGTAGACTGTCATTTAAAATTGGAATAATTTAATTCAAATTAAAAAAAAAATATTATGGACAAAATTGATAAAATTAAAAAATCTTAAATTTCATTCTTATTATTATTATTTTGTTTCTAATTTATGTAATTGTCTAAAATTATATCAATTTGACTTAACTGAAAACTAGAAGGATAAAATTAACAAAATAGAAATGTGAATGACCAAAATCACACTGAATGAATTTTTTACAAACCATGTGTAATTTATATTTTCTAGTCTTGTAACTTTACTATGATAATTATCATAGTGTATGCTAGTAAATATTGGTTGATATGTACAAGCAAGGCATACGTATGTTGTGTTTGCATACGAGTAATATAAAAGCGAGAAAGAGAGAGCGATTTGATACCAATAAACCCAAAGCGAACAGTTGGATGCCGTTGGTGCCGAGAGAAGCAGCAGCGAGTTCAAGGTTGCCGAGGTGGCCGGAGAAGATCTGGGTGGAGATTGACATGCCGAAGCTCACCAGATATACGAAAATCGCCGGAGCAGCGAGTTTAAACAGTAGCTTTAATTCTATCCAAGTAGCGCTTTGAAGGCGGTGAAACAGCGGTACCTCTTTGTGGGACAATATAGTTTCAAGTTTGCTACTCAACTCCATGTGTTTGTCCGATGATTGAGGTGATAAAGGTGGTGCTGATTCAGATTGCAGCGAAGGTGGGTCGAGCTCATTCTGTTTCGATCCCATCTTGGCTGTCCAACGACAGTTGGTAAGTATGGTGGTTGCAGTATAAAGTCAGTGACGGTAATGGTGGTAATAGTGATGGTGATTGTTGTGGAGAACATGAAATGAATAAAATACTGAACTATAGAAGAAGTGGATTTAGTCAATTATTATTATTATTATTTTAATAATACTACATTGACTAAAGGCTGACTGTCCAATTCGGTCCAAATCTCGACTATCCAAACAGATCATTGTGTAACGTTTAATTTTATTTTATTTTATTGTTTATTTTTATGAAGGACATTTATCTTTTCCTAACTTTCAGTTTTAGTCCTAAAAAAAATTTTATTATAAATTGTCACATTATTGTTATTATTATTGTTTACATATCTTTTTATAAAAAATTAAAAAGTTACTATTTATAAATACTTGATTAGATTACATAATCTGCAAATAATATAATTTTTAAAATAGCTCATCTATTTTGTTTCAAATAAATATGATTTGAGACTACTAATGTACGATCAAACAAATTTTTATATGAATGACCCTTTTAAATATATACTATACAAAATAATAAGTTCGAATTATTGAGATGAACCTAAAATAGACCCGAACTGGACTATTCAATTCCAATCCCTATAATAAAAATGTTTATTATCCCATTTATCATTGTTGCATTAATTTAAAAAGTCTTATTATTTATATTTGTTATTAATGATACTTTATAAAACATAAATATAAGGTGTATATAATATAAACTTACGTAAATTCTCATAAATATATATACATTATTTTACAAAATCACATAAATTCTCACAAATATACGTAAGTTGTGATTTTTAAATTTTTATGAGTTAACTTATGTATATTTATAAAAATTTTAACAATTTTGTGAGATAACTTATGAATGTTCATAAAAACTTATACAAGTATATATGGTATACACTTACACACTTAAAAATTACTCATATAATTTTGCGATATTATTTTTTTTTCCATCTAATCATTGAGTGATCCTCTTCATCTTGTTATTTATGGTGTGATTGGATTTTATATTTATGTAAAAATTTATGCATGGAACATAAAAGATAATAGATTTGTAAATAAAATAAAACATAAATACAATTTTAAAATTTCTCATTTATTGTTCCATCAAATATCAACTAATATTGTGAAGTTTTTTTTGCTTTTTTTTTTTTTTTTTTTGAGAAAATGTAAATTCACATAATTTACATCCAAAAAAGTGTGTATCCACATGCACAGATATATATATATATATAGGAATCACACATTTTCTTTCTTCACAAATGTATTTTTTTTTTTTTAAATAAACACAAAAGGATAGCTCGTACGTTGAAATAAAATAAAACATAAATTTTTTCACAATTTTTTTTTTTAAATTTCTCCTCCATTAATTTTTCTATAAATTTAAAATTCCAATAAAATCTTTAAATTTCTCATCTATCATTACATCAAATATCTAACAACACTGAAGTCATTTTTTTTGGGGGAGGGGGGAAAATATGTATACACCCAAACATATGAATGTGGGATTTATATATATATAACTAATATTTTTATGTTTTTGTTTTTATTTTTGTAATTAAGCATATTGTGGAGCCTTTGAAAGGGATTTTTGGTACGTGGAAATTCCATGGTGGAATACCATTTTGGCATAGATATCCTCAAGAGTACTGCTTGGATTTCCATTTATTAGTCACATATAATTGTTGGACATCTATCACCCCATGTGAGGGGTGATTATTCTCCACCGAAAGCAGCCTCAAGAAGTCAAGATTGAAGTCAAGAATGGTTGCTTTCACACTTCTCTTTTCGGTGTATAGTGAAGCTAGGGGGAGAGCTAGAAGTCAGCAAACCGAGAGTGGAAAAATGGATTGTGTTTGGTCTGGTTTGAAATCATGATTTCACGCGTGTTTAGGTGCTCTATTTGATTAGAATTTTTAAAAATTAATTTCACATCTATCTTTAAGACACATTTTTCCGGTTATCGTTTCAAATATTTTTAAATGTTTGGTTAGTTGATCGAAATAGTATTTATTTTTATTTTTTTTTTCATTTTTTAAGACAATTAACACC
Source organism: Camellia japonica (assembly GCA_030407325.1). NCBI lineage: Eukaryota > Viridiplantae > Streptophyta > Magnoliopsida > Ericales > Theaceae > Camellia > Camellia japonica. The sequence goes on along the minus strand of JAPPVO010000032.1, from coordinate 40,333,165 downwards.
TGTTATTTTTTTTATATTTTAAATAAAAAGTATTTTTGAAATTTTTTAAATTTTTTTATGACCTTTGAATAAAATTTTGAGTTGTGTGTGTTTGGTTAAGAGTTGTAAGTTTTTGAATCAAATAACATATGCCACATCAAAAATTCAAAACTCATTTCAAAATTTATAACCAAACAAAATTTCTCTTTTCAAATCATAATTTCAAAACTCACAAACTCAAAATACAACTCTATTCTCAAATCATAATTATAAAACTCTACCAAATGTTACCGTAAAGAGTGAGATAGAGAGTCCCTTTGTGTGAGAGAAGGGAGCTCCCTATGTATGAGAGGGGGAGCTGAGTGGGAGTTAAGGGAGAGCTCAGTAGGAGTTGAGTGAGAGTGCTCTTCTTCTTTATTGTAATCTCTTTGTAATCTTTATTATTATAGTGATAACCGGTTACTCTCTCATAGACGTAGGCATTGAGACTGAACCACGTTAAATATTGTCTCTCCTTGGGTGTGTGTATTTTTCTGCTTAGTATGATTTCTGAAAGGTTTTGGATTGGATCTCGGATCCCCAACAATAATAATGTTGGTGGTTCTCTTGTACCACATAATAACCATTAGTTTAGAAAAGAAAATTATTTAATACTCATAAAAGTATATTTATAATTATATATTATATGTGTTAATTTTTGATTTATTATATACTTAATGAAATGAAGTCGAACTCTCTTATCCTATCATTGTAGGTCCAAGTGTAAATAAGTAACATCACTCGCTTAGAAAAATAGAAATCAAAGATTATTAATGCCCAACATTAAATAAATAAATAAAAGGGTAAATTACACTGACATCCCCGAGATTTCTGTTTAATATAGATTCTCCCTCACATTTGAAAAATTACATTCTTCTCCCTAGGGTTGTAATCTCATTAAAAATTACCTTTTGAATTGCTGATGTTATGCCCTAAAATTTTCTAAATGACCATTTTGCCCTTTTTCCTACCATTGCTTCTTCCTATCATCATAACTATATTCTATAACTTTCCATCATTAATGTAGCTCGGCTTTTCGCGCCCCCTTTCGGAAGAATGAAATAGCCCTTACAGTTCGGACTCTACTTGTATGTTGGTTCTGATTCTGATTTCACAAGTGCAATGTGAAACAGTGGAAACACAAAAAGAGTCCAAATCCGGCAATTGTTTTTGAAAAATTGATGTTTGAATCAAATGCCAAAAATGGACTGCTTTGCCAGATATCAGAGTCGCCACCAAAATATTTATTTGGGGAAATTTAGGAAACCCGTGACTCGTGCCAAAGGTCATTAGTCCGCCGTTACCAAAGTGTCTTGGTTCAGGAACTTAGGTATGAGAGGGGAAGGTCAATAATTGAACACCCCACTCACCCGATCAAAGATCGGCCTCTACTAATCATGATGTGGTTTTTATGTACAGTATATGTTCTTGTTCTATATGTAACATACAAGTATAGACTAAGTTCACAAAAAGTTGGAACGTTTGATTCCATGTTTGTTTTACAAAAAATTGTTTTGAATATGTATCACTGAACATGGTGATCTCATATATACATGAATCAAAGTATCCCAATTCAAGTGATTAGCCTTCATCCACAGGTATTCAAACAGGTATATCAAGTAAGCATTTAGCCTCATGGTAGTATGTTTGATATGACAGCAATCACACTTATGCAATATGCTAAAGCATAAAAACTTACCTTATGTCCGAAGCGAAGGCGAGTCAAAAGAAAGTAAACAATTAGAAAAAAAATGCATGATCTTATTTAATGTGATATGGCTAATGCAACACATACAACGTGCAAGTAATAAGCTCGGCTACTAGCATGACATGCGAGTCAATTCAAGGCATATGATAGAGCATGTATTCAAGTAAAGAGTTTGACATTTGAATAATATGATGAGCCGAACTTTTATGCATGTAAACGAATGGATGCAAATCATGAAAAATGCTAATTTAAACATGATGTCCTTAATCTAACCATCATAAGCAGTGAAATAAAAGGGAGAAAGAATGGGGGTTGGAAGACATACAACTTATTACATATTTGTCCTCACGAAGGAGGGTCCGAATGAATTACTGCGCCCTCACGCAGGAGGGTCCGAATGTCCAAGTGTCCGAACAAATAATTATTACAAAACCGAATGAATAATAAATGAAAGGGGTTGTCTAATTTATTACAATAATTGATGTAAGGCAAGCCTTGACACAATAAATTCGGTATAACGTCCGACCGAATTCAATTAATCATATTGGTTCTTTATGTTGGTTGTAATCCAATTTTAACCAATTTTATTAGTCTTTTTTATTACCTTTCCATTTCTTTATCTTTTCTCCTGTTTGTGCAAAAGTGATATTTACATCCACTAAGTCTGAAATATTTACAACATAAATCGTTGAAATAAATTAAACAGCCCCCCTAAATAGCATATAATAAAGCGAGCAAAATTAAAAAGCCGGAGGCACTATTCACCGCCGGAGGTACTATTCATCGTCGGGGTTACTATTCACCGCCGGAGGTACTATTCACCGCCGGGATATTTATTTAAAGTAATAAATTACAACAATTTATATACAATATTTAAATTACAGCAGATATGTAGGTGGTGCAGTGGTGCAGCCATCCCATTAAAGTGATAAAAAAAAAAGTTATAATTAGGTACTATTCACAGTCGGGGTTACTATTTACCGCCGGAGGTTATTATTCACCGCCGGGATATTTAAAATAATAAATTACAACAATTTATATACAATATTTAAATTACATCAGATATGTAGGTGGTGGAGTGGTGCAGCCATCCCATTAAAGCGATAAAAAAAGTTATAAACCGAGGTAAATAAAGTATTTTAACAAATTAGGTACTATTCACCGTCGGGGTTACTATTCACCGCCGGAGGTGCTATTCACCGCCGGAGGTTACTATTCACCGCCGGGATATTTATTTAAAGTAATAAATTACAACAATTTATATACAATATTTAAATTATATCAGATATGTAGGTGGTACAGTGGTGCAGCCATCCCATTAAAGCGATAATAAAAAAAAACAGTTATAAAACGAAGTAAATAAAGTATTTACACAAATTATATCACATTTTACATTAAATGAAAATTTGCGAAAACTCACCTTTTGGAGAAATAATGAATTTTCTAAGTCACAAACTTTCTTTTTGATTACTCTCAAGTCTGTGGGATGTGTTCTCAATTCTCAATCCAAAATTTAAAATTATAACTTTAGTGGTTGTTTTTTGAATGATGTAATGATAAAATAGAAATAAAAATATTAAAAAATATATTTTATTTCTCTCCCTCTTAATCCTTCTATCCCTCATGAGCCTCCCCTCAGAATTTCTCCTTTTTCTCCTACAGAATGCCCTCTCAGAATTCCCCTCAAAACTTGCTCCGTCCCCCCTAGAATTTCCTTTTTCGGAATTGCTCCTTTGATTGCCTTATATAGGCAAAATAATATAATATAATAATATAATATAATAATAATAATAATATAATATATATATATATATATAAGAGTTCGGTGGAGGCGGCGGTGCCGACCTCCACTGTTATTTATTATTATATATTTTTATTTTATATTATATAATATATATATAATATAATATATAAAATATCTAAAATATATAATTTACATATAATATACTAATATAATTTTATATAAAATACTAAATATATAATCTAATAATTTTAAACACATAATATAATTTGTTTTATTATTTTCTTTTATATAAAATACACAAAAAATATGAACAAACATATAAAATTATGAAAAATTACAAAAATACTAAATTAATGAAATATTCAATATTTTAAAATAATTTGGCCATAATGGTGAAGGTTGGGATTAAAGTTCAAATTCCATTTCTTTTAATGAGAATTCTGCGAGAAACACATTTTAATTGTCATCATCGAGTAATCAAAAGAAAGCGCCCAAGTCTTAGGGCCAGTCAAAATGGGGTGTCTACAGTTGCCCCTCTTTGACAGAGCTCGAAGTCATTTCATGACGTGAGTGAATGTCAAAGCCCGAAGACGACCCTTTTGACAAGGCCGTAAGACTTGGGCAAACAAACAAATGTTCAAATGCAAGTGGTTGAACCAGAAGGTTGCCTACGTATCCCGTTTGCAAGGAATCAAACCAGCGTAGTTCAGGGGCAAGATGCAGAATGATATGTAAAACATAACTTATGATCATGCAATGAAATGCAAAACATAACTTATGATCATGCAATGAAATGTAATCAAGACAATGATGTGACACTGAATGAAAGCATAAATGTTGGATGTAGTGAATGTGAGATCCAAACGCTTCCTATGCGAGAGGAGAAGGGGTGGTGTAAACAGACAAGCGCACCTGCTGTATTTTAACCGAGTGAATCAAAGACCTAACGCGTCTCATGCGAGAGGAAAAGGGGTAGCGTAAACAGACAGGCGCACCGGACTGTATTTTAACCGAGGTGGATGGCCATAGATGCCGCTTTTCTGATCATATTTACAACTTTCCCTATTCTCCAACGGGGTGACAGACTAGGTTGGTTCAGTATCCAGAATTGAGACGCATATAAGCTATCTCAACCTATGGGGCTACCATACAGATTTCAAGCCGAGAATGCACCCTTGGATGCACCTCTGGGTATTTAAACCAGACTTTAGTCTCGGAAATCCCGAACCTTTTGCGTTCTAGGCATCGCCATTCGAACTCTAGTTTCCACCGTCGCAGTTGGTCTCCTAGGAACTCATTGCAATCACAGGCAGGTGGCTATACCAGACCATCCAAAGTCGTTCGGGCACGACAAACACCAGAGGAATTGCACCTCTAGAGGATTTAAGGTCTCCTAGACCATGGATTTTGAGGTCTCCTAGACCGGGGATTTAAGGTCTCCTAGACCGGGGATTTTGAGGTCTCCTAGACCGGGGATTTTAAGGTCTCCTAGACCGGGGATTTTGAAGTCTCCTAGACCGGGGATTTAAGGTCTCCTAGACCTGGGATTTTGAGGTCTCCTAGACCGGGGATTTGAGGTCTCCTAGACCGGGGATTTTGAGGTCTCCTAGACCGAGGATTTAAGGTCTCCTAGATCGGGGATTTTGAGGTCTCCTAGACCGGGGATTTTGAGGTCTCTTAGAGGTCTCCTAGACCGGAGATTTTGAGGTCTCCTAGACCGGGGATTTAAGGTCTCCTAGACCGGGGATTTTGAGGTCTCCTAGACCGGGGATTTAAGGTTTCCTAGACCGGGGATTTTGAGGTCTCCTAGACCGGGGATTTTGAGGTCTCCTAGACCGGGGATTTAAGGTCTCCTAGACCAGGGATTTTGAGGTCTCCTAGACCGAGGGATTGCACAAAATAGTGCGATGGAATTGATTTGAAATTTGTGTGGTAGGTGAACGAAGTGAGATTATTGTGCGATAGATGCACAGAATGAAAGAAGGAATTGTATGTTCGAACTAAATACCATATACATATACCATGTATAGACAAAATACATACAAATATGACAATATACACAGACAGGCATATACGGTATTCATATGTTCATATACAGACAAAAATACACACAGATATATACATACAGTATACATATATACATATACAGACAACATACAGACAGATATATACAGATATATACACAGACACATACAGTATAGGTATATACGACACAGACATATACGGACCTATATACAGACATATACGGATATATACATAGAGGGAGAATATTCCGTTTGCAACCGTCAGTGGGGGTAGATGCCGTTACTGAGAAGGCATATTCCGTTTGCTGATGTCAGCACACGTATGCAAAACACGCAAAAAGAAGAAAGGAAAATCACAAAACGGATGGACATGGGATACGGGGTTTCGATCCCCTGACCTCAGGCCTGGCCTCCGAGTCCTCAGCCACTGAGCCACGTCACTCTTGTGACAAAATATACAAACAAATATATATATATATATACTATACAAGACATATATATACCCTGATTGGTATAAATACACTGACTGGTATGAAGACACACTGATACACTGACTGGTATGAATACACACTCATATACACTGACGAGTTGACTCGAGTGGGGGAGAAGATAGAATCACTAACTCAAATATGCTCCTAATTCATTGCCTTGATTATTTTATTTTATATATTTTTTGATTTTTTATTTTATTTTATTTTTGATTTTTTTTTTTGGTAAAAATGTTTTGATCAACATGAGAGTTGGATTAGCATACTTATTCCATTTTCCGTCTTACAATCATGTACGCTAAACTGTGAGCACTGAAAATTTTCCCTTTTCAAATCCAAAGAAAGGTCCAAGTTTTGCAAAAAAAATGGAACGATTTTCGAAAAAAATTAGTCAGCTTCATTCAAATTAATCAAAACCTATTTTTGCAAAATGGCCACTACCCAACCAACATGGAATCAATCATTGAGGTGCATAGCCCTAAGCCAGATAACCCCGAATTGGTTCTGTTGTAGCAACGATGATAACCGAACCGAGCCGATCTGAATCGAATGAAACCGAGCAGAACTGGACCGAACTGAACCGCCGAACCGAACCGAACTGAACCAAGTTGAATCGAACCAACTGAATTGAGTAGATCGAAGATACACCAATCAAATACGAATAGGACAACCAGGTTGACTAAAGATACACCAATCAAACATGGACGAAATGAATGAGTTAACAAAAATTATTGGGGCCGAACTTCAAGATGAAGCTACCTACGTATCCTCAAGATAGGAATCAGGCCATCGTAGTTCCGGCTAAGGTTCACTAGGGTATTAACACTCTCCTTTTTTGTTTCATCATCATTTCATTTTTTTATTTTTCTTCTCCTTTTTTTTTATATATTTTTTAAAAAAATTTTTTAACATTTTTTGTTTTTCTGCTCTAACTTTTGCCTGGGTCGCCCTTCCGGGTTTTCGGCCCAACGAGCCTCTCAAGGGTTACTTTCATTTTACTTTGTCCATGTTGATTGGGTGTGAAATCTCTAGGCCATCTATCAGAACAACTACTACACTTGACCAGTAGATATCATGATGTAGATATGATGATGTAGGGACTAGGCTAATTGGGTCTGTATTTGCCCCTAGTGTTGCCCCTAGTGTAGTGGATAGGAACTTGATGTCCTTCAATAATAAAATTCATTCTCTCAACTTCTGGGTTTGCCTTTCTGGGCGGTCTTCATTGGGAAACGATTCAGTTTTAACTCTTTGATCACATCCAACCTTTTGCCCCTAGTTCAAGGGCTGCTTCAAATCTAACTCACAGCTGACCTTCTTGCCCCTAGTTCAAGGGTTGTTTCCAATCTGAATCACAGGTCTGGCTAAGGTTCACTCGGGTATTGACACTCTCCTTTTGCGCTCTAATTTTTGCCAAAGCCGCCCTTTCGGGTTTTCAACCATGCGAGCTTTTCATTTTCATTTTTTTCTTTTTTATTTTTATTTTTTGTGCTCTAACTTTTGCCTGGGTCGCCCTTCCGGGTTTTCGGCCCAGCGAGCCTCTCAAGGGTGATACTTTATTGCCCCTAGTTCAAGGGCTACCTCCATTTCAGCTATGCAAGTCTCACACTTTTGCCCCTAGTTTAAGGGCTGTTTCAAATCTGGAATCACATTCGACCTTATTGCCCCTAGTGGAAGGGCTGCCTCCATTTGAATCTCCACATCCTTGCCCCTAGTTCAAGGGCTGTTTTATTTGAACCATATTCGACCTTATTGCCCCTAGTTGAAGGGCTGTCTCCATTTGAATCACATCATTGCCCCTAGTTTCAGGGCTGTTTCCAATTCGGCTATGCAGGCCTTACACTTTGGTTGATCATTGAATATTTCGAATCATGGTTTGAAAGCTAAGGAGCTAAGGAGGTCGGCCCTTGAGCCAAGAGGGACCCTATGCTGTATAATCAATTCTAGGCATGTTTTCGTAGGACCACGCAAAAACAGTTTTTTGAAATCTTTTCACAAAGTGACTAATCACTCGTACTCTTACGAAGACAAGATAGAACCAATTTGGACCAAGCCAGGATCCTTCTCAGTACCCACATTAACAAAAATGATTTTATTCATCAAGGGCTTAGCACACCTCTCTTCCTCTCAGTTGATCAAAATATGCAAATCCCGAGGAAATTCTTCCTCTTTGTTTTTATCAGAATTTTGGAAAAAGTTTTGAAAAACTTTGGTCAATGCAATGATTTAAAGGCACAGAGAAGTAGGAAGACTCTATGGCATTTTGTTTTGTTTTTTTTTTTTTTTGTTTTATTGGAAAGAGACTATGACTCAGCGATGACAACAGACTCAAAAGAAAAAGACAAAGAAGATCTAGACAGGACATGAATGTCTAGATTTAGCACTCCTGAAATCAACAGACTTTGACTCACTAGAATGACTCAAGTCTGATCCCAACTCTACAAACTTGGTGGAATCAAACTTAGACTCAATACTCAATTCAGAACTCAAAATAAACCATTCTCAAATTGCCAGTCAACATGTGGGCCATCCACAACATTCAAAATAAAGCATCAACAGGTGGTGACTCCCCAATTACAGAAATGGTCGGATATCCCACAAGTTCTATTTATTTACACTGGTGGACTTGTGGGATATCGGATTTTTTTTTTTTTTTTTTATATACTCAAAAAACAAAAACACATTTTATATGAACAAAAAAAAAACAAACTCCATTCCTTTTTTTTTTGAAAAACAACAATTACTAAAACGACACAAACAAAATGATTTGATGATTTTTTTTTTTCTTTTTTTTTTAATAATAATAAATTTTTTTTTTTTTTAAAAAAATTTTTTTTTTGGAAAAACAACAATTACTAAAACGACACAAACAAAATGATTTGATGATTTTTTTTTTGTTCTTTTTTTTTTTAATAATTTTTTTTTTTGGGGTATAAAATAACAACACAAATAAAATGAGTTGACTTAGTATTATTTTTTTTCCTTTTTGTTTTTGTTTTTTTTTTTTTATTTTTTTTTTTTGAAGCCATGTTTGCAAACTACCTTGGAAAACAAAAATAAAACAATGGGACCCCCAATCAGAATTTTAGCAGCGTTTCGACTCAACTGATCACTGATTACTGCTAACTCATACTGACGCACTGAACTCAACCCCACAAACTGAAATGCCTGAACCACTGTTCAGAATTTGAGAACCCCAGTATAGATCCAATAAATTGCAGAGAACACATAGCAGGAAAGAGAACAAACACACCTATGGAGGGTGGGGTTATCCTGTCCTACCTTTTGAAATGATCTAGGGTTCACTATTCAAACAAGTGGCTTCATAACATCCTGTACGGGTAGCATCCTGTCCTAATTTGAATGGTCACTAGAGCATACTATATGCATTAGGTCAAATAGTCACAAAGGGTACCTCAGCAAGACTACCTAATATACCTCTCACACCTAACACCGAAAAGTGAAAAGAGGATCAAGCGGTACAGCGGTAATCCAGATCCAAGGGTTGTGTTCCCAACTTGACAGAGCCCATGACCGGTCAGCCTTTTGGCAAGCTTTGTAGGCAAGCCTCCGGCAAACCGTCCAGGAATAACAGATGGCAAACACAGGGACTTAGGCGCACCAATGCAAATGCAATGCAAAGAACATATAAATGTAGATAAAAATTCACATCATGAAGTTCAAGTCATGTTCTCTAAATCCCCAGCAGAGTCGCCAGAAACTGTAGCTCGGCTTTTCGCGCCCCCTTTCGGAAGAATGAAATAGCCCTTACAGTTCGGACTCTACTTGTGTGTTGGTTCTGATTCTGATTTCACAAGTGCAATGTGAAACAGTGGAAACACAAAAAGAGTCCAAATCCGGCAATTGTTTTTGGAAAATTGATGTTTGAATCAAATGCCAAAAATGGACTGCTTTGCCAGATATCAGAGTCGCCACCTAAATATTTATTTGGGGAAATTTAGGAAACCCATGACTCGTGCCAAAGGCCATTAGTCCGTCGTTACCAAAGTGTCTTGGTTCGGGAACTTAGGTATGAGAGGGGAAGGTCAATAATTGAACACCCCACTCACCCGATCAAAGATCGGCCTCTACTAATCATGATGTGGTTTTTATGTACAGTATATGTTCTTGTTCTATATGTAACATACAAGTATAGACTAAGTTCACAAAAAGTTGGAACGTTTGATTCCATGTTTGTTTTACAAAAAATTGTTTTGAATATGTATCACTGAACATGGTGATCTCATATATACATGAATCAAAGTATCCCAATTCAAGAGTTTAGCCTTCATCCACAGGCATTCAAACAGGTATATCAAGTAAGCATTTAGCCTCATGGTAGTATGTTTGATATGACAGCAATCACACTTATGCAATATGCTAAAGCATAAAAACTTACCTTATGTCCGAAGCGAAGGTGAGTCAAAAGAAAGTAAACAATTAGAAAAAAAATGCATGATCCTATTTAATGCGATATGGCTAATGCAACACATACAACGTGCAAGTAATAAGCTCGGCTACTAGCATGACATGCGAGTCAATTCAAAGCATATAATAGAGCATGTATTCAAGTAAAGAGTTTGACATTTGAATAATATGATGAGCCGAACTTTTATGTATGTAAACGAATGGATGCAAATCATGAAAAATGCTAATTTAAACATGATGTCCTTAATCTAACCATCATAAGCAGTGAAATAAAAGAGCGAAAGAATGGGGGTTGGAAGACATACAACTTATTACATATTTGTCCTCACGAAGGAGGGTCCGAATGAATTACTGCGCCCTCACGCAGGAGGGTCCGAATGTCCAAGTGTCCGAACAAATAATTATTACAAAACCGAATGAATAATAAATGAAAGGGGCTGTCTAATTTATTACAATAATTGATGTAAGGCAAGCCTTGACACAATAAATTCGGTATAACGTCCGACCGAATTCAATTAATCATATTGGTTCTTTATGTTGGTTGTAATCCAATTTTAACCAATTTTATTAGCCTTTTTTATTACCTTTCCATTTCTTTATCTTTTCTCCTGTTTGTGCAAAAGTGATATTTACATCCACTAAGTCTGAAATATTTACAACATAAATCGTTGAAATAAATTAAACAGCCCCCCTAAATAGCATATAATAAAGCGAGCAAAATTAAAAAGCCGGAGGCACTATTCACCGCCGGAGGTACTATTCATCGTCGGGGTTACTATTCACCGCCGGAGGTACTATTCACCGCCGGGATATTTATTTAAAGTAATAAATTACAACAATTTATATACAATATTTAAATTACAGCAGATATGTAGGTGGTGCAGTGGTGCAGCCATCCCATTAAAGCGATAAAAAAAAAAGTTATAATTAGGTACTATTCGCCGTCGGGGTTACTATTCACCGCCGGAGGTGCTATTCACCGCCGGAGGTTACTATTCACCGCCGGGATATTTAAAATAATAAATTACAACAATTTATATACAATATTTAAATTACAGCAGATATGTAGGTGGTGCAGTAGTGCAGCCATCCCATTAAAGCGATAAAAAAGTTATAAAACGAGGTAAATAAAGTATTTAAACAAATTAGGTACTATTCACCGTCGGGGTTACTATTCACCGCCGGAGGTGCTATTCACCGCCAGAGGTTACTATTCACCGCCGGGATATTTATTTAAAGTAATAAATTACAACAATTTATATACAATATTTAAATTACAGCAGATATGTAGGTGGTGCAGTGGTGCAGCCATCCCATTAAAGCGATAATAAAAAAAGACAGTTATAAAACGAAGTAAATAAAGTATTTACACAAATTATATCACATTTTACATTAAATGAAAATTTGCGAAAACTCACCTTTTGGAGAAATAATGAATTTTCTGAGTCACAAACTTTCTTTTTGATTACTCTCAAGTCTGTGGGATGTGTTCTCAATTCTCAATCCAAAATTTGAAATTATAACTTTAGTAGTTATTTTTTGAATGATGTAGTGATAAAATAGAAATAAAAATATTAAAAAAGATATTTTATTTCTCTCCCTCTTAATCCTTGTATCCCTCGTGAGCCTCCCCTTCAGAATTTCTCTTTTTTCTCCTACAGAATGCCCTCTCAGAATCCCCCTCAAAACTTGCTCCGTCCCCCTAGAATTTCCTTTTTCAGAATTGCTCCTTTGATTGCCTTATATAGGCAAAATAATATAATATAATAATTATAATATAATAAAAATAATAATAATATAATATATATATAATATATATATAAGAGTTCGGTGGAGGCGACGGTGCCGACCTACACTGTTATTTATTATTATATATTTTATTTTATATTATATAATATATATATAATATAATATATAAAATATATAAAATATATAATTTATACTAAAATACTAAACATATAATATACTAATATAATTTTATATAAAATACTAAATATATAATCTAATAATTTTAAACACATAATATAATTTGTTTTATTATTTTCTTTTATATAAAATACACAAAAAATATGAACAAACACATAAAATTATGAAAAATTACAAAAATACTAAATTAATGAAATATTCAATATTTTAAAATAATTTGGCCATAATGGTGAAGGTTGTGATTAAAGTTCAAATTCCATTTCTTTTAATGAGAATTCTGCGGGAAACACATTTTAATTGTCATCATCGAGTAATCAAAAGAAAGCGCCCAAGTCTTAGGGCCAGTCAAAATGGGGTGTCTACAATTAAATTCTACTTAAACATATTCTTATTGAATGATGATATATAAACATAAATTTTATATAAATTTTCAAACAGAATGACAGAACTTAATAGTGATCTTTCACTTTAAAACAAAACACTCATAAACATGATTTATATTTACAACAACATCATTATCACAATATTTTATGATATTTTTGTTAAAATTTTTATATATGAATAGAATTTTTCATTTTATTTCCACCATCATTTTTCATTCTCATCTATTCACCCACATTAATTACAGTATGTTGAGCAATATAGTTCAGCTAGCTCAGGCTCAAGTAGTACAGCCAGCTTAGGTGGCTCCGACTCAGATTGCAATTCAAGAAGTTCACCAGCTTAGGAGTTAGTTACACAGTTAAGAAGACAATTAGTTTGTTAGAAGATATTTTGTTCTAGATGATTAGTTGAGCTCCTTATTACTTTGTATATAAATATAGCCGATGTATTCTCTAATGTAAGGTTGAATAAGAAGAGCATATTGGTTTCAGTTTTTCTTCACAGTATTACCAAAAACCGTCATTCACATTTATTACAGTATTATTGAATTTTGTATTTTTGTATTTTTTTTGTATTTAGCGAATTTTTTTAAAAAAACACACGAAATATTATACTTCTTAAGTATATCTAGATTAGGTGTATCTAATAAATAAATAAATAAATTGCTTAAAATATTAAAAAAATTCAGTAAAAAAAAATACGAAAAAATAAAAAAATTCAATTTTTTGTGTGAGTTAAACTAAAGAAAATGATTGTTATTTCTCTTGAAATGATATGAATAAAATATCAGTATTATTTTATTATTTTATATGTATAAAGGCTAAAGGGCAAATATATCATTTTTAATCTGACAAGAAGGTAAGTGTAATTTTTCAAACGTGAAGGAAGGATTTGTATTAATAAAAATCTTACAAGGTTTCAGTGTAATTTACCCTAAATAAAACTATATAGCAATGTGAAAATCAACCTAGATATTGAAAAAAAAATTAGATTGAATTAAAAAACAATCTTGAATTTGCCGACAGTTGAATTTACCATAATATATTAATTAATAAGTTAATCAGCACTTGTTGGCTACATATTTTGTAAAAGCCAATTACAGTTCGACACGTGGCAAACAAGGATATTATGGGGAGACTACTCAAGTCTTCGATCTTGATCGTACACGTGGCAGTGAAGATTGGTTCTAACGTGATCTGAATAGCACAGGATCAATAAAGAGATACAAGATGACGTGGCTTCAACGGTTGCTCATATTCAAATTCAAATACAAGAGGGAAGTTCAACTGCAAGAAAGGCGTAGTGGAACTACTTCTAAGGCAGCATGATCAGCAATCATGGAGGAGCGGTTCGACAGTTTGAAGTGCAGTTCGATGGTCATCCTTGAGGAGTATAAATAGCAAGGAGGTCCCCAGAAAAAAACCCCCAGACTCAGATCATACAAACCAGTCTTTACTTCATATTTTCTTTTCCAGTTTTACATTTCCTGTACTTTAATTTCCTGCACTTTAAATACCTGCACTGCATTTCGATTCATAGAAGTAGTTTCAAGTAGATCTAAGTAGACTGTTGCTGTAAACCTCTTTGAGGCTGAGTTTGGACCATTGTAAGTGTTCATGTTAATGAAATACTTTGATTGTTCTTCATATTAACTGTTATTTCTCTTAATTTCTCCTAAGTCAAGCCACCAGTAAAAGTCCTCTTCATTGAGGCTGAAAGAACTAAAACACAATCGTCTGATAATTGGTTGGCAATTATAATTTCTGTAAGGACTGATTGATCCTTGCTGGCACGCTCGCATTTACAAAAATACCCTTCGAAAAGCCAAAAAGCCAACATATATTTTTGGCACGCCCAGTGGGACTGTTAAAATGGCTAGACGAAGACGACAAGGAGAAAATGAACGCCTGGAAGAAGGCGTAGAAGGAGAGGTAGAAATACCTAATCCAGAGGATAATGTGGTAACACATCCTGTGGAAACTCCCATATTATCCGAACCTATGGTCGAACAGACCAGTACTTCGGGACAAGAACCATATGTTCATAATATTGGACGAAACCAAGAATTGGACCATCCACTGTTCCATCTACCAGCCAACAAATCCATGGGATGGCTTAGTAGATGCTATGGGACAACAATTAATGAACACAATGGAAAGGTGGGCGACATCCTTTTTGGATCGAATGAATAACCACCAACCAACAAACACAAGACACACAGAGGAAGTTTTAAATGTCCCTCAGCAAAGATTGGCTAGAGATAAACAGCCTATGCAAGTTAATGGACAACCTAATGGTCAAACTAGTACTCAGAACTATGAAAGACCATCACCTCAGTCTTGGTATGAACCCATTTCGAGGCCTATAGCAGGCCAAAATGCCTCAGTATTTAACAGTGAAGCCACACAAGTTGGTGGATCTGGCCAAGTACAAGAAACTGGCATAAGAATGGTTACAAATCCCATGTTCGAAGCCATACCTGGCACTAGGGGGTATAATAATCCCTTATTCGAATTTATACCCGGGGGGTTGGAGGGTTTTCCCACAAATGGAAGGGACACAACACCTGTTCCAGCACCTTTCGCAGGTCCTTTTGCAGGACAGGCTCAAAGGGGTTACCCATACCCCCAACAGCAACCTGCACCACAGGGGCAACCAGTCCCAAATGTACCACCTTATGGACCAAGAGGACCACAAGCACAAGGTTGTCCACCAAATCCTGTGTTTGTCCCTCCAGTAGTGGTTCAGCAGGCACAAAATATGGTCCCTAGGGACCAAATTGCTGATATTGTTAGGGAGATGTGTGGACCGATGGCTCGGGGGGTCCAGACTCCTGTATACAGAAAACCATACCCAGAATGGGTGGATAGGGTACATGAATACCCAAGAGGGTTCAGAATACCAGATTTTACCCTCTTCTATGGAACTGGAAATCAGTCAACAGTAGAGCATATTGCTAGATTTGCTGCTCAATGCGGTGAATTCACTAATCATGACTATATGAAACTGAGATTGTTTCCAAATTCTCTAACTGGGGGAGCATTTGTATGGTACATCAACCTTACACCTGGCTCCATTCAAACTTGGCAACAAATGGAAGAGGCATTTCATGCCCAATTCTTCCAATCGGAGCCAGAGGTTTCCATGGCAGACTTGGCAAGATTGAGTCAAAGGCCTGAAGAAAAGGCTACTCAGTTTATTGCCAGATTTAAAAGGGCTCGAAATAAATGTAGAGTCATCCTACCAGAGCCAGAATTCGTAAGATTGGCTCAAAACGGTTTAGAGTTCAGGCTTCGAAAGAAGTTTGACTCAACTGAATTCAGGGATTTGGTCGAACTAACCTATAAGGTGTCTCGATATGAAGCATTACTAGAGGAGGAACAAGATCGAAATAATGCCTCGTACAAGACATATTATAGAGATCCAAATTATGAGATCGATGCAGCAGAGATTGTGGGCAAAGAACCTGTAATCTGTGAAGCATTAATTCATAAGGATACAACCATCGACCAGCAGTTTAAAAAGAAAGACTTTCACAGAAAGTACTCTTTCGACCTAACAAAAGCAGATGACATTTTTGATCATTTGCTTGCAGCCAATTTCCTTAAGTTACCAAAAGGAGTAAAACTGCCATCTCCAGATGAACTTAAAGGAAAAGTATACTGTAAATGGCATAACTCTTGGTCTCACTCGACTAAAAACTGCATTGTTTTTCGAGACAGGATCCAAGAGCAAATTCGGAAAGGAAGTTTGAAGTTCCCAGCCAAAACAGAAAAGGCCATGGGGATTGACAGTAACCCGTTTCCAGAAGTTGGAGAAAGCGCAGCTAATGTGGTGTACCAAACTTTCAGAATTTATCTCTGCAGGAATTGGAAGAGGTCAATGTGCAAATGCATATTGCCAACCAGACAACTGCCAAGAAGGATACTAGAAACCCACCAGTTATTGGACAAGGTTTCTCACATCAGAAAGAACACTCTGATGAAGAAGCACTGGATGACGATTCTTGGAAGCAGCTGTAATGCAGAGGATGTGTCCCAGATGCAGACTGAGCTACAAATGGTTGAAGGGGCTTCAATTGATGGGAAGCAATACTATAGGGATGTTCAGAGACGTCCTAAGTCAACCAATGCTTACAACAAAAGGCCGTATCCGGCTAGTGATAGGCAGCGACCATTAGTGGTTGAGCCTGCAGTAGACAGAATGCGTGATAAAGGCAAGAGGCCCTTGTATGAGTCTAGGCCACCTAACTACTACAGAATGGAGAGCAGCCATTCTGAAAGAAGATTGGAGAGGAGTTCAGGTTATGGGACTAAAGCCAGAGATTGGCCCCCTAGACCAACCTCACGAAGAGCAGAAAGTGGCCACCTCCATCGAAGGCCAGAATCAGGCTCGAAACATGAGACCAGATTCAAGCACTTACCTTCACAGCCAGCTTCGAAGATGGCTTCGAAGGTTGAAAAAAGCAGTTCAACATCTGAGTCAGCAAGTTCGTGGGTACCTGGGGTCCCAGATTGGTTTGTAATGCAGAACAAGCCTAGGGAGGTGCCTGCCCAAAGGGATGTTGGAAACCAAGGCAGGATGGTCAAGCCTCCTTTGGTGGCTCCGAACAACTAGGTATTGCTGAAACATCCAAAGACAAAGGAACCGGATATGGTTCCAGTCATTTCCAGATCACAAAGGAGAAAGATTCAGCGCAGGTACACCCAGTACCAGCAAGATTTGAAGGAAAGTGGAGAGAGTTCTTCACTGGTTAAGACAGAAGGAAAGAAGACCTCGAAGTCAGACCGTACTCCAAAACCGACTCTACAAAGCAAAGTGGTTTGTAGCAGAGAACAGTTGGCCCAGGTTCATTCTGAACTAAAGGCCAGAGAGAAATCTAGTTTGGCAGGGTTGGAGAAGGCTCTGATGGAAAGTGACAGCGAAACAGAAGAAGAGATTGGCATGAGCCAAAAGAAGGAAATGGCAGAAGAAGAAATGTTCGAAGCCTTCATGGCTGAACAAACATTTCTGACTGAAGAACCAGTTGAGAAAGATCCTTCGAAGGATCAGTTATCAATGAAGTGCCAGAGTGCAGCATGGAGGATGCTGCTGAAGACACCAAGCAAGGTAGCCAAGAGGGAAGAAGGTACAGCCAGCCATCCAATTTGGCTCATTTCCCCCAGTATCAGTCAATATGGTACACATACTGCCTCATGAGTTCCAGGCTGGAGATGAGGACCAAGTGACCAAGACATGGATCCTATTCCTGTCTCTAGTGAAGAGTCACAAGTGAGTATGGTACAGGATGGTCCTGGAATGGCTACCCGATGGAAACTGAATGTGAGAGCGAGGAAGAGGTGAGCATCAACCTCTCATATCCTTTTGAATATCCCTCGAATTCCATGACACAACATGTCAAGCCTTTGTACATCAAGGCTTTCTTCGATGGGATACAACTGAATCAAGTCCTGATAGACAATGGGGCAGCAGTGAACTTATTACCAAAATCTTCTTTGAAGAAACTAGGGAAAAAGAATCCCAGGTTGATCCCAACCAGCACAACCATCGCTGGCTTTGCTGGAGATAAACAGATGGCTCAAGGGATTCTACCCATTAACTTGAGTGTGGGAACCAGGGACTGCATGAAAGCATTCTTCGTAATCGACAGCAATGCTAAATATAATGCTTTACTTGGGAGAGATTGGATCCACACTAACAAATGTGTGCCTTCCTCTTTGCATCAGAAGATCATGATGGCTTTGAGCAATGGAGAGACAGAGGAGATTGATGTAGATCCTCAACCCTTCATAGCCTGTGCAGACTTTGCAGAGGCCAAGCTGTATATTGAGGGAGTGACACCACTCAGTATACTGAGGAAAGCTGATGGCTCAGCCGAAGTGACGGCTGATGAGGAAGTGACACACCTGAAGCACTTAGTCCAAGAGAGTGCTGATGAAGAGGTTGTCGTTAAAGATGACAATGATGCCTGGTTGTAGGCAAAGAGATGAAGAACAAGAAGCCAAGTCTTTGGCTCTGATTAAATTCTCAACATTGGATGTAAAAGCAATAGTCCAGAAAGTACAGAAGCAAGAGAGAAAAGCCATGATAATTGGCTGTGAACAAGAGCAGCAACAGGTCAGAATTTTGACCATTGGGAAATACTGTGCATTGGACATTGAGACAAAAGTCCAGGAGATACAGGAAGAAGATGCCTTGTGGACAGATTTTGTCTATGAGGAAGAGGGCAGAGATGTCGAATTAAAGAACCTAGGAGCAGAACAAGGTAAGAAGGTTGCTTCGAAGGTTGAAGAAACCAAAGAAGAAGCTTCAATGAGTTCTCAGACACAAGACCCCTTAGAAGAAGTGAATTTAGGGGAAGGTTCTGTGCAGCAGCCCACCTATATAAGTGCTTGTTTGAATGCTCTGGACAGAGACCAGTTGTTGGTTGTTCTAAAGAAATACAAAGATTGCTTTGCATGGTCTTACAATGAACTACCAGGATTGGATAGGTCATTAGTGGAACATAGGCTCCCTATGAAGCCTAATTTCAAGCCATACAAGCAGAAACCAAGAAGAATGAGTCCAGAAATAATTCAGAAAGTCAAGGAAGAAATTCTTAGACTACTCAAGGCAAGCTTTATTAGGACAGCCAGGTATGTTGAATGGCTATCTAATATTGTGCCTGTAGTCAAGAAGAATGGCAAAATGAGGGTATGCATCGATTTCAGAAACTTAAATCTAGCAACTCCCAAAGATGAGTACCCTATGCCTATAGTGGATCTGCTGGTAGACAGTTCAGCAGGACATCAGATTTTATCAATGATGGATGGGCACTCTGGTTATAACTAAATCTGCATTACAGAGGAGGATATCCACAAGACAGCATTCAGATGTCCTGGGAATATTGACACCTTCGAATGGGTTAAAATGCCATTTGGTCTGAAGAATGCTGGGACTACATACCAGAGGGCTATGAACACTATCTTTCATGACCTCATTGGAGGGTATCTAGAGTGTTATATTGATGACATTGTAGTGAAATCTCAGTCCATGGAGGAGCATCTGTTTCATTTAGAAGCAGCTTTTGAAAAAATGAGGAAGTTCAAGTTGAAGCTCAATCCTCTTAAGTGTGCTTTTGGCGTATCATCTGGAAACTTCTTGGGTTATGTGGTACACAAGAAAGGAATGCAGATTGATCAGAATAAAGCCAAAGCCATCATTGAAGCCAGGCCTCCATCAAGTAAGAAAGAATTACAAAGGTTCCTTGGACAGGTTAACTTTCTTCGAAGGTTCATTTCTAATACTGCAGGGAAAACTAAAGTATTTTCTTCCTTGTTAAGGCTGAAAGATGAAGAGGAATTTGTGTGGACAGCAGAGCATCAAATTGCTTTCGAAGGTATCAAAGCCTACTTGGCCAACCCTCCAGTGCTGATGCCACCAAAGGGAAAAACACAGCCCAAATACTGAAGTCAACTTCGAAGTAAAACATTTGGCTTCGAAGCCACATTTTAGCACCAAAAGCCAGAATACAACGGCTTCGAAACAGAAGCCGGCTTCGAAGCATACTACATGCCTAAAGATGCTAGAATGCTCGAGTATTGGTCTACTTTAAAGGGTTTAAAGACCTGTTTGAGGGTTATTAATCAAAGTAACGACCTTCGGAGCAAATCCTAGGATTCTTTAAGGATGAGGAGCACTGTTCGAAACATCAAAACCAATCATTGGTTTTTTATATGTATAAGAGGGAATTGCCTTTTGAACTAAAACAGCACAGACTGTTCTTCGAAGCAAAATTGGTCAATTTAAAATTAATTGGCTATATTAACCAGGACCATATATTGGTTATAGCTAGTGTTGAAAGGTAAAGTTGTTGAATTCGAAACACTAATTCCAGATGATATCAGCCAGAATTGTCAACTTTACTCCATAAATTGGAAAAAGACATGTTGGTTCTTTTTAGTGTTTCATTAAAAACAATTGAGTCCAGATTCGAAGGATGAGATTGTTCAATTCGAAGTCCTGAATTGGCTTTTAGAAGACAAAAGGAAACAGAGTCAAACAATGTCAGATACAGAAAAACTTTGTTTGTATTCAAGCCAAGGCAATTACATCAAGTAACCCTATCTGGGTACAAACTCAAGCTCATAAAAATAAGGAATAGAATAAATAACAAGATCATGAAATTTGGTCCAACAGTGATCAATGAAATTTTGTTCTTTCTTTATTATATCTTCTATTTCTCTAATGTTGGTTGCATGAGTTGATGTGCTCTCACTTCGTAGTAGAGCTCTTCAGCCTTTATTTCGAAGGCTTCTTCTCTCAATTTTTGTTTCATTTCATCTATGACCAGATCATCCCAATATGTAGAATCTTTATTCTTGAAATCATCGAATTCTTCGACAAAGTTCTCTGCTTCGTACTGGGTATGAATTCGAAGAGACGAAAGTTGGTCTAAGGATTGTGTAGTAGCTTTAGAATTTCGATGCCAGTAAAGGAGCAATGGAAGTTGGTCTAGGAACATATGAAGTTCTGCTTGGGCAAGGGGATTAAGGACATGGCTCCTAGTCAGAATATCACAAGCCCATTGAAAGTTCTTAAAAGGGACTGCGTCCTCAAGAACATTGAAAGACAAGTGAGAGAAAGCTGCAAGCAGAAGTTGAGCTTGTTTCCGCTCAACTGGAGTAGGAAATGATGGAGGTTTGTAAGGTGAAAAGACTTCATTCATGGGGAGTGCAAGCCTCAGTTTTTCTGTCCAGCAAAGAGTTGGTGAAGGAGAAGGTATAGATGCTTCTGCTTCAGAGGGTGGAGAAGAAGGTGTGGATGCTTCTATTATGGGAGATGGCACGGGGGTGGAAGGAACAAAGGCATTAATATAATCAAGCCAGTTAGAAGAACAAATCTTCGCCTTTTTGGCTAAGAATGATGGATTGTACCCTTGTGCTTCTTCTAGGTGCCGGGTAGCATGCATTATCTTCGTAGGCATGGAAGATGTGTACCATGCTACAAGCAGATTCTCTTCCAAACTACGTCGATGGTCAATGGGCACGTAAGGGTAGACCACTGAACTTCGAGCGTAGGGAGGAAACTCCAAATGGTCAATAAACTCGACAAAATGATGGTTGATTCGTTCCCTCAAATCATAAGTCTCAGGTATTGACCAGCTTATCCAGCCAGAACCCCCAGAAGACGAAGAAGTTATATCTTCATCCCATGCAGAATTTTGTGAAGAAGAGTTTCCTAAATCCATCTTTGCAACTTGCCAAATCAAAGGTTTGAGAGCAGTTCGTTCGAAGTACAAGGGGGAGTCAGAGGAAGAATTTCTTGTATCTGTGTCTGCAACTTGTTGAATCGAAGGATTAAGGACAATGTGTTCGTAGTCCAAAGGTTGGTAATTTGCAAAGGCTTCCATGACCTGAATATAGAAAGGCGGGTAAAGGTGGCTAATGAATGCGTGGAGGTTCTTTCGAGGGGAAACAGCATTACTCAATGGCTCTTCGGGTGCTTGATCAATGGAAAGGGAAATTGATTTAGCCATAGTCTATTCGAATGCTAAGGTATTGGGACATTCAACAAATTGAAAAAGAGTTAATGCAAATGACCACCAAAGAGATGACGGTTGTGTTTCCAGAAGATAGACTCTATGCACATTCCAAAAGCGCGGGAAAGGCTGTGATCCACTAATATCACCAAGTATTGGGTATATTAGTGCGGGGGGTAATGTTGGCTACATATTTTGTAAAAGCCAATTACAGTTCGACACGTGGCAAAACAAGGATATTATGGGGAGACTACTCAAGTCTTCGATCTTGATCGTACACGTGGCAGTGAAGATTGGTTCTAACGTGATCTGAATAGCACAGGATCAATAAAGAGATACAAGATGACGTGGCTTCAACGGTTGCTCATATTCAAATTCAAATACAAGAGGGAAGTTCAACTGCAAGAAAAGGCGTAGTGGAACTACTTCTAAGGCAGCATGATCAGCAATCATGGAGGAGCGGTTCGACAGTTTGAAGTGCAGTTCGATGGTCATCCTTGAGAAGTATAAATAGCAAGGAGGTCCCCAGAAAAAAAACCCCAGACTCAGATCATACAAACCAGTCTTTACTTCATATTTTCTTTTCCAGTTTTACATTTCCTGTACTTTAATTTCCTGCACTTTAAATACCTGCACTGCACTTCAATTCATAGGAGTAGTTTCAAGTAGATCCAAGTAGACTGTTACTGTAAACCTCTTCGAGGCTGAGTTTGGACCATTGTAAGTGTTCATGTTAATGAAATACTTCGATTGTTCTTCATATTAACTGTTATTTCTCTTAATTTCTCCTAAGTCAAGCCACCAGTAAAAGTCATCTTCATTGAGGCTGAAAGAACTAAAACACAATCGTCTGATAATTGGTTGGCAATTACAATTTCTGTAAGGACTGATTGATCCTTGCTGGCACGCTCGCATTTACAAAAATACCCTTCGAAAAGCCAAAAAGCCAACAGCACTATAATTTATCACTAATTTTGTCCATTTAAAAAAAAAATATTGAGTGTAACAATGATACCATCTTATTTAATGTCATCTATTAATAAAAAAAACTGTAAAAGAAATTAAATTGACAAGTTTTATCTCCTACTAATTCAACTATATCTTGTAGTCCCTACCACTAAATGAGATTGTTTATTAAATTATAATACACTCACGTAATATTACCGTTATATTTAATATTTTTATTTAATTCAAAAAAATTTTTGTCTCATTTTGTGAGTTTTTTTTACAATATAATAATGCATTATGTTTGATATGTATTATGATTGTTCTTATTGGAAATTTTTTATAATATAATACATTATAATCAAAATAAAACACTTCTATATCTTTGGCTATATTTATTAGTTTATCATTATGTTCCTGCTTGGTTGCTGCTTTGAGCACCATGGAGTGAATATAAATCGCGATAAGAAACGTTTCTACGAAATGATTTACTACAGTACTACTCAACTAGTCAAACTAAACTTTCCTTCTTCCATGTTACCGAAAATAGAAAACAAAACCTAAAATTTAATATAGATCATTAAACAAGATTTGTGCATGCATTATGGCAATTACGGCAATTATTATTATTATTATTATTATTATTATTTTGGGTAAATTATATTGACACATCCTGAGATTTATATTTATTACAGTTTCTCCCTCACCTTTTGAAAATTACATCCCCCTCCCTGAGTTTTAAAATTTTAATACAGATTGCTCCCTCCAGCAATTTAATTTTTTTAAATACCAATCAGTGTGTTTGGTTTGAGTTTTCTGGATTAAGTTTTTTGAAAACTGAGTTTTTTGGTTTTCGTATTTTTTTGTTTTTAGTGAATATTTTTAAAATTTTAAACATTTTTTTTACTTTTTTAGATGCACCTTACTTAGATGTATCTAAAAAGTAAAAAATTTGTGAAAAAATATTTTAAAAAATTAATAAATACATAAAAATACAAAATATGTACTGAATTGTTGTATTGTTTTTTGTATTTTTGGTATTTAGTAAATTTTTAAAATATTTTTTTACAATTTTTTTACTTTTTAGGTGTATTTATGTTAGCTGTGTCTAAAAAGTAAAAAAATTGCTTAAAATATTAAAAAAAATTCAGTAAAAACAAAAAAACACGGAAAATAAGAAAGTAGAATTTTTTGAAAAGTGTTTTTTGAAAAATGAAAACAAGCAAGGTGAATTTTTCCCTCACTGGGTAAATTACATTGACACCCCCTCACATTTTAAAAATTACAATCCCCTCCTCAAGTTTAAAGTAGCATTACCAATTGCCTCTTCGGTTAGTATTAGTTGAAAAAAAAATTCATTGGAAAAAAAAATTAATTGAAAAAAAATTTTGTTAGTCAAATTTTTAAATTTCTGTTTAAAACCAACGTAAACTCATTTTTTGAATTTACTTTTTTTTTTCAAATTTACAAACTGTGATAACCATTTATAAACCAAAAAAATTATCAAACAAGTTTTTATGACAGTTTTTAAAATTTTTGTAAATATAAATTGAAAACTGAAAATGAAATGGTTACCAAACAGGCCTCAGATGGTAAAAATGTCGTAAAATTAACAAATAATTAAGTAAGTTACCAACGTAAGAAATGACTTATCAAAAGATTCTTAGGCTATGTATGGTTTGATTTTTAGAATTTTTTTTAAAAAATAAAAATTAATTTGGTTAATAAATAAAAAATAAAAAAAATAATTATCATTTTTATAAAATTTTTATCTTTCGAGTGTAATAAACATAAACCTCAAGGCATGTTAGTATAATTTTTATCTTACGTTGGTTTTTAAACAGAAATTTAAAATTTTGACTAACAATTTTTTTTCAATTAATTTTTTTTTCTAATTAATTTTTTTTTTCAATGATTTTTTTTTCCAACTAATACTAACTGAGGGGACAATTGGTAATGCTACTTCAAACCTTGGGATGGGATTGTAATTTCCAAAGTGTGAGGGGTGTCAATGTAATTTACCCAGTGAGGGCAAAATTGGTATTTAAAAAAATTAAATTGCTGGAGGGAGCAATCTGTAATGAAACTTTAAACCTCAGGGAGGGGGATATAATTTCCAAAATGTGAGGGGAGAACTGTAATAAACATAAACCTCAGGGGGTGTCAACGTAATTTGCCCTATTATTTTTTGATAGGCAAAAAAAGACTTTATTGATGGAAAGATTATGAACAAGCATAAGATTAGACACCAATAAAGATGGGTGGATGCACTGGTGGAGCCAGAAAAATAGTTTAGAAAGGGCACTTGTTAATTAAAATTTTGAAATTTTTTTCCTCATAATCAATAACAAAGATAATAATTTTTAAATTAATATTACACACAAAATCTTAAATATTTAATATAAGATTTTTAAAATTTTTGTTTTTACAATTGACCTTGTGAAAAATCAGAATTTGAAATATATGGTATTACTTGTAACTAGTGTATTATAGGCAATGCAAAAGAGTTTTGTATGTCTTATAATAGATTATATAATATATAAATAATAGTGATACCACATTATCATCAATATATGATATCACTAATCAATAGTAAAATAACGCATGGAAGGTCAATCACACTCGTTAAATATAATTAATAATTCAATAATTTCTCATTTTCGTAGTGGGGTTAACTATGTTTACATGTAAGTGATGATTTGATATCACTGTTGTACTAAAATTTTTTAATAATGTGATTTGTTGTATTTTTTTCATTTTCAATCAAAACAACCATCATTATTTTTGTAATTTAAAAAATGTCATTAAGAAATCATTCTAAATGTTATTTCTATCTAAATTTTTTATTGGTTAATTATTTTCCTTATATGCAAAAAAAAAAAAAATTAATAATAATAATAAATAAATAAATTGCAAAACCTGAGAAGGCGCATGTGCCTCTCCAGTCCCTTCATAGCTCCGCCACTAGGTGAATGCAAAGGGTATCATAGCAAAGTTAAACCATCCCAACTAGATTAGCATTACGTAACTAACCCAATCATATACAAGCATATTGAGTAGGTGAGACACCAACCAACAAGAAGGAAAGCAAACAAAAGCAAATGGGGGAAGCACACTGAAACAATCATGGCCTCATACACCCAACAAGCACAACACAACAAGAATCACATTAGCACTCTGCAACCAATGCAAACTCTGATTTGCTTTATGTTTAAAATGAAGTCATTGACTGAAAAATGAGCTAGTTTAGGTGATGACTTCACCCAAATAGCAACTCTAGTCTTGACCAACTCAATAACTTCATCAAGTCAAGGAATTGAGTCTTTAAATATACACTCGTTTCTGAGCTTTCAAATGGACCACAAAATTGCTAGAGGAATAGTTCTCCAAATCACTGTCTCAGATTTCCTGACTTTGACACCATCCCACCAATGAAGCAACCCTTCCACTGAATCCGGTAATGCCCCAAAAATACCCCCACCACTGCAGCATAGCAGCCCAGATTTTCCAAGATAGTGCTATGTAAAGTGAAAAATAAATAAATAAATAAATAAAACTTTACAATCAAATAATACTCTTAATATTAAATTATGAATGATATGATAGAGAGAAAAGCAACAGTTTTTTCTTTTTCAAATCACTGCAAGAATTTATACTTTTGGCGACTAAATTTTTAGTCGCCAAAAGCCATCTTTTAGTTGCCAAAAGTCTTTAGCGACTACATATTTTGATTGCAAGAGTAGTCGGTGAAGCATTGTCGGGGAAGTTAATTGGCGACTAAAATTATTTTAGTCACCAAAAGTAATGCAATGCTGACTACTTTTTTTGTCACCAAAAGTATTGGAAAAAAATTAAATATAACCTTTTTAGTGACTAAAAATATTTGTTACGAAAAACGTTGCTTATATTTAGCTACTAAAGATTTAGTTGCCAAAATGTTTTTTGGTTTCTCCTATTATTTTTTTAGCTATTAAATATATTAGTCGCCTAAAGTGTGATTGTGTTTTAACTACTAAAAGTTTAGTCGCCTAAAGCGTCACAGTTTTTGCTACTAAAATTGTAGTTGGCAAAAGTGTTTTTCTTGTTCATCAAATTTTTTTTGGCCACAAAATATTTTAGTCACCAAATGTTAGATTGTTTTTGGCTACTAACATTTTTGTCGCCTAAAGCCTGGTTTTCTTTTTGCCTACCAATTTTTTAGTCGCTAAAAGTCTGACTTTTTTGGCTACTAAGCTTTTAGTAGCCAAATAGTTTGTGTTTTGCCTACTAAACATTTAGTCGGCTAAAGTCTCACATTTTTCGCTACTAAACTTATAGTCGGCAATGTTTTTTGTTTTTTGGCTACAAAATATTTTAGTCTCCAAGTTTTAATCACCTAATGTCTTCTTTTTGTTGGCACTAAGCTCTGTAATCGCCATAATTGTTTTTTGAAATTTGTTATTAAGTTTTAGCTACTAACATTTTAGTCACTGAAATATATACTTCCTATTTGAGTACGAATTGTTTAGTTGCCAAAAAAATGATCTTATGTTTTATCAGAAAATTGTAATTTATCCACAACCTGTCTATATTCCGTGCAACCTGTAGTATGTATATAAACAAAACAATACATATTTTATCAATCATTCCACAACGTAAAATTATCAATCATTCCACAATCCATATTACTTCCAACCATCCAAAAATGAATAACTTTAAATGTATATATTTCATACAAACCAACTATTGTCCAAACTAAAATTATAATTTCAAACAAAAATCCAACCCTCTATATACAAAAAGATATTTAGTACCATGCGATATGGCCATTTGGCGCGGTACAAATTACAATCCTAAATTGTACCACGACAAAAGATGATCTATATGCCACGCTAGCAATTATCAGTTAGATTACAAAAGTTATATGTATCAGTAATGCTAAACTACACAAAAGTAGAGGAACACATAGTTAGCAGGATTATACAAAAGTGTCAAGTGTCCTCCATAAACAAAAATGTTAACTATCCACAAGTTCATATCAAAAGCCATCTACAAAAAATAAAAGAACAATTGCACCCATCACAAAATATCAATTGATTCAGACATAGAAAAAATGTTGTAATAACATGCATTTAAGGTAGAACAATCTATAAAAACATTTTTTTGAAATACAATCATATGTGTGTATCATGAAAGATTTATTCC
This sequence comes from Camellia japonica, assembly GCA_030407325.1. Lineage (NCBI taxonomy): Eukaryota > Viridiplantae > Streptophyta > Magnoliopsida > Ericales > Theaceae > Camellia > Camellia japonica. The sequence goes on along the minus strand of JAPPVO010000032.1, from coordinate 40,304,796 downwards.
AGACTTGATTTCAATTTACAAGAAATACAATTTTTAGGAGCATACCTCTTTATAAAATAAATTTTTATGAGTACAATGATTTGGTTGTAAATTTATTTAACTCTTCTTCATTCTCATTTTCCTAAACAAAGTAAAATGAATGAGTAATCTACGGGGTTATCTTCATAACCATATCATGCTTTCTTAATACGTTTACCACCCAAATGACCACCGTATATGATGAAGCAATGGCATCATTTGCAATGAAAATGTTGAACATTTACTGGATGTTTACTCACCCTTTTTGGGTTAAGTTTTAGGCGTTTATGGCTCTAACTCCAACCTATGTGTGCTAATGACATTCCGACTATTGTCACAGGTCCTATATGTCACGGGGAATCTAGCCATGACATCCTTATGGTAGTTCCGGGGTTGTTTCGCTTTTTCACTCCCTTAACGCCCTTTTTCAGTTAAGTTTAATGCATTTTCGGTTGTAACTCCCAACCTACACGTGCTAATTACATTCCGTTTGTTGTCACAAGTCCTATTTGTCACAGGGAAGGTGTCTGTGACATCCGTATGGTGGTTCGGGGTCTGTTTCGCATTTTCACCCCCTTAACACCCTTTTTCGATTCAGTTTAATGCGTTTTCGGCTCTAACTCCCAACCTCCATTGCAAAAGTCAAAGTTACCTGCCAATATAACACTATATGTATTTTTTTTTAAATTTCATTTTAAATTTATTTTGTATGTGATCGGTTCATATGTGTTCATATTTTTGTGTATGTACTTGCTTATATAATTTACATATTTGTAATTTACATCAACCATATCATTGCTTTTTATCCTTTCTTTTGCAACAAGATAAGCTTTATACATAGCCGAAAAGCTATGCAATAAAAAATAACTAATTAAAATAGTGTGTAGAAAATGCAATATAAGGCATAGATGTAAATTTATTATAGCTTGGATATACTCAAAACAAATTTAGTCTACATATTTTCTTTTCTAATAACTTTTTCTAAACAAAATTCTAATTGCATAGGATTTTTGTTTTCATAAATTTTTATGATGTTACCCATTTTATGTTACCCATTTGATTTTTGTTTTTATAAATCTTACTTTGGTGAGGGATGGTCACAGCTCAACTGTGGGAACACTTCTTTCAAAATTTAAACCATCCCTCCTCAAAACAAATAATATTATATATTTTCAAAAATTAATAACAAAATAATTCTTTACGGAGTCACAAGCAATTTGAGTCTGATTTATGTGTTACTAATTTTAAATTCATATTAAACACATGATTTGTAAAATAAATCCATGCCTTAAATATTCATGATTGATAGCATTTTTTTGTCATACAAACACAAACACAAAGGAACAAGAATTGAGACAGGTTGTTACCCACCAACATAGATATCTCTCCTCCACACCAAAATTAGAGAAGAGCATGAGTTTCAGTCTTTCAACCTTCTTGTACAAAACTTTACTTGTTTATTTGACTTCTGTGAGCTATTTCTAATTTATTTTATTTATTTTTTAAATATTTGTGTGAGAGTATGTAGTGTACGTATATCATTCTTCAAATGAATCTACCAGATCACAGACAGGTTGAGAAACAGAGTCTTCATTTGACTGGCAAGGCAGTGGACATGGAAGAAATGACTGGAACTGTAAGAGAGTGAGAGTGAGAGTGAGAGAGAGAAAGAGAGAGAGAGTGGTTAGTCACAACATCAAACCCACAAAAAGCATAATAAACCCATAAAACTAAAATGCATAGTTTCAATTCAAACACAATAAACCCATAATTTCATAACACTAAAATCAAACCCACAAAACTAAAATCAAACCCATTTTGGACATCAAGATATAATTAATTTCATACAAATCAAACACTTCAACCAAACCCATTTACAAAATCTACACAAAGATAAACCCTAGATGATGTGTGAGAGATGGGGAAATACGAGAAGGGATTGAGAGAAAGAAATAAAGAGATGGCTCGAGAGGGAGAAGACCCATATTGACAGAGAGGGAGAAGACCGAGATCGAGAGAGAGAGAGAGAGAGAGAGAGAGAGAGAGAGACAAAAACCTGTGATTTAGAGCAGTGGCGATGGTGATTTCCAGCGATGGCGGTGGCAACCAACGACGGCGGCTAGCGACGTACGATGGTGGAGCCAGCGTCAAGTTTGGTGGTCTGTGGGATTGTGAGTGGTCTGTGGTGTAACAACCCCAATTCGTAATTAAGTACTAATCCATAATTAAGGATGCTAATGAAGGGATTAAATAAATTATGCGTTATTATGTATTTTGTATGTTATTTGACTTTTTATCTGCTACTCGTAGTAATATCTGTTAGAAATTCTGTTTTGATCTGAAAATTGGGAGCCTTATCGATATCCAAACTAAAATTGGTCACATCAATATGTTATTTAGAATATTTAAAATGTTATGAAAAATTTTATTAAAATTTGATTAAGTCTGATTAAGTGGCGTTTGGCAAGTCTTATGTCCTAATTAATGTATTATGGCATTATAACTATAAATACAACACAATAAGCTCAGTTGAGCTCATTTCTCCAACACTTTGAGCTCCCAAATCTAAATCAACATTTTAGAGAGAGAAAGTGTAGATTCAAGGTAGAAGTTAAGGATTTTGCTAGAGTAGCTCAAGTTTGGCACGAATCTTGTGTATTTGAAGGCTTTTGGTGAGCATCTAATCTATAATTCATGAAGATTGTGTGTTGTAGAGATGCATTCATGGAGTTATCATAATCATTTGCATGTATCTCACATGAGTTTGTCAAGAAGACGAAGGATTTGCTTATAATTCTTACATGCATGGAAGTATGAGTGTTACATCATCATTTTGATCATAAGCTGTATTATTATGTTGAATTGAGACCATGAAATTAACATGCATGCATATTAGATCAAGTTTTGTAAGTAAATTCCATGTTTGAAGGGTCTTAGGAAAGAATTAAGAAAAGAATTCTACTTGCATGCCTAAACATGTTGGGTTTTACTATGTCAAGTTTGATTTTGATCGTACATGTGGAAATTATGAATAATTGGCACATGCATGTTTGAATCATCACATATTACCTCTTAAATCATGTTTTAAAAAAGAGTTTTGTATATGTTAGAAGCCTTAAAGCTCAATTTTGCTAAAAATATGGACTTTGCGAAAAAAAAAAGTGTTTATGAAACTTACATGCATTGAGGTTTTGAACCCAATTTTGGTTAAATCATGAGTTTTGAGCTAAAGGTTTGTAAATGATCATGTATTCACGTCTGTGGATAAGTTTTCTAAGTTTTTGAACACGCCATGCATGAGTTTGCCTTTGAAATTGCATGTTTGGAGCTCAAGATTCTGTTTTGGAAACCTAGAATTTTTGCAAGTCACTCAAGTGAAGGATTTGCTGCTTGAGCGGACATTTTGAGCATCTAGTAGTTTTGCAGTCTATTATAGACCGCTCGAGCGACCACTTGGTGGCTCGAGTGAACCCTTTGTATTTTGTTGAACTGCTCGAGTGTAGGAGTTGTGGCTCGAGCGTAGATTGAGATCAACCAGTACTTTTATAGGCAGAGTAGTCCGCTCGAGCGACTAAGGGTGCGCTTGAGCGGCCAGGCCAAATTCAACATGTTTTTCAAAGACATTCTGTGTTCATATTTTTGTTCCCATCCTTTTCTACTCATATTTGGACATGAATTATGAGTGATTAAAGAGTATGAAGCTAAGAAATAACATGAGTAATAGAATTAGAAAATAAGAAACCAATGTCGCTAAGCTGTGATAACCAAGTGCATGTATAATGATAAAATATGTTTGTGTTATGTACTTTGTAGTTGTAGGTCAAGACTCGAAGATTGATTGACCGTTTACGGGAGCCCACTGTGAGTAACGTTATTGTAAAGATATGTCTATATGAATTATGTTCCGAATATGATTTGATAAGTTATGATTTCTGAAATAATATTTGTTTACGTGAACGAATGTCCTATGTTTGAAATCTATTATGGCATCTATAGATAGTCCCAAGTCATGGAGGATGGCATGTTAATGTGGGTCCATGACATATATGTGATTACGAGATCTCGTTAGCCACTCATTGTGGTGATATGTGTTTAATCGGTATCCGAAATTGTTTACTCTAGTTGGAAGACGATGTATGATGTGTTCTATGAGATGTACCATTATTATGTTCAGATATGAGAATGATTATGTTATGATCTATTTTATGATTATGAAATGTTCGGAATTCGTTCACTAACCCCTTTACCTTAATGTTATTCAATGGGCATTAGCTCACTGTGTGTACATATATGTATAGGTGAGCGTTTTGGAGATCAGGTCTGAAGACTTTTGTCTGGATTTGTATTTTGTTGTTAGCCAACCATTGTGCCTCATGTGGAGGTTCCGGAAGTGTCACGTGTTATAAGTTCTGGTTGTTTCTGTATATGAGACTTGTTTGTTTTTTGTCGGCTGTACTTAAGATGCTATAATGTGTGTGGGTATAATGCAAGAATGACTTTTGGATATGTATATAAATTTTTAAATATTCTGTTTCATATGAGTTAGCACAACTTATTAGACAATTATATTTATGTTTTTGCTTCCGCTAGCCCCTTATTTTGTGATTCTGTTTCAGAGGCCGTAGGTAATCTTAGGATTACTGGCCGGTTACGGCACTAAACTTATAGGGGGCGGGTTTGGGTTGTGAAAGAATGGTATTAGAGCACAAGTTATACCACACACACGAGTCCATATGAGCTATAGAATGTCCTAGAAAAGAAATAGGGGCATTGCATTATCATGTGTAAATTTTTCTATACATGTTTGATAAGAAAATGAGAATGAAAACTATGAGCATAAACAAAGAAGCTATGTGGAATAACATGTAATGTTGATTTCAATATTGAATGTGTAATTCTTGTGAACATGACCACACAAACGTGAAAGACTACGTGACCTATGTGAATATATTTGAGTTGAAATAAAATGACGAACTGTTTGATTTGAAGTGAAAATAAAACATGGAATCAATGAGAACTATTCCAATGTTAATGATTACCCTGTTTATGTATAGACAAATGGAAGAAATGAGAAACGTATATGGATCTAAATCTTCTGACGCTAGAATTAACTGGCTAGAAAGAATGGCCGAAGCCTTAACCAAATCTTTGAGACAACAACAACAAAAGCAAATACATGTACCTGAACCAGCTAATTGTGATATGATAACACTGACACAGAAATATAATAAGATGAAGCCACCAGAATTTGTGAGGAGTATTGAACTGTTAAAAGCTGAGGCTTGGGTTTTAGAGACTGAGAAAATATTTGAAGTATTTCCGTGTACTGAGGCACAGAAAGTTTTGTTGGTAACATTTACACTCAAAGAAAAAGTTAGGAGATGATAAATGTTAGTATGGAATGATAATGAGGGTATGACATGGGATAGATTTAAAAAGATTTTTTTTGAAAAATATTTTCCCCAATGCATCCGAGATAGGAAGGTATCCGAATTTGAACAACTAAAACAAGGCGACATGACTGTGGCCGAATATGAAGCAAAATTTTACTGAACTAGCCCGATATACACCGCACATAATAGACACTGACTACAAAAAAGCTAGAAAATTTAAAGGTGGACTTGACTTGGATGTGTTTGACCGAGTTGGTGTTTTAAAATTGTTAACGTATGTGGATGTTCTTGATAGGGCCTTGATGTCTAAGGCAAACATAGCAGCTTTGAAAATATCAAAGTCATCATCATCAACTGAATAGGAGAGTAAGAAGCAAAAGAAACAAAAAGTTGAACTGACCAGTAATTCAATGACTTCCATGAATGAAAAATCTAAGGCAAAAACTTTTGACAATGTAAGCCAGGGAAACAATGTGAACAATGATATACCTATTTGTAGAGAATATGAGAAACAACATTGGGGCATTTGTCGCTGCCTATCTGGAGCCTGTTTTAGATGTGGACAGAAAGGACACTTGGCTAAATCTTGCCCACAAGCCCATCCGAACAACAATAGACAGAATGCTAGTATGACTAATTCCCCTTCGATACTAAGAACAGAGCAATTTCTATTCCCGAGGGGAGCAACCTTAGGCAAGGAAGACTTTACACCCTAGTTCCAGAAAATGTTCGGAACACTGAGATGACTGACGCAGGTACCATTTTGATTATGTGCAAATGTATGTGTAAAAATCAATTTGAGAATTCGTATGACCTTTGGCATGAGATGAATTATTAATATGTTGACTGAATCACATGAATTATTAGAATCATGAATTTATGCTTCATGCCCTGATTTTTACTAATGTGTGAAATATTGTTAGAACTGATGGGATAGAACTCTAACTATTGAACATTTTTTAAGCTATACGGATTTGACAAATTACATGTGCTATGGAAAATGTTTGGACTTGTATATATATATACCTTTACTTGGGAGGTAAATTGATTCGAACTCGACACACTCTTTTGTACCTATTGTATCATGAAATCATTGCCTTAACTATTCTATCTAGGGAGTTTGTTTTGTGTTCATCTGTACATTATACTTGTGAATACGTACTGGGAATGTTATTAGATTATGGACATGCACATTTCTGACTATACCTTTGCTTAGAATGATTTGTCATGTTATTTGTTTTGTTAACTAGACCATCAAGTTTATGACTCTGGGATTGTGTGACTAAGGTGGGCACCCCAAATGATGAACTCTATATTTTGTAAGACTGTGTACTATGATTGCTAAAAATTGACTAGACTAGTGAGCCTATGCTTTTGTGACTGTATGACTGATTTGGAACTTCTGCATCACAAACTCGCTATGATGAGCCACCGAGGAATTCTATGTTATGAACAACCGCATACCCATACACCTACACGTGAACTTATTTGTAAAATGCCATATTGTACATGACCTAAAGCACTTTGATGTGAGCCATTATGATGTATGACTCTGATGTGATTTTGAGAACTGATGAACTTAGAACAACTGTGGAACTATTGATTATATACCTAAGCAAATGGAGTATGAATTATAGAATCAAATGTACTTCGTTCGAAATTGATGGGTACAAAACTTTTATCTGATCTGATCTGATCTGATAGAACTTTGGTTCAATGAGACCTTTGTTTGAACTGATAGAACTTTCGTTTGATGACACACGTTTTAAACTTTTGTTGGGTCTAACCTGATAGAACACTGATGTGACCTGACAAGACTTTCATTTGATTTGATCTGAGGAGACCTTTACCTAAATTGAGAACCATGATTTGGTTTGATTACGTTATGGGGGATTGTGAATTTCTTATGATTGAATGACCGGGTTGTGTTGCTAATGGAACTAACCGATTGAGAACTTGAATCATTTTTGAACACTTATGAAGAATGTAAATCGTCAATAATAGACTATGTGATTATAAATAGCTTTTAACCGTATGCCTATAACTGATTGGGAACACACGTTAATGGGATTATAAGATTTTGTAACTTATGCTATGGGAATATAAGAATACTGTATGTATGACACGTGGTTAATCGCTCCGGTATTACCATTACTACCATGAACTTGTTCGAATAAGAGAATGATTGTTTTTGTGTTACTGTATTTCGAAATTGATGCTATAGGACTTGTTAACAGCAAACTAGTTTGATTATAAACCCTGACTACTTAGAAGTATATGTAATCAATATGTTATGTGAATGACTACTTCTGTATTAACGTGTAATACAATTGAATCTATGAGAACTGAGGCTGATGAATGGTATGTGAATGATTACTTTAGAATTACGTTTACTACTATGGGGTTAATATATGAATTTGCCTTGTATACCTGATAAATTCAGAATGACTTTGAACAACTATGGTGGATTGCCGAATCGAAAACCGAATTGAATAATGAACTATTGAATGGCTGGGAAACGAATCAAATCTCTATAACAAGCTGCATGGCGAGGGAACTACTTATGAAAATGGAAACAGTATGAACCTATGACATCTGATCAGTATTTGATATAAGATAACTCAAGTTTGGAGGACCAAACTTCTTAAGGTAGGGAGATTGTAACAACCCCGATCCGTAATTAAGTAATAATCCATAATTAAGGATGCCAATGAAGGGATTAAAATAAATTATGCGTTATTATGTATTTTGTATGTTATTTGGCTTTCTATCCCTTCACTTCATTTCCCGTTGTTGTCTTTGTTGATTTTTACCATTACCATTAAAGAGGGTAGAAATTTTTTGGTGGGTTTGATATCTCTCTCTCCCTCTCTTTGTATATAAATAGAGATGGGAGGGAGAGGATGTTTTGTATCAGAAAATAGAGAGAGAGAGCTGTGAGTTGAGTGAGTATTTTATCTCATCCTCTGTATTTGTATTTTTGCTCCATTTTAGTGAAATTCTTTTTTCTGCTCTGTGGATGTAGGCATTGGGCCGAACCACGTAAATATTGTCTTTTATGTGTGTGTGTGTGAGATAATTAGCTGAGTGTGTTTGATCCTAACAAAGTGGTATCAGAGCCTGGTGTGTGTTTTTCGGAAAAACAGAGTGCATTTTTTAGAAATGCCCAGAAATCAAAGTGGTCAAAATCCACTTTTGATCACACCAGATTGAAGCCCTCAATGAGACGATCACAGAGGTGAAAGCCACATCGAAAAAGGAGGCCAGACGCATTCACACGAGCTTTCACGCGCCACATGACGCCGTAACCACGCGCTTCAACGCGCTACACGCGACTCACCCGTCTTCTCCGTTATTCCAGGCGCTAACGTCATCTCACCGTCATTTGCTGACGTCACATCGACGGCAGCTGACGTCGTCTGAGCCGTCAAGTTGGAGCCATCCGAGCTGTTGACCAAGCCGTCCAGCCGCTGACCAGGCCGATCGAAGCCGAGCCGTTAAGCCAAGCCCGGCCTAAGCCGAAGCTGCTGACCGAGCCGTTGATTGAGTCGCTGACGTCAGCCTGACGCCAGCCGAACCGGAGAAATAATCTGGTGCTTCTCAGCCGCACCAGATTCTGCCGATCTGAACCATTCAATCTGTTTTGGTAAGATCTAAGCCATTTGAGGTCCGATTTGGGTGATCCAATAGTGCTTTCTAACAATTTGGAATATTTCGGACACAACTGTATGGTCAGATTTTTCAAATCAGCTTTCAAAAATTTGTCGTCTTTCTTTTGGCAATCCAAAGTGCTTTTCTAGCCAATTTGACCAGTCCGGACTTCACAACAAAGCTTATTTTTCAGATAGAGATCACTTTCTGCATGATGGAGGAATCAACGTCGACTTCAGGTTCCATGATAAAGCTGAATGCTTCCAATTATGCCATTTAGAAGCCTAGAATAAAGGATGTCCTATACTGCCGAGATTTGTTTGACCCCATTGAGCTTAATGGAGTAAAACCAGCAATGGAAAAAGATGAAGAATGGAAGCGGAAGAACCGAAAGACTATTGGCCAGATCAGACAATGGATCGATCACAGTGTCTTCTACCATGTCGCCCAAGAGACTGATGTCTATGCTCTCTGGATGAAGTTAGAAGGCATGTACCAGTCGAAGACTGCTCGGAACAAAGCCCTCCTGATGAGAAGAGTTGCGAATTTGAAGTTGAAAGGCGGTATCTATGTTGCTGAACACACCAGTGAGTTTCAAAATATGGTGAACCAACTGGCAACTGTCAAAATGGAGTTGGATGATGAGATGCAGGCCCTATTACTGCTCAGTTCTTTACCAGACAGTTGGGAGACGTTGATGGTGTCCCTCAGCAACTCTGCCCCAGAAGGGAAACTGACCATGAGCATGGTTACAAATGCTTTATTTAGTGAAGAGGCAAGAAAGAAAGACATGGGTGGAGATCAGTCACATGCCCTCGTTATAGAAAATAAAGGTCGAGGCAGAGGTAGAGGCAGAGGAAGAGGCAAAAGCAGAGGACGCAGCAGAGGAAGATCTCAAGACAGAGGGAAATCCAGAGAAGGTACGAGCCAGCCAAGGTTCAAGTGTTATCATTGTGGCCAGGAGGGTCACATAAAGAAATATTGCTATGCCTTGAAGGGAGAACAAAAACAAGGCAATAGACAGCCAAAGACCGAAGATGGGAACACTGCAGTTACTGTCTCAGAAGATATTGCATTATTCTCTGTTGAAGAAGAAGAAGAATGTCTCCATATGTCAGACAACGAGACCGAGTGGGTGGTAGATACAGCAACTTCCTACCACGCTACATTCCAGAAGGAGTTCTTCAGTACGTACCAAGCTGGAGATTTTGGTACAGTGAAGATGGGTAACTCCAGTTTTTCGAAGATTGTGGGAATTGGTGATGTTCGCATCCAAACCAAAGTTGGGTGCACGATGGTGTTGAAAGATGTCAGGCATGTTCCCGATTTACGCCTGAATCTTATCTTAGGGATAGCCTTAGATCGACAAGGCTATGAGAACTACTTCGGCAAAGGCATATGGAAGTTGAAAAAGGGATCTCTAGTGGTAGCCAAAGGACAGGCAATTGGCACACTATACAAGACTCATGTGGAGGTGAATTCAAATAGCCTCAATGCAGCAGAAGATAAGGCGTCACCAAATTTGTGGCACAAAAGGCTGGGTCACATGAGTGAGAAAGAGTTGCAGATTTTGGCAAAGAAGTCTCTTATTCCCTTTGCCAAAGATGCGAAATTAAATCCTTGTGACAATTGCTTATTTGGGAAGCATCATAGAGTCGTTTTCCATTCATCATCCAGAAGACAATCAGAGTTGTTGAGCAGAGTATACTCTGATATTTGCGGTCCCATAGAAGTGGAATCTTTGGGTGATAGAAAATACTTCCTGACATTTATTGATGATGCATCACGGAATGTATGGGTTTATGTCCTAAAGACCAAAGCTGAGGTATTCCAGCATTTTCAGACATTCCATGCTATGGTGGAAAGAGAGACCGGAAAGAAGCTGAAGTGTCTCCGAACAGACAATGGAGACGAGTACACGTCAAAGGAGTTTGAAGCCTATTGTGCTACTCGCGGCATCCGACATGAAAAGACTGTTCCTGGAACCCCACAACACAATGGTGTAGCCGAGAGAATAAACCGGACCATTGTGGAGAAGGTCAGATGTATGCTCAAAATGGCAAAGCTGCCAAAGCCATTTTGGGGAGAAGCTGTTCGTGTTGCTTGCTATTTGATCAACAGATCGCTATCAGTTCCACTAAATTTTCAGATTCCAGAAGAAGTATGGTCTGGAAGGGAGATCTCTTACTCTCACTTGAGAGTGTTTGGGTGCAAAGCATTTGCACATGTATCCAAGGAGCACAGGCAGAAGCTAGATGACAAAGCCACTCCATGCATCTTTATTGGCTATGGAGATGAAGAATTTGGATACAGATTGTGGGATCCGAAAAATAAGAAGGTCATTCGAAGCCGAGATGTAGTGTTTCAAGAAGGCCAGATCTTAGAAGACTTTGGGCAACCAGCCAAACCCAAAGTTGACGATGTTTCGGAAATTATTCCAAACCCTGCACCATCACAGCATGCCACTGATTAAGAAGAGTTACCGCAGCATGCAGCCAATGATGTAGAGTTGCAGGATGAATTTCTAGAAGAAGAAGATCCAGAAGTAAAGGGTGTTGAGCAGGGGGAGCCACAACCCCCTCTGCCAGAGACTGCTGATCCATAGTTGCGAAGATCAACAAGAGAGTCTAAGCCATCGTTAAAACACCCTGTTTCTAAGTATATTTTGCTTACTGATGAGGGGGAGCCAGAAAGTTTCCAAGAAGCTCAGAATCATAAGGAGAAGAGTAGCTGGCAGCAAGCTATGCAAGAAGAGATGCAGTCCTTGCAGAAGAATCAGACTTATGATTTGGTGAAACTTCCCCAGGGTCGAAAACCATTGCAAAACAAATGGGTGTTCAAGTTGAAGAAAGATGGCAGCGGAAAGCTAATCAAGTATAAGGCTCGATTGGTTGTCAAAGGTTTTGGGCAGAAGAAATGTATTGATTTTGATGAAATCTTCTTGCCAATTGTGAAAATGACATCCATTCGAGTAGTTTTGGGACTAGCAGCCAGTTTGAATTTGGAACTTGAACAGATGGATGTGAAGACAACATTTCTCCATGGTGATTTGAAGGAAGAAATTTACATGGAGCAGCCAGAAGGTTTTGAAGTCAAAGGGAAAGAAAACTTAGTCTGCAGATTAAAGAAAGTCTCTATGGCCTCAAACAAGCGCCGAGACAGTGGTACAAGAAGTTTAACTCGTTCATGGTGAGTCATGAGTACAAGAGAACTGCTGCAGACCAATGTGTTTATGTTAGAAAATTTCCCGGTGGAAACTTCATCATACTCTTGCTCTATGTTGATGACATGCTGATCGTTGGACAAGATGCCACAGCAATCAGATCACTGAAGAAGGAGTTATCACAGTCCTTTGACATGAAAAACCTAGGCCCTGCACAGCAAATTTTGGGCATGAAAATTGTGCGTGACAGGAAAGCCAAGAAGTTGTGGCTGTCACAGGAGAAGTATGTTGAACGGGTAATTGAGAAGTTCAACATGAAAAATGCCAAGCCAGTTAGTACTCCGTTGGCTAATCATTTCAAGCTGAGCAAGAGTTCTTGTCCTTCCTCTACGAAGGAAAGACAAGAGATGGAGACTATTCCCTACTCATCCGCCGTAGGAAGTTTGATGTATGCAATGGTGTCCACCCGACCAGATATTGCTCATGCGGTTGGAGTTGTAAGTAGATTCCTTTCCAATCCAGGAAAAGAGCATTGGGAAGCAGTCAAGTGGATTCTGAGGTACCTCAAGGGTACGGCAAAAATGTGTTTGTGCTTTAGAGATGCTAAACCTATCTTAGAAAGATATACAGATTCAGATATGGCAGGAGATCTTGATGGTAGGAAATCTACATCAGGATTTCTGTTCACTTTCGCAGGGGGAGCTGTGTCTTGGCAGTCCAAGCTGCAGAAGTGTGTTGCTTTATCCACAACCGAAGCAGAGTATATTGCCGCAGCAGAAGCTGGGAAAGAAATGTTGTGGTTGAAACGGTTTTTCCATGAGTTGGGATTAAAGCGAGAAAAGTTCACGGTACATTGTGATAGCTAGAGTGCCATAGACCTGAGCAAGAATTTGATGTACCATTCTCGCACGAAGCACATTGATATTCGATATCATTGGATACGCGAAGTGATGGACAAGCAGTTATTGGAACTGATCAAGATCCACACAGATAAGAATCCAGCTGACATGCTTACAAAGGTGGTCTCGAGAGACAAACTCGAAATTTGTAGAGACATGGCCGGGATGGACTTCAAGTGAGAAGTCATGCATGTGGGTATGGAGGGAGAGAATTGTTGTTCCAACCCACATGCATGCAAAACCATGCAAGCAAGCAGAGGGTCAAAGAAGATGGCGTAGGAAGACCTCCACTGGAAGTGAAAGTCTATGCTAGGCATATCTGCAAGTTTCTCCGTTCTCTTCCTTTCCCGTTGTTGTCTTTGTTGATTTTTACCATTACCATTAAAGAGGGTAGAAATTTTTTGGTGGGTTTGATATCTCTCTCTCCCTCTCTTTGTGTATAAATAGAGATGGGAGGGAGAGGATGTTTTGTATCAGAAAATAAAGAGAGAGCTGTGAGTTGAGTGAGTATTTTATCTCCTCCTCTGTATTTGTATTTTTGCTCCATTTTAATGAAATTCTCTTTTCTGCTCCGTGGATGTAGGCATTGGGTCGAACCACGTAAATATTGTCTTCTATGTGTGTTTGTGAGATAATTAGCTGAGTGTGTTTGATCCTAACAATTACTACTGAAAATGTAGCTGATTTTGGGTGTCCTGCTCCAAACTCATTGCTCACTCTCACATTGCTCAATCATATAACATCAACAAAATTCTCATTATAATTAATAAAACAAGACTATTGATAAATATTTTATTTTCACTTCATTATGCAACAGATGTTATGTAATTGAAGTGAATGCTTAAAAAGATTAAAAAGGCTGACCTGGCAGCTACATTGAACCCGACTGAGATCATAAACACCCACCCTGTAATCGTCATGCTGCAATTAGCACCCATAAAAAGATTCATTAGTAATGGGAAAAATAATCAGAGAAAATAATATTTTCTATGTTTGGTGGCGGCGACGATGGTGGTGGTGGAATGAAGATGGAGGTGTAGGTGGAGGTGGAGGTGGTGGCATGATGATAGGGCGACGGCAGCGGTTATGGTGACGGTGATGATGGCGGTGACCATGGTGGTGGAGATGAGAGTGATGGTAGTGGTGCGGTGACATTGATAAAATTTTAGTCTGGAAAATATTTTTCGCCTTTTAAAAGTATAAAATATTTTCTGTCTAAATAAACTTATTTTCCATTGATTATGGAAAATGTTTACTGAACCGTTGACTTTCATTTTTATTATACCAAACATCAAAAAATAAAAAATAAATTCAAAAAATATTTTCTACCGAAACTAACATTGTGTAAGTTACAATTCACCCTCAAAATAATATATTGGAGAGCAAAAAAAAAAAGTGAAATCCTATATAACACTTTTTTCGCCATTTTGTATTCCACTTGCATAGCAATATATTATTATCATTTCCTATTTTCTTAATAATTATCTAATTGAAATCGATATTTTATAATCAGAAATGCTTCGAACATATATATATATATATATATATTTTAAAAAGTATCAAAATTTTAAAATATATAAATTAAATTCATCATTAAGTGTAATACATCACACCAGATTTAAATCTACATTATATATTAAATTATGGATATTTTTCTTAGTATGTTGCGTTTTTGTTTTGCAATATATCCATTAATGTATTATTTATTTAAGACAAACAATTATCGGTTATCCAAAGCCAACTCAGGATTTTGAAGCAACCCAGCCAGCAAGCAAGAATCTGAAAGTACCACGACTCCAAGAACAGCATCACGACAGACGCTGCTGACAACTTCAAAAACTCTGGCAGGCCCGAAAAGGCCTGTAAACTAAACCCAGCCCACGTATACTTACACGTCTCACTCTTCGCAATATAAACAAACTAGGCCACCACAATGATCCACCAAGACAAACTCAACACTAGTGACGAGCCAAAAAGCCCATGCCCAATCTTGTACACAGCAAACCAGCTCAGTATCAAGTGGAGGACTAATGTGCCTGCAGATATGTATGCACTACTGGGGGTCACAATGCTCTGTGCCTGTAGAAATTTTTGGATTGGGAAATTTTTGGAGGACTAATGTGCACTACTGCATAAGCCCAGAAAAGGCCTGTAAACGAAACCCAGACCAAGTGTTCTTACACCTTGAGCTTGTTCCTATGTAAACAAACTGGCCCACCACAATAATCCACCAAGACAAGCTCAATACCAACCCAGCACCCAATAAACC
The DNA here is from genome assembly GCA_030407325.1 of Camellia japonica. NCBI lineage: Eukaryota > Viridiplantae > Streptophyta > Magnoliopsida > Ericales > Theaceae > Camellia > Camellia japonica. The sequence continues at coordinate 40,289,403 of JAPPVO010000032.1, read as the reverse complement.
AAGCCCAGCCTTTTACACAAATACCCAGGTTGATAAGATGTGTAGCACAAATGTGGCTCCTGAAATGAGTTCACTTGGTAACACTATGCTCCGAGCTTGAAGGAACTTTTGTATTGGGAAGTTCACAGTGTATGCAAAGATTTGAGGAATGATGCCGTAGAAGAACAATGTTGCTGCCAACGTGATCTCTTTTGATTGGCCGATCAACTTAAGAATTGGCTTGGTGAAAATTGTTGGGATATATCTCCTTATTAAAGTATGGGACCTAATTAATTTATTAAAAGAGTTTAATTTGGATTAGTATTAATTATAATATATTTTTTATATATTATATTTAATTTGTGGAGACCTAATTCAGTTTGATAACAACTAGGATTTTGATTAAAAAGCCCTAGATTCACAATATATTGATATTGTCTCTTCCGAAGTGTAGCGACAGCAAATTGATTTATGAGATAGTGCTTCGGGTGTTACTTTTCGGTGAGAGAATGGTTGCTGTATGAATTCAATTTCCAAAGGTTTGTTCATGAACCATAGCATCTTTGATTTGATGCTAGTTTGATTTAGATTTTGGATATTTTACAATTCTATTTCGAAAATTTTTATTCATCTATTTGGTGAGGTATTTTCTCTTATTTATTTATGATTATTTGGAATTTACCTAAGGGTGATTTGTGAGACCATTCGTGTCTCGTTTGTAATCGTTTGGAAATTATTTGGTTGATAGTGGAATCAGATTTCAATCTCGTGGACGTACCTCACATTGAGGGAACCACGTAAAAATTCTTGTGTTGCTTTTGATTTAATTTTTCCGCATTAGTTTCTGTCCCATTGATTGATTTACTTGTGGGGAATCACATATTTTCTCTAGCAACTAGTATCAGAGCTTACTGTTTATTTGGGTTTAATTATTTGTGTAAATCAATGGAGGGGAATGTGGGTTGTATGTCTAGCTTTAATGGAAGCAATTGGGTAACTTGAAAAACTAAAATAGAGGACCTATTATTTTGTAAAGATTTGTATGGGCCTATTGAGGGTGATAGTGACAAACCTAATGAAAGATGATGAATGGAAGAGGCTTAATCGAAAAGCCGTTGGTGTTATCCGTCAATGGATAACTTTGGCACATGATTTATGGAAAAAAATTAGAAGGCCTTTATGTTAGGAAATCAACCACAAATAAAGCTTTTCTGTTTCGTAAGTTGGTTAATTTAAAATATAAAGAGGCAGCCTTATTCAGGAACATCTGAATGAAATAAAGAGTATTGTTAACTAACTTGCTTCTATGAAAACTATTTTTGATGATGAGTTGCATGCTTTGATGCTACTTAGTTCTTTGCCCGAAAGTTGGAAGGCTTTGGTTGTGACGGTTAGTAATTCGGCACCTGATGGAGTTGTCACAATGGCCCAAGTCACTAGTAGCTTGTTGAATGAAGAAACTAGAAGAAAATCAGTGGGTTCCTCTCATTCGGAAGCATTTGTTGTGAGAGGCTGAAACAAAACAAGGGGAAGGAGTAAGACTCCTCATGGTCATAATCAAAGTCGTGACAAATCAAGAGATGGTTCCTTTTCAAAGAAAGACATTGAGTGCTATTATTGCCATGAGAAAGGGCACATGAAGCGAGAATGCCGAAAGCTTAAGAACAAGGAGAAAATGCGTGACAAAAGTGTGGATAAGAAGCAAGAAGATGATCTCATGGTCGTTTGTGAAGATGATTGTATCAATTTTGTGGGCCAAGAGAGCAATTGGGTGATTGATTCTGGTGCTTCTTTTCATGTGACTTCTCGAGTTGATTTCTTCACTACTTACACCAAAGGAGATTATGGTTCTGTTCGAATGGGTAATGAAGGTTTGTCCAAGATTATTGGCATGGGTGATGTTTGCTTGGAAACAAATTTGGGCTGCAAGTTGTTGCTTAAAGATGTGAGGCATGTTCCCGACATTCGCCTCAATTTGATCTCTACTGGGAAGCTAGATGATGAAGGCTACAACAACAAATTTGGTGATGGAATATGGAAGCTCACAAAGGGTTCTTTGGTGGTGGCTAAGTGCAAGAAGACTCATACACTTTATTCGATGCAAGGAAAAATTTGTAAAGGTGTTGTCAATGCACTTGAAGATGATATTTCTACCGAATTGTGGCACAAGCGGCTTTGCCATATGAGTGAAAAGGGGCTACAAGTTTTGTTCAAGAAAGTGCTTCTACCAGGTTTGAAAGGTACACATCTTAAAACCTGGGTTCATTGTTTGGCAGGTAAACAACATAGAGTTTCTTTTCATAAAAATATTGCTTATAAAAAAGAAAATGTTTTGGAGTTAATTCATTCAGATGTTTGTGGTCCTTTAAAAGCTAGAACACATAGTGGTGCACTTTATTTTATTATTTTCATTGATGATTATTCAAGAAAAATTTGGGCTTTTATACTAAAAACTAAAGATCAAGTTCTAGAAGTATTTAAGCATTTTCAGGCCATGGTTGAAAGAGAAACATGGCAGAAATTGAAGTGCATCCGATCAGACAATGGTGGTGAATACATTGGGCCATTTGATGAGTATTGTCGCAGCCAAGGTATTCAGCACCAAAAGACAGTTAAGAAGACTCCTCAACAAAATGGCGTTACTGAAAGGATGAACCGCACCATTGTGGAAAGAACAAGGTGTTTGCTTTCACAAGCTAAATTACCAAGATCCTTTTGGGGTGAGGCAATAACGACAGCGGTTGACGTGATCAATTTGTCTCATTCCTATCCTTTGAATGGTGATGTTCCAGAAAGAGTTTGGACTGGTAAAGATGTGTCTTCTGAGCACTTAAGAGTGTTTGGTTGCCGAGTTTTTGTTCACATTCCAAAGGATGAGAGGTCCAAGCTTGATAGTAAGTGAAGACAATGTATTTTTCTTGGCTATGAGCATGATGAATTCGGGTATAGATTGTGGGATCCTGTTGATAAGAAAGTCATTCGAAGCCGTGATGTTGTGTTTCTTGAAGACCAAACAATTGAAGACTTTAGCAAAGGTGATCAACCGGAGCCAAAAACTAGTGTTCTCATTGACATATATCCATCTCCTTCATCTTCTGTTGATGATGAAAATGGGGGAGATGTGCAGCCACCCATTGAAGATATAGAGGATGATGCTAATCTTAATAAAGTTGAGCCAGAAATTGAGGAAGAGCATCCAACTTAAGAACCGCCACCACAACTTGAGTTGAGGAAATCTACAAGGGATCGGCAACCTTCGAAAAAGTATCCTCCCAATGAATTTGTGTTGATTTCCGATCAAGGGGAGCCTGAGAGCTACCAAGAAGCAATTGAGCATGCAAAGAAAGATGATTGGAAAAAGGCAATGGAAGATGAGATGAATTCCTTATTTGAAAATCACACTTATGATTTAGTGAAGTTGCCTAAGGAGAGGAAAATTCTGAAAAATAAGTGGGTTTTCAAATTGAAGAATGATAGCAAGAATTTGAGGTACAAGGCACGTCTTGTTATGAAAGGCTTTGGGCAAAAGAAAGGTATTGACTTTGATGAGATTTTCTCACCGGTTGTAAAGATGTCTTCTATTCGGGTTGTACTTGGCATGGCTGCAAGTATGAACCTTGAAGTTGAACAACTTAATGTGAAGACCGCATTTCTTCATGGTGACCTTGAAGAAAAAATTTACATGGAGCAACCAGAAGGTTTTGTGGAAAAAAGAAAAGAGAAATTTGTTTGCAAATTAAAGAAAAGTTTGTATGGTCTCAAGCAAGCTCCTCGGCAATGGTACAAAAAATTTGACTCTTTCATAATGAATAATGATTTTTCTAAAACCACTTCGGATCATTGTGTGTTTGTGAAAAATTTTCCGGATGTCAAATTTATTATTCTTTTGCTTCATGTTGATGACATGTTAATTGTGGGTCAAGATTCTACCATGATAAACAGGTTGAAATTGGAGTTGAGCAAGTCTTTTGCTATGAAAGATTTGGGCCGGCAAAGCAAATTCTTGGTATGAAAATTGTTTGTGATTGCAAAGAGAGACTGATTTGGTTGTCTCAAGAAAGCTACATTGAGAAAGTTCTTGAGAGGTTCAACATAAATAAAGCAAAGCCGGTTGGTTGTCCACTTGCGGGTCACTTCAAACTTAGTTCGAATCAATGTCCTACAAGTGAGAAAGACAAGGAAGAGATGTTGAAAATTCCTTATGCTTCAACAGTTGGTTTTTTGATGTACGCCATGGTTTCTACAAGGCCGGATATTGCTCACACCGTTGGTGTGGTGAGTCGATTTCTCTCTAATCTAGGTAAAGAACATTGGGCAGCAGTAAAATGAATTTTAAGGTATCTTCGAGGGACTTCGAAGGTGTGTTTGTGTTTTGGAGATGGTAAGTCGATGCTTAATGGGTTCACGGATTCTGACGTGGCCGGTGATATTGATTCTAGAAAATCTACTTCAGGGTATTTGATGACTTTTGCAGGGAAAGCTGTGGTATGGTAATCTAAATTACAAAAATGTGTCGCTCTCTCAACTACCGAAGCTGAATTTATTGTCATTACAGAAGTTTGCAAAGAAGAGTTATAGTTAAAGAAATTTTTGCAAGAGTTGGGTTTGAAGCAAGAAAAGTATGTGCTTTATTGTGATAGTCAAAGTGCTATTCACTTGAGTAAAAATTCTACTTTTCATTCGAGATCGAAACACATTGATGTAAGATACCATTGGATTCGTGATGTGTTAGATTCGAAATTGTTACAACTCGAAAAGGTTCACACAGATAATAATATTTCGGATATGTTGACTAAGACTTTGTCGAGGGACAAACATTTAAAGTATCGAACTTTGGCGGGTATAGTTGATGTCTCCACCTAAGTCGATAGGGGGAGAATTGTTGGGATATATCTCCTTATTAAAGTATGGGACCCAATTGATTTATTAAAAGAGTTTAATTTGGATTGGTATTAGTTATAATATATTTTTTATATATTATATCTAATTTGTGGAGATCTAATTCAGTTTGGTAACAACTAGGGTTTTGATTAAAAATCCCTAGATTCACAATATATTGATATTGTCTCTTCCAAAGTGTAGCGGCAGCAAATTGACTTATGAGATAGTGCTTTGGGTGTAACTTTTCGGTGAGAGAATGGTTGCTGTATGGATTCAATTTCCAAGGGTTTGTTCATGAACCATAGCATCTTTGATCTTATGCTAGTTTGATTTAGATTTTGGATATTTTACAATTCTGTTTCGAAAACTTTTGTTCATCTATTTGGTGAGGTCTTTCCTCTTATTTATTTGTGATTATTTGGAATTTACCTAAGGGTGGTTTGTGAGACCATTCGTGTCTAGTTTGTAATCGTTTGGAAACTATTTGGTTAATAGTGGAATCGGATTTCGATCCCATAGACGTACCTCACATTGAGGGAACCACGTAAAAATTCTTGTGTTGCTTTTGATTTAATTTTTCCGCATTAGTTTCTATTCCCATTGATTGATTTACTTGTGGAGAGTCACATATTTTCTCTATCAAAAATGTAGATGAGTGTAATGAAGATGCCAGTAGAGATATATTCCTAGCATTTCATATTTCTGGGCTCCATTTGTTTGTCCACATAAGGTTTCAACTGCACTTGCCATGCCTATCTGTTCATGGAATAAAATTTTTGATAAGAAAAAGGGTATATAAAGTAGCAACTTTTATGATATTTTTTATTCATTGATGTTGTATGCAGTAATGAAATTTGATATCTAAAATAGAACCAATTGCAATAATATAATAGATGTCAATATGTCATTAGTAAAAAAAAATTATGAAAAATGAGGAAAATTGTACTTGTGATCGTTGTAATATCTTGCGTCAATTTAGTCGATGTAGTTTTAATTGTGTCATTTAATTTTTCACATTATATCAATTTAATCCTAACAACATCTATTAAAAATTGGACAAAAATTAATTTCAAATGGAAGCTGTTAAATGCACCCCAAATTATTGTTCCACACTTAAAAGACTCTCTTACTTACTCCTCATCTCTATCTCTCTCTCTCTCTCTCTCTCTCTCTCTCTCTCTCTCTTACTTTACATCTATTATTACCCACTTGGAGCCAACAAAATCCTTTACATGGCCACTGCCACCACCTCACCTTTACCACCCATGGTCATCACAAACAATCCTAAAAACACCATGACACTAACTCCCTCACACCAACAGACATAGTCTGTGCGAGAATCAGAACAGCTTTGGTCGGGGCACAATGTCAAATATCAACATTCGCCTTCGTATATTTTTTAGATAATACAACAATAGATGAGACCCTTATTTGCGAATCTTTTGGTGTCACGCCCCGAATTTTTATTACTCGAAAACATTACCAAAGCCTGTAAATTTAGGTCCATATTTTTTTTTTATATAAATATTTACAAATGTCTATTACACTTGAGTAATAGAATCACAAAGATACATGTTCTCCCTCTCTCAATAAATACAACAACAATAATACATGCCAAGCTTCTGCCGCGAAGCTACAAATAAATAATTACAAATACAACTCCACTACCTTTACATCTACTAAGAAAACTATACAAATGAACTGAAGAACTCCATAAATCTTCAATCAAATAACCCAAACTTTCTTCCTGTAAAAAGATTAAACAACGACGGGGTGAGCACTAATGCCCAGTAGGAATCTCATAGTTCTAAATCAATAACGAATACACAGATAGAAATGATCATGCATGCGGGGTGATACAATATAGTAGGGTGACATTTCATAATCTCAAAATATCATAAGTAAGGTATCTTTTTCTCAAAAGCAATTTAAACACTTGTAGGAAAAACCTTCAGCCATAAAAATCATCCTTTAACTTTAGAAAATCATAGATCCTTGTGAAACAACCATATTTAAGAAAAACATCATTTAACTGTTATTAACCAATTTCCCCAAACATTTCTCAACTAATTTTCCATTGTTAATACTCTTCTTTTCCTTCCATTCTACTCTTCACTTTTAACTTAAAACCCCAAAATTTCAAGTTCCATTTCCTTTTTGACTCGCCAACAATTCTCCTATACTCATTTCACCCCGTTAATTTCACCCGCAAAGTTTCATTTCAAGATAACACAATGTTAATAAACTCTTCCAAGCCAATCCTTTATTTAATTATAGAACAACTCTCACAATTTACTTTTATTAACACAACTACTTCATTAAGTTTACCATCATAATCTATAATCCTCATATCTATTTTTGGTTCCCATTATTCACAAATAATGCCCATGCACTTTTCCTCTTTAAACCAAATTATACATCAATATGAAATTTTACCAATTCATCACAAGCAACAAATAACATCAACTCAACACATAGCTCAACACATAGCTCAACACAATCCACCTTTTGCTGACTCACTACGGCGGGAGTGAACTCCCAAAAACCATTTTTATAAAAGCCATTTTCTTTCAAAACCATTTTCGAAAACCAACCATTCTTTTAAAATAAATTTCCAAGTTTTGTAGAGTATTCTCACAAAGTATGTACATAGTTATGCTTTTTCCTCAACACAAAAGTAAATGTAAATGCAATGCTATGCCAAGATAAATCAATGAGGAAAAACATCCGTTCCAATGCATTGTTTCAAAATCACCATGTTCTCAATGTCATCATGTGATTCAATTTCAATTGTTCAAAACTTAACAATTTATTTCAAGGGCGGTAAATACGTCTCTGGTAATCCCTAGGCCGGTGTCTGCAAGTAGACTATACAAGTACTACCAAATTGTCATTTTTACCAATCGCAACTGGAAAAATCAACAATCACCTATCCGCGCGGACTTTTCGGTCTTTCACCCCGGACCCGCAGGCCAACTTATTCAAATTGTCATTTTTACCAATCGCAACTGGAAAAAAATCAACAATCAACTATCCGCGCGGACTTTTCGGTCTTTCACCCCGGACCCGCAGGCCAACTTAATTCTACACCACCTGTCAAGACTTACCATCATTATTTACCCCAAAACCATTTCATGAAAACATTTCTCATACAAATCATTTTCTGTCATGAATGCAAATCTCTTCGATTTAGAAACACCATGCACAATAATAAATGAAATGATATGTAAATGCAACAATTTCCATGGTTCATAACATTCCTTATGAAGTCAACCATATGCACATGAAGTTTTCAAAACCATTTCTCCAACTCAATATATTTGAAAGATTACCATTCTTGCAAAACACATTAAGGAATTACACCCATTCATCTTTCATTCCAAGAAAGAAAAGAGTTTTATGAACATTTTCATGTTCCCCAAAAATCTCCAAGTTTCTAGTGTTTTCACCAAAAACCAAACATTTCCCATCCTCATAAAGAAACCCCATTAAATCATCCACTTGAGTTTTAAAATAACTAAGCCAATCCACTAGGAATTTAATAAAATAATTTGAGATTAAGCCCATTTTGGAAACTCTACATTTTATATCACAAAAACCAAAATCAACATAGTCAATACAATTCTACATAATCACCACAATTCAACATATCTTAACTCAACACCACTAATTATAATTCAAAGTGTACTCCCAAATTTTCATTTCATCATTTCATTCCAAGGTTCATGTTATCCATATCATTAACTAATCCTTTTTCCCAAGTTTCATTTCATATCATAGCATAATTTACAATATCCATAAATAAGGTTCAATCGCTAATTTTTAACATGATTTTCAAACATTTCCAAAATTCAATTAAACTTGTATATATACAATTCCATACCTCAATTTCATGATTCTACTTTCAATTTGGGCAAACTCATTGTTTATCATCATAAATCAACCTAGGGTTTCAAAAAAATCTAGAAATTTCAAGAAAATACAAATTTCTTAACCCATACCTTTTTATTCCAATTTTCCCATAAATTATACACCTAGGGTTCACAATCCATCATTTTAACCCATCAATTTAACTTCCATCATCTCAAATCCTAAATCCCGAATTTTCATAATATACTCTATATGCTCAAAAATGTGGGTTTTACATTTATATACTCCAAATACCACAAATCTATCTATTAATGTAAGCATTGAAGGAGAACTAGGACCCCTACCTCAAGATTCAAGCAAGAAAAGCAAGCTTTGAGAAGAATCCTCCACAAATTCGAAGTTCAATCGGTTGAAAAATGTTGATCCTCTCTTGTTTCCATCCTTGACTTGTTCTCCATTCTTGATGCAAGAACCATGGTGGATTGTTGATAAAAGTGGAGGAAATCAAGGTTTTGGGAGCTAGGGTTTCGGACATGGAAGAGGGGAGAAGAAGAGGGGAAAGGAAAATGCAAGAAATGAGCTCAAAATCACGTTTTTGAGCTGCTGTCCTGCTATTCCCGCTCGAGCGTCCATATTCCCGCTCGAGCGGACCTGCTCCCAGCACAGATGTCAAAACTTCGAACAGGTATAACTTTTTCATGCGGACTCCGTTTTAGGTCGTTCTTGTGTCCAAATTGAAGCCCCGGAAATAAGCTTTCTAATGGTTCCAACCTCACATTCAAATTCAAAGTATGGAAGGAGAAAAGGGCAAAAGAGTGACGGCTGGTCAAAAACTCAAACTCCAAACTTGGGGCTTTTTATCTAATCTTATCCAATACCTTGTTAAGACTTCAATTAAGGTTCCAAACATCACCCAAGGGTCCTCAATTATAATATTTAAAGTCCACTCGTCAACCCATCAATATCAAGAGTCCAACAACTGTACAAGTTTTAAGGTGACGGGCACCACTTTTCATCAATCCGAAGTGAATCAAGATCCGAGTCATTACAACCTTCCCACCTTAAGAAATTTCGTCCTCGAAATTGCATCCGTTCTAACGAAAATAACAACCTTATGCTCACCAATTCTTAACAACCCCTAGTTCGCAACAAAGCATGTGAGTACCCATACATATCCACCAAACCTTAACAACTTTCAGTTACACCTCGCTTCAATTCTAAACCCAAAATACCAAGCGTTACATTTGGCATCTCACTCGTAGAATACTTCAAATGCCCTTTCATTTTACAATATGTTACACCCCTTTTAATATTTGAATCTTCAAGTCGATACTTAACAACCCATGGCACTTGTTTGTCATTAATGGAACAATAGCCATTCCCATAATACACTAATTCACATTGACAGTCCACGGAGAAAACAAAATATGTCTACAAATTGTCATTGCCATCTAACCTTCGATCGTACACATTTACTCTGACCAACCCACTGGCATTGGGTGCGCAAAGGGAGAATATTTTATCAATATTTTATCAACCTTAATACTCTTTTGTTTATATCTCAATCTCAAATGAGAAAATAAATTAGGCAAAGCAAGTTCAATACAACTGAAACTACTTGCTGAAACACTTTCAACAATATCAGTTTTTATATCGTCCACATCCATCCACTTAAACATTACAAATAAAAATACATAAAACTATAATTCTAAACAGTTTTAAAGTACATTTGGCTCGTTAACGTAATTTTGCATTCTTTTCCACTAACAGTAGTAGCCATTAAATATATCGCACCCTTTTGAATACTTCTAACATTTCCCAACAGCGTATCTTTGTAGTTCGTCCAAACATCAACTAGGAAGAAGATCCACAACCTCTATTCTATGACGAACATACTCTTTGTCCTTGCTACCAACAAGCTTAAATCTCATTTTCTTTAGCATCTGAAACCTGTCGGACTGGTCAAGATCAACAATCTAGGTCTCAAGATTATCCTCACCAACTTCAATAAATATCTTGTCAGGTGTGGAGACGAAATCTGACGGACTATTATCACTTATGATGAAAAACAAAACTTGCTTTTTCGTCCGTTGTCCCGATTGAACATTCCCAATTAATTTTATACCCTTAACCACAATCTTCTCTGATTGACGGTCACATCTTTTATTACCCAACTCAATACTATTCAACAATCTCGCCAAACCTTTATTATCAAATTTAGCGTCCCTTAATTATTCATCGTACAATTGTAACTTCCTTACTCCCCTCTTAGTCTTCTTAATATATTGGGGAATATTCTGAACGTAACATCTGCGAATGTATACCGCTCTAAAAGGTGCACAGACACGATAACTACGCTTATATCCACTGGCCACCAGTGTCCTTGACCTCCGGTACTCAAATATTCAATAAACAACAATTAATTCAATACATATCCAATACATTTTAATTGAATAAAGTTTTTCCAATTTTGGTAATTTTTTTTTTTTTGGCATGAATACATTTTGATATCTATTTTGGTATCAATCAATAATAGTGATATGAAGCAGGGTGATTTTTTTTTTTTCTATGTGAATATAGGCCTCTGTTTTTGTTTTTCCTTAGGCTCCGAAAACTCAGGACCAACCCTGCATGCAGTGATCGCTAATCGGGTGTTGGTGTTGATCACTGGTCATGACGGCAGAAATTGAGAAAGGAGCTGTAATCGTGGCGTTGGGTTGGGTTGGGTTGATGGTGCTTGCTTTGGTTGGTGAATGGGAAGAATACAATCGAGAGACAAAGCAGATACAACTATTGTCTTGTCGGTGTTGTGGTGTGTTATGGTGGTGTATTAAATTGTGGAAGTAAGATCCGTTTGGCAATTAAGGATCTGATCCTCTTGATCCATGTTTAAAATTTAAAAAAAAATAATAATGAAAAAAATTATTTTAGAATTTTAATTGAGCATCACTATTTCATTTGTAATGATGTAAAATGGATTTTACTATTTACTTCTTATTATTTCTCTCTCTCTCTCTCTCTCTCTCTATTCTCTTTCTTCTATCTCATTAGAGGTAAAAATAAGAATCATACATTAAAAAAATGTAGTAACACCACTAATAAAAATAAGCCTTTTTAACACTAGAATGTGTCAATAAAAACAATCCATTAAAATGACTAAAATATGTTGATGCCAACTAAAATAGCTAATAGGCCTCGTTTAAATTTGGAACCTTAGGCCTAGTTTGGCATTTTCAAAAAAAGATAAAAAGTGAAAAAGTTACTAAAAAAGTTAAAATGTTATCACTATTCACCAAAAAAATTTATTTTTACACAAAAAAAGGTACAACTCACTCTGACGTGAGCTGCCTTTACCTGACTTTGGTGAGAACAAATTACACAGGCAGAGGTAAGCTTAAGAACAGTGTTGTTCGGCCCGTGGGGGCCATAACGGGTCCCATTTTGATAATCTGAACCGTCCAATGTGTAGAACTCGTCGAGTACTATATGCTTATAAAAAATCATGTTGATCGTATATCGCTAACTACATGATCATATCAGTTTTGTATAAAAAAATGGATGGTATTATAGTTAACGATTGACAAAAAACTAATCCGATTAAATAGCTATCGATATTTGATCAATGTGAATTTTTATAAACATATAGTACTCAACGATTTTTACACATTGAACGGTTCCGATTATCAAAACGAGACCCGTGGTGGGCCTCCACGGGCCGAACATCACCGTCTAATTTAATGCCCAAAAAGGAGGCAAGCATATCCTATATGTTAGTCTGCTCACTGCTCTGCCCAACGTACTGCCTATTCTTCTCTCCCTTCTCCTATACATTGAATTATACAATTTTTTAATACACATTTTTTGTAAAAAGTCAAAAAGTTATCCCAAACAACTATATTTTTTTCTTCAACTTTTTAGTCCAAAAAGTCAAAAAGTTCACTTCTTTAGAACATTCCAAATAACCCCTTAATATGACCTCCAAGATTCTATTCATTGATATATATATATAACCATATACACATGTTGATTTGATATATATATATATATATATAGAGTGATTTGACACCAAGAGACCGTAAGCGAACATTTGGATGCCATTGTTGCCGAGGGATGTAGCAACGAGCTTAATGTTGCTGAGGTGGCCGGAGAAGATCTAGGTGGAGGTTGACATGCCGAAGCTCACCATACATACAAAATTGTCGGAGCAGCGACTTTAAACATTAGCTTCAATTCTATCCAAGTAGCGCTTCGAAGGCAACGAAACAGTTGTACTTTTTTGTCGGACAATATAGTCTCGAGTTGGCTACTCAACTCCATGTTGTTCTCCAATGATGATTGAACTGATAAAGTTGGTGGTGGTGATTGAGATTGCAACGAAGGAGGGTCCAGATGATCAACTCTATGGTGATCCCATCTAGGATGTCGTTGTCCAGTCGTAGGTATGGTGTGGTTGCGGTAGCAGATTTTGGAAGTGTAATGAGTTGAGTAATAGTGGTGATGAATATGAAGTTGAGGGTACTTAAAAATTTGGAGAACACCCAAAGTAACATTCTAGGAACAAATACTGACCAATTTTGAAAGCGGTGGTGCTACATGCACCAATTAGTATTTAGTGTACCAATACTAGTTATGACAGTATTATTGACCCTACTCATAAATCACATTACAAATATCAAAAACCTCTTAAATTATACTACATTATCAATTAGTACACTAGCTAGTACACTGATTAGTGCATACAACATTATTCTTCTGAAAGGGGTGTATTAGTAATTTGGGAGTATAAATATGTGGTATTTTATAATATTGGGTTTGATGGAAAATGTGAGTAGGTGTGGTATTGTGTTGAGTAATTAGAAAATATGAAAGGACATATTAAATAATGATTGGTTAACGAATACGGACACATAATATTCCGGGAACATTCTATAATTTCTCTTCTGAAAAGTGGATACCTAATTAATCTATCTTTGACCCCTTTTGGAATTATGATTCCAATGAACAAAATTTAAAACTTATAACCAAATGTGCAATTCAAAACCCAATTCAAAAATTATTTTCAAAACTCATAATCAAACACACAATTCAAAACTCTTTTCAAAACTCTATTTTAAAAAAATCAAAAAAAACTATTTATTTATTTATTTATTAAAATTATTTTTAAAATCTTGATTTGAGTGTGAAATCGTGTTTTGAGTTGAGTTTTGAAAAGAGAATTTATTTGGTTATGAGTTTTGAAAAAAAAAAAAATTTTGAATTGTATTTTGAGTTTTGACTTGTATTTTGAAATTTTTTGAATTTATTTTTTTAATATTTAAAATTTTTCTTAATTTTATTTTTTTAGGGTAAATATTTTATATTTTAAATATTTATTTATTTATTTTAATGTACATTATATTTCATACATTTGCACTGTATTTTTTTAAAATATTTTAAATATTAAAAATTTTAAAAATTTTATTTTTTTATTTTGAATGTACAATTTTTATTTTAAATATTTTTTTATTTTTTATTTTAAATAAATAATTTTTATTTTAAATATTTTAATTTTTTGTTATGTGTTTGGTTACGATTTGAGTGTGGAGTTTTGAAAGTAATGTGAAGTTTCGACTTTTGTGTTTAGCTATGAGCTTTAAAAATAATTTTTGAATTAATTTTTGAGTTATGTATTTATTTACAATTTGAGTGTGGAGTTGTGTTTTGAGTTAAAAATATTAAAATTAAAAAAATTAAAATATTTACAAAATAAAATAAAATTTTTAAATAAAAAAATAAAAAATATATATTAAAAATAAAAAATAAATTTTCTTAAACATTTTTTAATATTTTAAAAAAATAAATCTAAAAATTTTAAGATATAACTCAAAATTCAAAAATTGTTTTCAAAATTTTTTTTAAAACTCATAACCAAACAAATATTTCTTTTCAAAACTTAACTTATAACTTCACACTTAAATCACAATTCCATACTCAAATTATAATTTCAAAACTAAACTAGACGAAGCATATATGGTTCTAAGTAATCATGCACTGAACCAAAGGTGGGAAAACAAAAGTAATCACTTTTGTTTGATTTGAATTGCAGAAATTTTTTTTTATTTTTTTATTTTTTATTTTTTTGTGTTTTTATGACTTTTGAGAGAGTTCTTATATTTTATTTTGTTTTTCTATCAAAAAAATAAAAATAAAAACAAAATAAAAAAAAGTATTTTGTTGCTCCTAGACTGTTACAATATCTAAGAGAGAGAAAAAGAGAATATTATATTATGTGTATATTCAATATTATATTAAATAATTATATAATAATGTATACAAACCTAAGTATGGTAATCCTAAATATTTTAATGAATATAATATGTTATGTATGATAGACAGAATATATAGTTACTATATTTAACACCCCCTTTCAAACTCAAGTAGTGATACCAACTTGAGTTTGGAGAGAGTAACTAAAATATGAAATAAAATAAAAGGTAAATAAATTGTAAAGTTCGAACGGGAGCGCAAGGGCACTTGAGATAGATCAAAGGCCACAATTAATGTCGGAAACTAGTTTATGGTCATGTCGGACCGTTGTAGGAACTAGCCTGAACTAATGCCGAGATAGTTTAAGGTCGTATCGGACCGTTGAAGAAGAACTGAATGTTGAACCAGTAAACATGGCACACACGTGACTTATGACGTGGTGCTAAATGATGATAGCAATAGATGACATTGTGTGCCAGGAGGTAACTTATGAGAAAGTGTGCCAGGAGGCGGCTTGGATTGTGTACCAGTGGAGGCAACTTGGGTAGTACGCTAGAGGACAACTTATGAGAAAATGCACCAAGGGTGGCTTGGATTGTATGCCAAGGAGGGCTGCTTGAATTGTGCGCCAAAGGGGGGCAGCTTGGATAGCGCGTCAAGGGGCGGCTTGGGTGATTCGCATGGTATATCACCATGCTCACCATGATATAAACTATGGGAATGGTTGGCGAAAAATTCAATCAACTAAAACCACCCTTCAACACATTAGTGATTTGGACACAAGGAGGCAGGGGCTTGGACGTTATTATTATTACTTGATTTTTTTTTTTTTGGGGGGGGGGGGGAGAGGGGGTTTGCAGGTTGACATTTTTTTTAAAATCAACAGTAACATTGATGCAAATCAAACTTACAACGATTACAATTAGATTACATTAATGAAAAAAAGTTTCCGAGGTGAAAATGTATTATGAGTTAGAAAACATACCTCAACCATATTGGCATATGGAACGCCAAAACCCACCAAAAAATAGAAAGCAAAAGCGGAAATCTAACTTGACAAAAATTTGCTTGGTTCTTCTTTTCTAAAAACACTTTTCAAAAAATTATACTTTCTTGTTTTTCGTGTTTTTTTGTTTTTACTAAATTTTTTTAATATTTTAAGTAATTTTTTTTACTTTTTAGACATACGTAACATAAATATACCTAAAATGTAAAAAAAAATTGTAAAAAAAAACCTTTTAAAAATTCATTAAATACCAAAAATTCAAAAAAAAAATATGAGTATTCAATATTTTTTTTGTATTTTTATGTATTTATTAATTTTTTAAAATATTTTTTCACAAATTTTTTACTTTTTAGATACATCTAAGTAAGGTGCATCTAAAAAAGTAAAAAAATATATTTAAAATTTTAAAAATATTCACTAAAAACAAAAAAACATGAAAACCAAAAAATTTAATTTTCAAAAAACTTAATCTAAAAAACTCAAACCAAACACACTAACATCTCCATTCTTCCCAGAACACAAAAACAATACAAGCATAGCTAAAAGCCATGCCACCCAGGGGAATCTACATATAGCACTTGATCAAAGGCACTCCAGTAAAGTAAATAAGCAGCAATTAGCAATTAATAAAAGACCAAGATCATTAACATTATAGAAATGGCACAAAATCTGTCGATCAATAAAAAAAAAAAGACCAAGATCATGATCAACATCAGTAAACACTGTGAAGCAGCAGTGAAGTTCATCGTTTGAAAAATCTGAGACTCAACAATCTTTGATGTTTGGTTTTCCGAAAATTTAATTTAACACAAAAGCAACTCTAATCTTGACTCAACAGCTTATTGGGGAGGAACCAACAGTGTGACAAAAAAACAAGGTGACTAACAAAACAAAAAAACAGCACAACTCATGTGCCCTAACCTAATTAGTTGGAGCATGCCTCTCTTTTTTTTTATGCTTCTATCTTGGTTCCTGTTGAGGTTAGTGATTTGGCACATGCATTGATGCTTTGACGCTTCTATCTTGAGGTTACGCGTTTTAGTGGTGTATGCAGTTTGGTTGAGTCGGGATTCGTGAGAAAAAGTCTAAGAATAATGACAGTTGATAAATGTACCTCGACTCTTATACCAATTCATTGTCCAATGTTATAGTTACTACATACAATTAAACATACAGAATAGCTATTTCACATCTATTGGCAAGAAAGTCTTTTATCTAATCACTCATATTCTTTCAAGGACAAATCCACACAGGTGTGTTTGAATTTTAAATTTGAATAAAAATTTGTGAAGTAAAAAAAGAAAAGGGAAAGCAAAAGTGACAAAAAAATTAATTTCTATTTTTATCACCTTTTCTTTTCATTTCCTTCCACTTTACAAATTCTTACTCAAATCAATCATCCAAACAGTCTTAAAAGCAAAAATTTGAAGAACCTTTGAAAATAAATTTTACTTGTCATTCCACTTTTCCAACCGCTTCCTAGCTTTTTCCACCTGCAATATATTCAAACTAATTTTTAATTTAAAATAATTATAATTTTGCTTTCCTATTTTATAGCCATCAGATTTATAATGAAAATCTTCACAAACATGTAATGGAGAGGATCAAAATCCGCATGTCGAATGATTGGCTTTTTATATTATGCGCATGGTGTAAGAAATTTGTAAAAAGGTCAAGAGATATATGAAAAAGTACCTCTTTCTTCCAATCTGTTCGACAAGTCACCCATACCAAAATCATAGTTTGCATCAGTGTGCCCCCTATCATCCCTGACCATATTCCCTACAAACACCACACATAGTTATTTGAAAATGTATTGTCACTCTTTATGTAAACAATAAGTCTATGAACATAAAAGTGTAATAAAAAAATTTGCTCTCCACTCTTGGACCCTTCCATCGAATATGAAAGATTATATTTATTTTTTTGTGTTTAGTTCTGTGTCCCAAAACTTATTGTACTGACAAAAAATCGAGCATATATGCAACTACAAGAATAGAAGAAAGCACATGAGTTATCAAGTAGCCAACCTTAGCACCCAATTTGAAGTGAAATCCAAGTAGCGAACCCAGTGGGATCCCAACTACATAATAACAGCTGACATTCACGTATGCAACGAAAGTTTGCCATCCACACCCCACAGCAACTCCTACATTCCTCTCGTGTCACATTCAAGTTAGAAGATGAAATAAAAGTGAAGTTGTTTATAAGTGAATCTGAATGATTATGGTCATGTTTGATTCACAAATAGGAAGCAAGAGAAGACTCTTTTATCTAGAAATAAATTATAAAGTGCTGGATTCAAATTTTATGACCCGTTATAACTTATTCTGAGAGCTCTTTTATCCTGCATAAATGGAATTATTTTGTCCCGAAATAGGTGGGATAACTTATCCCAATATAAGACTTTTGTTACAAAATGACTAAAATACTCTCTTCAGGACAAAATATTACAGAGGACAGGGGAGGACACAGAGAAAAAGCAGAGAAACAGGGAGAAAAGATGCCAATGAACCAATTTGCAAAACAAACACCATAAACCAAAACAAAACCCTTTCATGATGCTTTTATAAAGACATAAAATTCTCTTGAATTCAACTGCAGAAATGGAAAATGCTTTGATTTAAGTTTTGAAGCAAAGCTTACCGGACAAGACGGGTTGGATTCCATTAAGGATAAGAGAGAAGGCAAGAAGTGGACAAAGTTCTGATACAGCTTTGGCCACAGTTTCACCATCCGTGAAGGCATAACTAATGACATTGCGCAATGCAAGGACAACAATTGCTGCTATCAAACAGAGTATGAAAGAGACTAAGTTCACCACTACTACTGAAAATGCTGCTGACTTGTCATGTCCAGCTCCAAGCTCATTGCTTACCCTCACACTGCTTAGCATATATATATATATCATCAACATAAATATTTGTGTTACATGTAACTTCTAATAGCATTGTCATTCAATGTCTTTTCTCTCATTTAAATTAAAAAGTGGATTTAAATACAGCCTTGAATCCTACCCATGACATTACTTACAGTTAATCATGGTATCTTGGTTGTGATTCTTTTGTGAAATTGAGTTGCGAAAAATAAAAAATAATTGTGAAAAAAATAACTCCCAAATATTTTGTGGATTTGATGGTCTTGTTTGTATCAAAGAATAAGAAGAAAAGTTTGAGAATTAATATCGATAATTATCATTAGGAGTGTTAAAATGGCCCACGGCCTGTGGGTGGCCTGAAACCTGCCCGCGGCCCCAGGTGGGCCCAGGCCCGAGCACAGCCCAAGCCCCTGGGCCATCAATTTGAAGCCTGGCCCGTGGCTTGTGGCCTAGTCTATCGGCCCGCTTAAGGCCCAGCCCGAGGCCCAGTGTCTTTTTTAGTAAAAAATAATAAAATTTTGATAAAAAAAAATTAAAAAAACAAAAAAACATGGTTAAGCTCAGCCTAAACCCGAGGCCAGACCCAAGCTCACTGGGCCAACCACCCAAGGCTCAAATATCCGTGGGCCTGGGCCTAATTTTTTGACCCGTGGACTAGCCCGGCCAACCTCGAATTTTGACCGGAGTCCGCGAGATCCGATATGGGCCGGGCCAGGCCAGATTTACACCCTCTAATTATCACATTTTAACAAACAAATTAATGAATAAATTGAATCTATGGCTAACCTTGCCGCTGCATTGAACCCAATTGGGATCACCATTATGCATCCCCCAATTAGCAGGCTGCAGTTAAAACCAAGTAAACAATTATAGAAAAGCACATCACTTTCAAGCAATTATTTTTTCTAAGCAATGATATACAAATAATTTTTTTTAAATTTTTTGTAGAAATTTTAAAAAAAATACTAAAAATCCTACATAATATTCATACGATTGAGTCTCATATGGTGTAGGTCTCACACTCGTATGAATATTGTGTAAAAATTTTGACATTTTTTTAGAATTCCTAGCATTGTTCAATTTGTTTGTGTAGAGTGATTGACTTTTTATAGTACCTTCATTACCAAAAATACCCAACATTATCATCATAAGCTAAGTTGGCATGTTTTACTAATAAAATTTTTTGTAAATAATTACTCTTATTTTTTATATAACTTTTATATTTACAAATCACTTTCTATATATAAAAAATATGATGGGTACTTCTTACCAGATGGAAAGAGAATCCAGAGCCAACTTAGGATTATGAAGCAACCCAGCTAGAAGAAGAATAATTTGATAATACCATGACTCCAAACATATCATCACCGCCGACGCAGCCGACAATTTAAAGAACTCTATAAGCCCAGAAAAGGCCTGAAAACTAAACCCAGACCAAGTGTGCTTACATCTGGGGCTTCTCACTATATAAACAAACTGACCCACAACAATAATCCACCAAGACAAACTCAACACCAACCCAGCACCCAACAAACCAAGCCCAACCTTGAACACAAAAACCCACGTTAACACGAGGTGTACCACAAATGTGGCACCTGAAATGAGTGCACTCGGTAACACTATGCTCTGAGCTTGAAGAAACTTTTGTATGGGGAAATTTACGGCGTATGCGTAGATTTGGGGGATGAGGCCGTGGACAAACAAGGCTGCAGCTGAAGCGATTTCGTTGGATTGGCCAAGGAGTTTGAGCATGGGCTTGGTGAAAATGTAGATGACTGTGATGAAGATGCCGGTTATAGAGAGAAGGATGGTTGATCTTTGGAAATATATGCCCAGCATTTCATATTTCTGGGCTCCGTATGCTTGTCCGCATAGTGTTTCTACTGCACTTCCCATCCCCATCTGTTCATTGCTAGCATGGATTAATTGCAAATTTTACGAATTTTTTCATTCACTGACGTTGCATGTGATAGTAAAATTTTAGCTTCGAAAGAATAATCAATTGCAATAATATGATAGATGTCAATATGATACTAGTAACCGAATTTAATAAAATTTGAGAAAAATTATACTTGTGATATTTGTAGTTTGTTTCTTGTGTTAGTTTGGCTTATATAATTTCAATGGTATCAATTTTATCTTTTGACATTTCATATTGTGCCACTTTACTTCTATTCATAACATCTGTTAAAAATTGAATAAAAAAAATCATTAATAAAAGGAATGCATCCCTTATTTAACTTATTATTAAAAGATGAAATTGATTTTCAATGGAGCAGTGAGAAAAAAAAATTATATTTTTATGATGATACAACTCTCCTGTGTATTGTGCAAATTCATTTATGTGCTTTGTACAACTCTTTCTGCCATGTCAAAATTATATCGAAAAAAAATTCCATTTATAATATAATTTTTTTTCCACCACTCCACGTATTTGCAATTTTCCCTTGTTAAAACCGTCACAAATAAAAGGGGAAATTACCCACAAGTCCCATGTGGAACATGTGGACACCATTTAATCCCATAACTTTTTGAGTACACCCAAAAGTCATTTCCTCTCTCTCTCTCTGCTTTTTGCTTCCCTTCCTCTCTCGTTTTTTTTTCTGGATTTTTCTCTCATCGTCTTTGTCATGGACGACGACCAATGATCATGTCTTTCTCCATTGATCGGGGTTCACTGATAACCGCCAACCATCGAAATCAACTCGTGACTTCACTCTCACCGACAACGAAGATAATATATTTCCGACGAAGAAGATGAGTGGATCTACTTAGATCTGATGTAGATCTACTCAGATCTACATCAGATCTGAGTAGATCTACATCAGATTTGGCTAGATCTAAACAAAAAATAGTTGCCAGAGTACAATCCTCTCTTTACATGCGCCTTTCTCCTTCGATCTCTTTTTTTTTTTTTCTCTGCTATACACTTCTGTTTTTCTGTTCTAATGGAGAAAATTTTCGAATTCTGAACAAGTAGTTTTCGAGTTTTAGTTACAGGCGGTGAAAACTGTAAAATTTTGCAGTTTCAAATTTTTTTGGTACTGAAATGAATCATGGTATAAAACTGTAAAATTTTACAGTTTCATAACATGTTTTTCAGTTTGATTAATAAGGATAAATGCTTAATAGATTTTTGTTTTGAAACTGTAACATTTTACAGTTTCAAAACTTACTTTTCAATTTGATCACTATTTAGAGATTATTTGCTTGAACTTTACAAAAATTGAAAAATAACATATATTTTCCCCATTGTTACTTTTTTTGTCGTTTCATTTTTTTTCCTTTTAGTTTATCAATATTTAGCACATTTTGCTATGTTTTTTTTGCTATAATTTATCCATTTATTCTTTTTTTTTTTTCCTGGCAATATTTTAGACATTCCGGAGAGTCTCCAGTAATGTTCTTAACGTCCAGTGAACGTTCTGAGCATTCCGGCGACTTCCATTAACGTTCTTAACACTCCGACGAACTTCCGGCGAAACTCCGGTGACTTCCCAGTGATACTCCGGCGACTTCCCGGCGATGTTGAACATTCCGACAAGTCTCCGGCGACCGTTTGACGGAAGTTCTACGGTAGTAAGATGTGAACAGTGTCTGTAAATTAAAAAAAAAAAAAAAAGATTTTTTGGTAACAATTAAAAATGTATTGGACTAATTGGTGCAAGTATTTTGTTTTGGGATTAGTTGGGTTTTGAACTTGGTACATGGGACTTATCAGTAAGTTCCCTCAAATAAAATATCCTCCTTATCCAAGCCTGCAATAAAATCTCTAAAAACAGTGCAAAATAAAACCGTGATTGTCCCATAGGCCCAATAATAAAAGACTAATAGTATCATTATCTAAGGCCCATCAAAATTATTCCATCTCCAAAAATCTGTTTAAAATTATTATTATTTTTATTATAAGTCCCAATAACAGAGGTTGAATAAAAGTTATTACTCAGATATCTCCAATAATAAAGGTCGTACAACCATTTAACTAACAGAATAAATATGCAAGAAAATTTTTACAAAAATAAATAAATATAAAAATTAATGAGAAAATTTTCATTAGATTATGCATGAGAACAAAAAGTGGAGTGAAATAGAATGTCTATTTCTATTCAACTGTTCGGTTGCAAGTAAATATTGAATGACATTTTTATTTTTATTTTAAAATTAAGTTTGTTATTTAATTTTTAAAACAAATATGATAAAATAATGTGATTAAAATTATTAGAAAAATTACTTAAATGGCTGAAATAATATTCATCTAGCGATCAAGACCTCTTTGTTTTTATTTTTTTTTATTTTTTATTTTTTTTTTAAAGATTGATAGCAATTAAGGACTTGAACCTCATGTTCCTATTGTTTAATAGTAACTTCGGGTACCTCTCCATTTTCCATTGTATTGTGTTAAAAATATATATATATATATATATATATATATATTAAATAAATAAATTTGGCCTTCTAACTATAAAGGGATGACCAATGGGAGCTTCTATTTACACACCATAGTTTACCTCAATACACACCATTTCTAGTTCACACCTCCACACCATCTTCATTTTTTATTATTTTCTCAATTCACATCGCCCAAAATACCCTAACCCTACCTACCCCCAACCTAGCCACCACCAGATCCGGTGACTCACCCCCTCCCTAATCCATCCTCCACAACCCATCCCGATTGCCACTGTCACTCCCCCAGACTCCTTCAACCCTTCCTTGCCTCAACTCTGCCCCACTCCGACACCTCCACAACCAGACCTTGCCATTATCGCAACCTTAGTGACCGCCACCCCCAACCCTCGCGATTGACTAAGATCGATGAATGATCAATCGAATAGAGAGAAAGAGCGAACAAGCGAAGAAGAGAAGAAGAGGTTGCGATGAGACGAGTTCGCCAAAGGAGGCGCTGTAGAGTTGTTGCAGAGGGAAAATGGTACTAGAGGTAGAGGGCAGCGGAGGAGGCGGTGGAAGTGGGGTAGATGGCAACCAGCGGTGGTGGGGTTGAGGTGCGTGGGAATGGTGCTATTGGAGGTGAGAGGTGGCAACCGGTACTGGTGGGGTTAGAGGAGGTGGCAGCCGGCGGTCATGGGGTTGGGAGGAGGTGGCAGCCGGCGGTGGTAAGTTGAGAGGGAGAGAGAGGTGTGTAGGTAATTTAATTAAAGGATATAATGGTAATTAAAAAAAATTGGGATAATGGTGTGAATTGAGAGAATAAGTGGTGTGCAAACAGAAGCTCCCGTGACCAATAGGTCAACCAAAATGTGCACTTGACAAAAACATGTTAGGTAATAAAACTAATCACATTAAATTAAGACATGGGCTTTGATTGAGACACCCACTCTTTCCCCACCCCCACCACCCCCACACACACGTGAAGGTTGATGATTTGATTTAAACAAAAAAAAAAAAAAACCAATCAGCACCCACTGGAGGTGCTGGGGGTCTCCCCCAGTGGGGGTCCCTGTCTTTTTCCTTAAGACATAACATGACAAATAACTTCCAGTTTAATAATAACTTCTTACCTAGCATTTTCGCATCTTTTTTTTTTCTTTTTCTTTTTTAAATCTGTTTATTTTTTGTTTTGTGTGAAGGTAATTTATACAGGTAAATTGGGCCAGGCTAAGTAATGGGCCGGTGTGGGCCGAAGTATGAAAAGCAGAGTAAAAAGGCCTCATTCAAGTAGTCCGGTCGCGAAAGTGTGTTATCTCGGTCGCGATTAGCCCGGTCAAGGAAGAATGTTGTATATCGGTTCAGGAGGGCGCTACGGTTAGCCCGGTTGAGTCTTCTAGCCGAAGTAAGAGAAGTTATCTTCCAGACTGTTCTGAGTTAGTTCGGCAAGTATCTTCTATGGATAGCTCGGTCGTGGTGTGGGAAGCCGAGGTAGAAGACGGTAAGGCAGGGCCGAACTAGCGTATAAGTTGGTCACTCCGGTTAGTCTGACATGGCAATGTTACTTCGGTCGTAAGGTAGTTCGGCTGTGGTAAAACCATCTCACTTGGTTTAAGCAGTGAGGGGGGTGTTGAGAGAAGCATTATCTCTCAGGAGTATGAATCCTAGGAGGACTCTACGTAGAGGAGTAAGAGTCCTACTAGGATTGTGTCACACAAAACCTATAAAAGCTCACCAATATCACCTTTGGAGAGGTAACACAACTTTGCTCCCTGAATACATAGAGCTTTTGCCTATTTGTCTTGTTGACTGACTTAGGCATCGGAGAGGTTTCCGACACACACCCGCCGGCCAGCTCACGTGTGTGTTTTCAGGTTACAGAACGACGACGTACGAAGGAGTGCAGGCTTGATCAACAGGATTATACGAGAAGGTGTATTTCTTTCCCGTACAATTGGCGCCGTCTGTGGGAATTCAGACAAGAACAACCTCTTGATCAAGCTTTTTCTCATAAAAATCAATGGCGAACAACGAAGAATTACCTCAGTCTGCCGTTGACGGACTAACTCCAGAGGGAGGTGCAAGGCGCGAAGGCCTACCCTTGGTCACTCCCATGGCAAACCTAGAACCACAAAGGCATAATTCCAGGAGGGATGCAAGGGGTCGAAGGCGGACTAACAGCCCCCATCACTCTCAGTCGAAAAGCCCAGAAAGATAACGACGAAGGATTGATCCTCAAACTTTGGAGGATCGCGTTAGGGAACAAGACGAGTTGATACGGCGGATGGCGGCAGACATGGAATCCCTAAAGCGCCAGATGAAGGGAAAAGAAGTGGCGACAGGAGCGAGGCGCACAACCAAGACGCCTCCTCGTCACTCGGAAGGTCGTAGTAGGAACACCACACCTTCACAAGCAGAGAGTAAAAGCCTCAAGACAGGCGATACTCAACCCAGATCTTCCAGAACTCGTCACCCCAGGTCTAAAAAGACGAGGTCCGAGAGGTCATACACGGAAGGGAGCACTTATTGGCCTTCACATACGCACCAAACAAGATCTAGACAGACAGAGTTGCCCAGATCGTCCGACCTACAAACCGTGCTAGAAGAAAAGGCACGATGCAGGGAAGACGCCAGGGCACATGATCCACATAGAGTTTCTGCCTTACACCGGTTGGCTCCTCGGACGCATAGAAGCGTCGAGGTTGGAATGCCAATACCGCGCCCTGCCTACGAACCAACAGACAAGGCATTGGCGAGGCTGTAGACCTCGCCGTTTGTCCTGGCAATAGAGAACGCGCCCCTACCGACAGGCTTCCTACAGCCCAAATTCACAACATATGAGGGGAAGACAGACCCTTACTCACACTTGAGCCACTTTCGCCAGGTCATGGCTGTATATCGGCGGAATGAGGCCTTGATGTGCATCCTATTCCCTTCAAGTCTTGGCGACCTAGGCCTGACTTGGTTTGAGAAACTTCCAGAAGGCAGCATAGCCTCATGGGCGCAATTAGCGGAGGCGTTCGTGACAAGGTTCCGAACAAACACTAAAACACCGGTGGAGATCGACCAGCTACTCTCCATCGACATGGGCGACAAGGAGACCCTAAGATCCTATAACAGTCGCTATTGGGAAACCTTCAACCAGATTGGGGACTACCCAACCAATCTCGCCATTCCACAATACAAGAGAGGACTCCCAGTCGGGAATAGACTAAGGGATTCTATCACCATGAGCCACCCCTCACCATGGAGGCCTGATGGAAAGAGTGCATCAGCACATAATCAGGGTAGAAGAGGATGGCGCACGTGCCAAAGCAAAAACTAGCACGACCACAGTACCAGAAAAGAAGCCTCAGCAAAGGTCAATGCGGTAGATCGCCCGAACAAAAACGGACGAGGCAGACGAGACAATGGCGAAGACCAAGATAAAAGATGGTTGAGAGTCCGTACTGCCATAACTACGGTATTCAAGAAACCGATCTACCGAATACTTAGTGAGATTCGAGACGAGCCTTTCGTCAAGTAGCCAGCCAAGCTAGGTGAGGCTCAGAAGGACTATGACGACAGGTCACGGTGCACATTCCACAAAGAAAAGGGGCACTGCACTGAGAATTGCACGCCATTGAGACAGCACTTGGAAGAGTTGGTGGCAACAGGTCACTTGGACAAATACATTGAAGGAGGGACGCAACCAGCCCCCCAAGATCATAATAACCCCAATGGGATGCCGATCGACGCCCCACCCCAAGGCATTATCAACGTGATACATGGAGTCTTTGAACCTGAGCGTGTATGCGAGCTTAGAGGATCAATCAAAAAGGCTGAACACTTAAGAGATGTGCTAAGTGCCCAACCTGCAGTTAAGAGGGGGAAGACCGAGGCTACAAACGTCATGTCTTTTTCAGACAAAGACTTGGACAGGATATATTGCCCTCACAATGATGCCTTGGTTGTCACTCTCCGAGTCAAGGATTTTGACGTCAAGCGGATTCTGATTGACCAGGGTAATTCATGTGAAATAATGTACTACGAGACGTTCAAACAATTGAAGCTACAAGATAAAGACTTGGCACCTGCCGTATCTCCCCTGATCGGATTCAACTCCATGCTAGAATGGCCCGTCGGCAAAATAATCCTCCCAATCAGAGCAGGGAGTGTGACGAAACAAGTGGAATTCTGGGTGTTGAAAGTCCCCTCTACCTACAACATTATCTTGGGTAGAACATGGCTGCATGCCATGCGCTCGGTGGCGTCCTCCTACCACCAAGTAATGCGGTTTCCCAACGACACCGGAGTGATAGAAGAAGTTTATGGAGATCAGATCATGTCGAAGCAGTGCTTTATCACAGTGAACGACAGCCGCGCTACCAAAGGATACGTTCATTCGGTGGAAGAACCTGAGAGTAATGAACTATTCGCAGATGTTGGCAAGGCGGCTAGTCAGAAAGCAGTAGAGGACTTAGTGGAGGTCAGAATAGATGAAAAGAACCCGGATAAGTTCTTTTTGCTTGGTTCGTCGTTGTCCAGCACTGAGAGATTGGAGGTCTTGGAATTTTTGACCTCCAACATCGAAGTGTTCGCCTGGACCCCATACGACATGCCAGGCATTGATCCCAACTTCATCTGCACCAACTCAATGTCCACCCTTCTGCCAGACCAATCATTCAGCGCACCCGCAGATCGGCACTCCACCACGCCGAAATAGTGGCAGAAGAAGTAGGAAACCTGCTGGAGGCAGGGGCAATCAGAGAGGTGCACTACCCAGATGGATCTCCAACACCGTCGTAGTGCCAAAGAAGAATGGCAAGTGGCGCGTCTGCGTCGACTACAAAACGGTCAAAAGGCGTGCCCAAAAGATAGCTTTCCTCTACCAAGGATAGATCAACTGGTAGACTTAACGGCAGGGCACAACCGACTTAGTTTCTGGATGCATACAGAGGCTACCACCAAATCGCCATGCATGAACCAGACCAGGAGGTCACATCCTTCACAACTAAGAGGACTATACTGCTACAAGGTCATGCCCTTTGGCCTAAAGAACGCAGGGGCGACATTCCAAAGAATGGTCACCAAGATGTTTGAGCCATTGTTAGGCAGAACAATGGAGGCTTACATCGACGATATGGTGGTCAAGAGCAAGGATGAGAATGACCATCTCAAGGACCTAGTGAGATGTTCGAGATCCTGAAGAAGCATAAGTTACGCCTCAACGCGTCGAAGTGTGCATTCGGAGTAGGATCTGGCAAATTCCTAGGCTTCTTGGTGACCAACCGGGGTATAGAAGCAGACCCTTCTCAGATCAAAGCAATTCAGGATCTGGAGAGGCCAAACTCAGTGAAGGAAGTACAGCATCTCACTGGCATGGCGGCTGCGCTCAACCGGTTCATAAGCCGGTCGTCAAACAGACTCCGACCATTCTTCCATGCACTGAAGGCCAAGTTTGAGTGGGACGACGAATGCGACCGAGCTCTGGAAAGCTTGAAGGAGTACATGTCTTCTCCACCACTACTTGTAACCCCAATCCCTGGAGAAGAACTCTTATTGTACCTGGCAGTTTCACAGCACGCAATTAGCGCAGTGTTGGTCCACGCAGAAGGAATCCAACACCTGCCCATCTACTATGTCAGCAAGACATTACTGGGAGCCGAAACAAGGTACTTGCCACTGGAGAAACTAGCATTGGTCCTGATGATGGCCTCAAGGAAGTTGTCGCATTACTTTCACGCCCACACCATAGTTGTTCTCACAGCCTTCCCATTAAAGGCTTTATTTGAAAGGGCGAACTTCTCTGGGCGAATTCTGAAGTGGGCAGTAGAGTTGGGACAATACGACATCAAGTTCCAACCTAGGACCGCAATAAAGCTCAAGCATTGGCAGATTTTGTCGCAGAATTCACACCAGGAAGTCATCACATCTGCCCAGTCGACCTGACTGAAACAACCAACTAGGGATGGAAGTTGACGTCGGAATAGCGCAACCCCTAGTAAGGTTACTCAGCCAGACGCCAAGGCAGACCAAAGCGAAGCAAGGAACTCAGAGGCAGACCATGCTACACCAAGTCGAGACTCACTAACAAATAAAGACTTGGTACAAACAGAACGCAAGGGGCAGACAGCAAGCATGGACCTTGTAGAAGACACCAGCAACATGGAAGATCCCAAGGCATCATCCGATCCCTCCACTTGCTGGAAGTTGTTCGTTGGAGAGATGTGGAAGCTCTTCGTGGATGGAGCATCCAACCGGCATGGAGCAGGACTTGGCATAGTCCTCATCTCTCCAGACGGCCTGGTGGTGGAGCAGGCAGTCAACCTTGGCTTCCCTGCATCAAACAACGAAGCGGAGTATGAAGCGCTTCTTGCAGGACTTAAATCAGCATTCTACATGAAGGCCACCGAGCTAATGGTTTACAGCGACTCGCAGCTGGTGGTAAACCAAATATCTGGCGACTACGAAGCAAAGGATGACAGAATGGCCAAGTACCAAGAGTTGGTCAGAACAGAGATAAAGAAGTTTGAAGTGGTCAGGATAGAACAGATCGGCAGAGAAGAAAACAGCAGAGCAGACGAACTAGCAGGCTTCGCCTCAATGGCGGATACCTCCATCCCTCACCCACTACTGATCGACTACCTGCCTAGACCAAGCATTGAAGACCCAGAAGCAGAAGAAGTATGTTGTGCAGAGTTAGGCCCTTCTTGGATGGATCCCATCATATTGTTTCTGAAAGACGGCACCTTACCGGAAGATAAAAAAGAAGCCAACAGAATAAGAGCAAAGTCACAGCGATTTTGGCTCTCTCCATCCTTGGCATTGTACAAGAAGTCGTTCTCAGGACCTTACTTAAAGTGTGTTCACCCAGCAAAGTGGAAGCATTCCTGTTCGAAATACATGAGGGTGTATGCGGCAGCCATCAAGGAGGAAGATCATTGGCATACCGAGCAATTTCACAAGGATATTGGTGGCCATACATGCAAGCGGATTCAGAGAAGTATGTCAAAAAGTGCGAAAAGTGTCAAAAGTTTACGCACCACATACACCAACCTGCCAGAGAACTTCTACCTCTCACTAGCCCATGGCCCTTCGCAATGTGGGGCTTAGACATAGTGGGACCACTTCCAACAGCACCAGGCAACAGGAAGTTCTTTCTTGCCGCAACCGACTACTTCACAAAGTGGGTGGAAGCAGAAGCCTTGGCGTCAATCAAGGAAAAAGATGTGAAGAAGTTTGTCTGGCAGAATATCATCACTCGATTTGGCATACCAAAGGCATTAATCTCAGACAACGGCACTCAGTTCGACGGCAGAATTTTCAGAGGCTTTTGTGAAGAATACAAGATAGAGTTCTACAATTCTACACCGGCATATCCCCAAGCAAATGGTCAGGCAGAGGCATCAAACAAAGTCGTCTTGGATGGATTGAAGAAGAGGTTAGAGAAAGCAAAAGGCAAGTGGACAGAAGAGCTCCCTCATGTTTTATGGGCTTACCGCACCACGCCTCGACGATCAACAGGAGAAACACCATTCTCCTTAGCTTATGGCATGGAAGCAGTCATCCCATTAGAAGTTGGCCTCCCCACAATTCGGAGCGAGAACTTTGATCCAGACTTAAATGGCGAAGCCATAGCATTAGAGCTTGACCTTGCGGAAGAAAGAAGAGACAGGGCATTGGTTCACATCGCCGCCTACCAACAAGAATTGTCCAGAAAGTATAACAAAATAGTGCATCCAAGGCAGTTCAAGATCGGAGATTGGGTACTACGCAAAGTGATAGGAAACACCTTGGTTCTAGGAGATGGCAAGTTGGGGCCTAATTGGAAAGGACCTTACAAAGTGGTCGGATTAGCAGGCAAATGGGCATACCACTTGGAAGATAAGGACGGCAAAGCAATTCCTAGGCTGTGGAACACTGCCAATCTTAAGTTGTTTTATTTTTAGCTTTTTTTTTAAGCATGTGTAATATTTTACTTTCTCAATAAAACAAGTCGATTATTTTCAGCATAATTGTTTTCAGTAGAAAGTAGCTTTAGTAAGTTAGTAGCATGTAAACATAGTTGGCCGGAATAACCAACTATGACCCCTCCTAAGCCCAGGATAAGGATCCAGGCTGCAAGACGTTTGGTCGGAATAACCAAACACTTTATTCTAAGTTGGCTGGAAAAACCAACTTAGAGGTTGGCTGAGCATGTGTAATCTTTTACTTTCTCAATAAAACAAGTCGATTATTTTCAGCATAATTGTTTTCAGTAGAAAGTAGCTTTAGTAAGTTAGTAGCATCGTAAACATAGTTGGCCGGAATAACCAACTATGACCCCTCCTAAGCCCAAGATAAGGATCCAGGCTGCAAGACGTTTGGTCGGAATAACCAAACACTTTATTCTAAGTTGGCTGGAAAAACCAACTTAGAGGTTGGCTGGATTAAACCAACTCTTGTTACTCTTCAGCCGAAGTATGGGAATGGCTGAAGAGTGGTTGGCTGGATTAAACCAACCCTTGTTACTCTTCAGCCGAAGTATGGGAATGGCTGAAGAGTGGTTGGCTGGATTAAACCAACTCTTGTTACTCTTTAGCCGAAGTATGGGAATGGCTGAAGAGTGGTTGGCTGGATTAAACCAACTATTTGTACTCTTCAGCCGAAGTAAGTGTATGGCTGAAGAGTGGTTGGCTGGATTAAACCAACTCTTTGTACTCTTCAGCCGAAGTAGTTATATCGGCTGAAGAGTGGTTGGCTGGATTAAACCAACACTGGATACTCTTCAACCGAAGTAGCTATATCGGCTGAAGAGTGGTTGGCTAGTAAGTTAGATAACTAAAACCGAGATCACAGTACAACAAATGAGTTCGTGGAAAATTCATTACAAGTGCAAGCATGATCAAACAGGTAATAAAACCGAAATAAGAGTTGGAGCACAGAAGAAGATTTTTTTATTAAAAGTATAAAAGGCAGTACAATTGAGGGGCCGCAGCCCGGTTACAAGTTTCAAACAAAAGAAAAGAAGAAAGAAAAAAGAAAATCAGTTGAAGAGATCATCAATTTCTGCATCAAAATCACCATCAGCAACTGTTCGAAGTCCGGTGTCGTCTGGGAGCACGGTTTGAGCTGGGAGCTCGGTTTCAGCTTGAACCTCGGTCTCAGTTGGTTGCGTTCTGCCAGTTAGCAGCTCATCCGTTAGGTCTTCAATGACAGGCTCCAACCGAACTGTTTGATCATTTGGTTGTTCATTAACGGCCGGGGTGAAAGTTGGCTCATTTTCATCAGAATCTTCATCATCATCTTCATCATTGTCAGATCCCTCGAGAAATTGCCTTTGACGATCGGCAGCGTATTGCGAAAGCGAAGCCGGAATGGAGTACGGTGGAGGATTGTAGACCTCGGTGTCGGGCGAACAACCGAGCTTCTCCACCGCACTCCTTCAGCCACATTTGAAGAATAAATCTTTGGCTGCGTTGCACTGGAGGGTGTATGCGTCTTCGGCCTTCTTAAAGCCTTGTTTTTCGGCTTTCTTGATGCCCTCCTTCAATTGGTTTATCTCGGTGTCTTTTTTTCTTCTCAATCTTTGCCAAAAGGCGCAGGTATTTGTCTTTTGCCTCGTTGGCAACCTTCTGCTTTTCGGCCTCAACCGAATTAGCAAGCTCGGTCAGCCGACCGTTCTCGGACAGGAGTTCGGCGAGTTGTTTTCTTGCCTCCTCCAGTTCGTCCATTTTTGTTTCGGCCTCTGCCATGGCCTCCCTGGTACTTTTCCTAAGTTCCATGACCCTCCTGTGTGTAACTTGGTTTTTCTGGATGGCCTGCAAAGGAGAAGTAACTTTAGCCGAACTGAAAGTTGGAAAAAAAATTACATAGAAAGTAGAGAGCTGTTTACCAGGATCATGGACTTGGTCGAAGACCGGATGGACTTCAGCTCGGTATTCAGCTGCTTGGAGTGGTGCTCCATGTCTTTTGGAAGGCACACACTCTTGGCTAGATTGAAAGCCATCAAGTGGTCCTTCTCGGCGACAACCGAATCCGAAGCCAGTATATCTCGGTTGTTGAAGGTGAGACTGGAACCCATCTGGAGGAGGCGCCTCGGTCGAAGTGCTCCGGTTGTGGGCTTCGTTGAGGACTTGGAG
Organism: Camellia japonica; assembly: GCA_030407325.1. NCBI lineage: Eukaryota > Viridiplantae > Streptophyta > Magnoliopsida > Ericales > Theaceae > Camellia > Camellia japonica. The sequence continues at coordinate 40,256,054 of JAPPVO010000032.1, read as the reverse complement.
GGGGGCTTGGTGGCAAAATGGTCTCATCCTCATCCGCAAGTCGTTGTTCGGTTTGTCCAGTCCGGGCACGCTTGTGCGGACGAGATGAGGATGGCCGTTGGGATGGAAGGGCCACCACGGTCTCAATGGTCTGGCCGGCTTGTGGTACTTCGGCGGGGTTTGTTGCGGTCAGTAATGCCTTCAGTCGGTTTCTTTTTGCCATTTCTTGTTCGGCTGTGAGAGGTATTAGGTTGATTTCGGGCAAGGAGGGGTCCGGTTGCGGTGCTTCCTCAAGAAGAAAGTCAGTCACCCTCGCTTTTCGGCGACCGCTGTATCGGTATGTCGGTTCGAAGTTTAGCAATTTAGCCCAACTTCTTTCTTTAACCCGTAGTGCGGTGCGCAGAATACCTAGGTTGGGGTAGCCGTAATTCGATAGAAGATGGGCCTTATCTGCAAAGAAGACAACTGTTAGTCCGGTTCAGAATGAAAACCGAATTAAAAGAAAAGGATGAATTGAAACCGAAGTATGTATGCCGGGTTCTCCTTTTTTCCAATTTATTCTTCGGCCAGGAATCTGGGCTTGATGGTCCTTGAAGTTCCCAGACACCCAGAAGAAATCATCATCATTTAGGTCTTTGTCCTGTATATCTTTAATTATTTTCTCTCGGTCACGGCGTATTCTCAAATAATAGCACCAGCCGTCATCTTTCGATCCTATGGAGTATTGGTGAAATATTTCGGCTAATCCTAGGTTGAGACCGGTTTGGCGATTCAGTTCGGCTATTCCCATTATGATTCGGTAAGTATTGGTGAAGAGTTGGGTTGGGCATAGTCTGGTTTGCCTAAGAAACTCACAGATTAGTGGTTGGACTGGAAATCGTAGTCCGGTTTCTATTATTGACTGAATGGTAAAGGGGACAAAGCCTTCGTTGCCCCATGGGTCAACATCTTGTTCGGCTAGGGTAAGGTTGACATCGGCGGGAATATTGTATTCCTTGCGGAATTCGGCTAAGCCTCTTGGGGTTTCTACTAAAAACCTATACTTCCCAATTTATTGTATAAATTAAGAATAAATTACTTCGGTTGAAGTAGTTGTGCTCAGAAGCTCGATCGAGCCTTCAAGGAGAATGGCTTGGGCAACCTAAAGTCTGCAAAGTGGAAGAACAAAGGGGTTAAGCACAGATCATTGACCGTGCTACAAAAACAAAGCAAGAAAAGGAAGCCTAACTTCGGCTGCATAGGGTGCTAACAGGATTTACCTCGGTTTCAGCAAGGTGCTTGTTATCTCAGCTCGGCAAGTCATTTTGGTTATCTCGGTTCTACCTATGGGTTTTGTTACTCCGGTTATGCTTCAAGGGACAGCTTTCTGAGTCCGGTTTAGAAACTAAGAAAGCTGGCTTAGCCCCGAAGCTTAGTCCGGTTGAGGGCTTAGACTTCTAGTTCGGTGCGTTTTTATTTTGGCTAGTGTGAATCAGATGGAGACCTCTTGAAACTACTGTGATATGTACAATCGGTTCCAATCTACCTAAATCTTTATATAAGCAAAAACAGTTTCCTAGTCCGGTTGGATGTGTTTTATCGATCAAATGAGTGTTCTACTAACTATTACTTGATATTCAAGAGGTTCTTACGAAGTTCTTTCCAGAAACAAAGCTAAGCATGAAAAGTGTTTTGTAAAAACACCAAACAGACCACATGAGATTGAGCAAAGTGCAGAAAACAAACGAAAAAAGAAATAAATTCATGATACTAACTTGGTAGAAAGGGAGAAGAATGAGGTTGAATCGAACGAAATCAAAACACAAACTTCAGAGATGCAAGGATGAAGAACCGCAAAGTACAGCCCAAGAGAGAGAAGTGAACAGTTTAGTGAATGATTCACAGACAGAGGGTTTGTTTGTTTTGTGGAAAGAGAAGGGGCAAAAGGCGGGAACTGTTCAAATTCGCGAAGTACGAAGAACGGCACGACAACTGTGATTGGCCAATCAAAGGCTGCCACGTGTCACTAAAAGGGCAATCGATTCAGTTTCTATGATTGAAACGACGTTTTGACCGGACGTGCACAGCTCGGCTTAGGTTTTTAGCTCGGTTGGAGAAGTTAGAAGGTTTTCAGCTCGGCCGGAATAGCTAAAGGATTGTAGCCCGGCTGGATAAGCTAAAACTTTAGCTCGATTTATAGACAGGTAATCCCTATCATGCTGCGCAGATGGAATTAAGGGGCAATTGTGAGGGTAATTTATACAGGTAAATTGGGGCAGGCTAAGTAATGGGCCGGTGTGGGCCGAAGTATGAAAAGCAGAGTAAAAAGGCCTCATTCAAGTAGTCCGGTCGCGGAAGTGTGTTATCTCGGTCGCGATTAGCCCGGTCAAGGAAGAATGTTGTATATCGGTTCAGGAGGGCGCTACGGTTAGCCCGGTTGAGTCTTCTAGCCGAAGTAAGAGAAGTTATCTTCCAGACTGTTCTGAGTTAGTTCGGCAAGTATCTTCTATGGATAGCTCGGTCGTGGTGTGGGAAGCCGAGGTAGAAGACGGTAAGGCAGGGCCGAACTAGCGTATAAGTTGGTCACTCCGGTTAGTCTGACATGGCAATGTTACTTCGGTCGTAAGGTAGTTCGGCTGTGGTAAAACCATCTCACTTGGTTTAAGCAGTGAGGGGGGTGTTGAGAGAAGCATTATCTCTCAGGAGTATGAATCCTAGGAGGACTCTACGTGGAGAAGTAAGAGTCCTACTAGGATTGTGTCACACGAAACCTATAAAAGCTCACCAATATCACCTTTGGAGAGGTAACACAACTTTGCTCCCTGAATACATAGAGCTTTTGCCTATTTGTCTTGTTGACTGACTTAGGCATCGGAGAGGTTTCCGGCACACACCCGCCGGCCAGCTCACGTGTGTGTTTTCAGGTTGCAGAACGATGACGTACGGAGGAGTGCAGGCTTGATCAACAGGATTATACGAGAAGGTGTATTTATTTCCTGTACATTTTGAAAAGTCATTCTTTACGTGAAAAGTACGGGGATTCTATTTACGTCAAAAAAAAAATTAAACATTTCTAATTAAAAATTTAAAATTTTAATCTCTATTATATCTTAATGTAGGTTATTAATAAAGATAATACATATTAAATTTTAAAATACAATATTATTTTATTTTTCTTATGGTACACCCTACTTATATATGCATGTTTCACCTTCTTCTCTAAGTTTCAATTATTTTCTCTTCTTTTCCCCCTCACACCAAATCTCCAAACTACTCTACCAAAACTTACTATTATCAATATCATTGTTTCTTATCCTTGCGAATAAAAAAAAGTTTGAACAAAATCAAATAATAGATGAGAATAATAATAAAAATAGTTTTTTGAAACAATCCACCAAAATGAGGTAAGTATTCACATTTGCATTTTTTTCTTAAAAATGAATATTCAGCTTGTTTAACACCATTATTGTTCAGATCTGAAAGTCCGAACCAAAATATATTGTTTGGCATTGTAAGTCTGAACATAGTGATTTTGTTCTTATTTAGGGGTTACCTTGAAGGGTAATTTGAGAAAAATTATAGTGTACTGAGAGTAACATATAAAACTCTAAATAATTGAACAGATTATACTGAAAATTTGGGAATACTTAATAATCTTCCAAAAAATACCACTTCACACGTACCTAAAAGACGGAAAAAAACAAACAAACAAACCACATAAAAATGGGCCAGTTCATCAACCTATTGGATTACCCATAGGGCATTTCGTTAATTCAAATTATTTATTTTTAAATATTTGTCGAGCAAATTAGTTATATAATTAGATTAAATTTGTTTTACAATAAAATCATTGTCAATCTATTATTAAAATTATACTTACTGTATGCTTTTAAAATTCAAATGCAATCCGATTGTATAGATACAAATGTTTGATCAATATTATTTTTTATATGAATGATCTATTCAAAAAATGTTAAGAAATGAACCATTTAAATTACTAAAATGGACCGAAGTAGGCTAATGCCCCTTTAACTGGTCCCTTGAATCGAATTGCTAGACTGGAGCAAGGGTATTGGTCCCAAAATAAAAACGAAGAAAGAAACAGGATACTATTCCAGCTTGCTTAATGAGGTGCATTATGTACTCTACTTTGATCAGTTATTTCGTTAATTTTTTAAGCTTCAGCGTGTAAATCATAAATAATTTTTTTGAAAAACTTGATTCAACAATTATAGATCACTTGATTTTATTAAAAAATTAAATTGGCTACTTTTGAAATAATTACTTGCCATCTATTTATTTTTATTTTTTTTTAAAAAAACCAGCATAATAAATTACAGAGAGATGTTATCAAATTAATATAAATCTACCTATAGAAACCCAAAAAAATTAAACACAACAAATAATCGAAATGAAATCCAAGGCGATGGGTCAAACTCAACTATTGAATTCACATTGGTACACTGATTAATCAAATTTGATCAAACAAAAACCCCCAAGAAACACAAGAAGGTTAGGATATGGGGATCACATCTTTATGAATGGTATTATCTACACGACCTATTTTGAGAAGTAAGTTGAAAAATCATTTTTTTTAATATGTTTTTTTAGCTTTTATTGAAAAATCATACCCCCCCCCCCAAAAAATGAGAGGTAATGCGACTCAAAAAAGTCAAAAAAATTACTTTTAACCAACTTTTCAAAATAAACCTATATATATCCAAGCGTTTTGTTTTCTTTTCTTTTTTTTTGGCAAAGTAAAGAAAGGAAGAGCACAATCAAGACGTGACATATATTTTTGTCCTCATCATACAATTTCTAAAGGAGAAAATGATGTTGGATTGGTGGAGTGGCTTTAATCCGCTGTTGGATTAGTGCCTGTTGGATTAGTGGAGTGGCTTTAAGATTTAAGAAAATGGTCAAGTGTATGTGGGAAGTCTTGCCATCTGTGGTTATGTGGTTTGTGTGAAAGCCAGGAATGAAATCGAGTTTGTTGGATCAGTGGTTAATTGGTGTGAAATTTGTGAGTCTATTAAGTTGCACATGGCACTTTTGGTGAAGTAATCATATTAAGGGGGTGGATTTTTCAGTCAAAGATTTGCTTTATAATTTGAAGTCTATCTGGGAGCTATGAGAAGTGGTTGTTTATTGTATTTGCTTTTGTTTATTGTGGTTAGTTTCTTTTTTTTCTTTCTGCTGTTTGGTTCCTTTGTTTTGGTCTCTGTCTGTGGTGCGTCTGTTGGTTTAGTTCTTCTCAACTTACTTTTGGCAAGTGTAAGTATATGATTGAGTGGCTTTTCTTGTGCCAACTTAGTTAGGATAAGTAAGACTCACTATGATAATATTCTGCTTTTATTTATCTTTATTGATATAAGATGTAAAAGATTTAAGTTTATTTTTGTTGATCCAAAAAAAAAAAGAAAAGGAGATAACGTTTCACTAAAACAATTCAAAATAATTATAGCACTTATTAAGAAGAACCCCAAATTTACCCTGTCCCTTATACAAATATGCATATAGTTTTGTATGGGGAAGCCCTTTGCTATTCTACTCATATTAGCTAACCATCACTTCCCCTGTATTTAATATTAGTAATGTTATGGACTAATAATTTAAATGAAAAAATAAAAAAAATAAAATTTTAAAAAATAATGTGTAGTTTAAATTTATTCTAAGTGTGAATTCTACAATATAAGAGTTAAATTGGAATAAACACAAATTTTTCGTGAGTATTTTTATGTTTAAGTTTTTCATTGCTAGAATTATTATTTTAATCTTTAATTTTCTTATGACAAAATTAATGCCCTGAGTTCCAAAAAAATGACCATTTTTTGTTCTTTCTATACTTGTTTTTTGGTATTTTCTTCCACTTCATTTGTTTGCTAAAGTTTTGAATGGAATGTTTTTGTACGTTAAAAAAAGGACCAAAAAAAATATGTGACAATTACTCATTTGAAAACACAAAAGAGTGCAAGTGGGAAAGGAAATACAACAAAGTTAGTTTTAAAATTGAACGATCACCGTAGACTTTTATTTTTATTTTGTTAATGACTTAGACTGTCATTTAAAATTGGAATAATTTAATTCAAATTAAAAAAAAAATTATGAACAAAATTGATAAAATTAAAAAATATTAAATTTTATTATTATTATTATTATTTCGTTTCTAATTTATGTAATAGTCTAAAATTATATCAATTTGACTTAACTGAAAACTTGAAGGATAAAGTTAACAAAATAGAAACGTAATGACCAAAATGACACTGAATGAATTTTTTACAAACCGTATGTGTAATTTATATTTTCCAGTCTTGTAAATAATTATCATATTTATATTTTCCAGTCTTGTAAATAATTATCATAACACATGCTAGTAAATATTGGTTGATATGTACAAGCAAAGCATACGTATATTGTGTTTGCGTACGAGTAATATAAAAAGAGAGAAAGAGAGAGCGATTTGATACCAATAAACCGAAAGCGAACATTTGGATGCCGTTGTTGCCGAGAGAAGCGGCAGCGAGTTCAAGATTGCCGAGGTGGCCGGAGAAGATCTGGGTGGAGGTTGACATGCCGAAGCTCACCAGATATACAAAAATCGCCGGAGCAGCGAGTTTAAACAGTAGCTTTAATTCTATCCAAGTAGCGCTTTGAAGGCGGTGAAACAGCGGTACCTCTTTGTGGGACAATATAGTTTCAAGTTTGCTACTCAACTCCATGTGTTTGTCCGATGATTGAGGCGATAAAGGTGGTGGTGATTCAGATTGCAGCGAAGGTGCGTCGAGATCGTTCTGCTTCGATCCCATCTTGGCTGTCCAACAACAGTCTGTAAGTACGGTGGTTGCGGTATAAAGTCAGTGTTGTTGGTGGTGGTGGTGGTGGAGGAGGAGGAGGAGGAGGAGGAGGAGGAGGATATGAACGGATACTTGGGACGACAAACAGTTAGAAGTTACGTTGTTGGAATAAATACTGAACCATAGAAGTAGTGGATTTAATCAATTATTATTATGTTGGAAAAGTTAGGGATCATGAAAATTTTGTTATGAAAAATTTACGATCATTAGATTACCTTGATTAGTGTGTGGTGCTTTATTCTAAGTGTAATCCAAGGATCATAAAACTTTCATGATTATTTTCATGAAAAAATTTTCATGATACCTAACATTTATTATTATTATTTTATTAATACTACATTGACTGAAGCCTGACCCTGCCCAATTCGGTCCAAATCTCGACTATCCAAACCGATCTTTGTGTAAGGTTTTTTTTTTTTTTTTTTGGGACACAACTTTTAATTTTACTCCAGAGTCATTATAAATTGTCATATTGTCTTCTTTAATTTTTTTTACACATATTTTCATAAAAAAATCAAAAGTTAGTATTTATAAATACTTGATTAGATTACATAATTTGCAAATAATATAAATTTTAAAATAGTTCGTCTATTTTGTTTCAAATAAATATGATTTGAGACTATTAATATACAATCAAACTAATTTTTTATATGAATGATCCTTTTAATTATATACTTTACAAACTAATAAGTTCGAATTATTGAGATGAATCTAAAATAGAACCAAACTGGACTGTTCAATTCCAATCCCTATAATAAAAATGTTTATTATCCCATTTATCATATTGTTGCATTAATTTAAAATGACTTATTATTTGTATTTATTACTAATATAGTGGTGATACTTTATAAGACATAAATATAAGGTGTATACAATATGTATTTATGTAAATTCTTATAAATATATATAAATTATTTTAAAAAGTCACGTAAATTTTTACAAATATATGTAAATTGTGATTTTTAAATTTATATGGGTTAACTTACGTATATTTGTAAAAATTTAAGCAATTTTGTAAGATAACTTACGTATATTTATGAAAACTTATATATGGTATACATTGCACACTTAAAAGTTACTCATATAATTTTGTAAATATTATTTTTTGAATATAGATTGTGAATTCTAATTTTGAAACTTTAAAGAAAGCTCTAGTGATATGGTAAAGAGTGGATCCCATATGTGATGTGATGTGTGTGTCTAAATATTTTTTTTCCTCTTACCACATCACTAGAACTCTCTTTAGAGCTCTAAAATTAGACTTCTCTATCATTATTGTTATTTTTTTTCCATCTAATCATTGAGTGATCCTTTTCATCTTGTTATTTATGGTGTGATTGGATTTTATATTTATCTAAAAATTTATGCATGGAACATAAAAGATAATAGATTTGTAAATAAAATAAAACATATTTTTTAAAAAAATTCTCTATAAATATAAAATTTAAATACAATTTTAAAATTTCTCATTTATAGTTCCATCAAATATCAACTAATATTGTGAAGTTTTTTTTTCTTTTCTTTTTTTTTTTTTTTAGAAAATGTAAATTCACTTCATTTACATCGAAAAAAGTGTGTATCCACATGCACAGATATATATATATATATATATATATATATATGGGAATCACACATTTTCTTTCTTCACAAATGTGTGTTTAGGTGTATAAATAAATATCATTGTAACATTTTCATGTTCTTTTCATTTGTATTTTATTTTTATTTTTATTTTTTATAAATAAACACATGGTCGAGCCTTTAAAAGGATTGCTCATACGTGGATGGATTTGTGAATAAAATAAAACATAAATTTTTTTCACAATTTTTTTTTTAAAAATTTCTCCTCCATTAATTTTTCTATAAATTTAAAATTCAAATAAAATCTTTAAATTTCTCATCTATCATTACATCAAATATCTAGTAATACTGAAGTCTTTTTTGGGGGATATGTATACAGCCAAACATATGAGTGTGGAATTCATATCCATCTATATAGGAAAATGTTTGGGATTTTTTTTGGGGATGACCCCCACACCTCCAAAGTAATTTTAGTCCTCTATGTATGTGTGGGGTCCACGTATATATGTATGGAGTTTACATCATGAGTGGTTCAGATTTGTAGAGCTCGGGTTTTGTGTGGGTGGGGTCTCAATCATCATTACATATATATATATATATATATAACTAATACTTTTAAAAAAAAAAAAAAGCATATTGTGGAGCCTTTGAAAGGGATTGTTGGTACGTGGAAATTCCACGGTGGAATACCATTTTGGCATAGACATCTTCAAGAGTACTGCGTGGATTTCCATTTAGTAGTCACTTATAATAATGTGGGTGGTCCTCGTGTGCCGCATAATAACCATTAGCTTACAAAAGAAAATTGTTTAATACTCATAAAGTATATCTATAATTATATATTATATGTGTTAATTTTTTATTTATTATATACTCAATAAAATGAAATCCAACTCTCTTATCACATTATTATAGGTGAAAGTGTAGGTAAATAACATTGTGCGCTTAGAAAAATAGAAACCAAAGATTATTAATGCCCAACATTAAGGGTTCGTTTGAAAACGGGTTAACTTTTTGACTTTTTAGTTTTTTTTCACTATTTTAGTCTAGGGTTAAAAAGTCTCGTTTGGGAATGGCTTTTGGCTTTTTCAGCTTTTTTGTGAGAGAAAGAATATAATGATTATGGGTTGGATGTGATGTTTTGTCTTATTAGACTAAAAAGTTTATTTTGTTTTTTTGTAACTATTTTAGCCAAAAAAGCCTCAAAATCAACTTCCCAAACGGAGGCTAAATAAATAAATAAATAAAAGGGTAAATTACACTTACATCCCTTGAAATTTCTATTTAATATAGATTTTTTTCTCACGTTTGAAAATTTACATTCTCTTTCCTGAGGTTTGTAATCTCATTACAAATTGTGCCTCCTGAATTGCTGATGTCATGCCCTAAAATTAGGGATGGACAACGGTTTATCCGATCCGCAAAAACCGCCAAACCCTCATACAAATGGGCGGTTTCGCAAATACAATACAGGCGGATGCAGTTTGAAATATGGCATATTTGCGGGTTCGCAAGAAACCCCCTGCACTTTTATTTATTTATTTATTTATTTATTTATTTATTTATTTATCTTAACTATTGATTTCATTCCTATATCCCACTTAGATATTTTTGCCCAAAACAAAACATCATTTATTCTTTGAACTTAGCATTACATTTGCTAATAATATTATATCAACTGAAACTCAATAAATACTTATCATATTATTATTATTACATAACTGAACTTGTCCCGGATGAAGTGTGATTTAAAATTTTAAATTTCTTAATGAATATAGAGTTCTAGTTTAGGATTTTGAAATATGTGCTTGTGTTAGTTTATGATTTAATTTAAAATTTTGAATGATTTGTTTATTTTACGAATTGATTTTGTTGTATTTTTAATTTTATAAGTTTTAATTAATTAATTATTAATGTTAGAGTATTTTAGAAAATGGAGAGAAAATGGCCTAAAATAAATATTTACAAAATAGGAAAAAAAAAAAAAAAGACTCAAAAATAAATTTTTGAAGAAAAAAGTCCAATCTGCAAACCGCACTGCAGGCGGTTGCAGGTTGTCTTTTCCCCAAACTGCATAGATGCGGATGGATCCAAACCGATCTGCAAAATCCGAACCGCAAACACCCCTACCTAAAATTTTCTAAATGACCATTTTTCCCTTTTTCCTATCGTTTCTTCTTCCTATCATTTTGATTACATTCTACAACTTTCCATCATTAAATTCTACTTAAACATATAATTATTGAGTGATGAAATATAAATATAAAATTTATATAAAATTTTTAAACTCAATGATATAATTTAATGGTGACCTTTTACTTTAAAACAAAACATCCATAAATATGATTTATATTTACAACAATATCATTATTACAATATTTTTATGATATTTTTTGTATAATTTTTTATATATGAGGAGAATTTTTTATTTTTATTTTCACCATCATTTTTTTTTCACGTCTATTCACCCACATTTATTACAATATTATCAAACATCGTCATTCACATTTATTACAGTATTACTGAATTTTTATATTTTTATATTTAGTGAATTTTAAATTTAAAAAAATACAAAATAATCGCTGTAGCTCGTCAATAATAAATCTTTAGAACAGAACTAGAAATCAAAATCAAACTTTGTTCTAGATTATCATATTTATTTCTCTTCTATTCTATTTGAATTCATGTCTAAAATAGAAAATGTTTTTATTTAGTTCAATCTATTACCAATAAATTCTTTTGTTCCGTACTTGTTTTGTACTTCTTAAATATATCTAGATTAGGTGTATCTAAAAAATAAAATAAAATAAATATCTTAAAATATTAAAAAAATCAATAAAAATATAAATAAAAAAATTTCAATTTTTTGTATGAGTTAAACCAAAAAAAAAAAAAAAAATAATTGTTATTTCTCTTGAAATGACATTAACAAAATATTAGTATTGTTTTATTATTTTATATGCATAAAGGCTACGGGACAATCTAACAGGAAGATAAGTGTAGTTTTTCAAATGTGAAGGAAGAATCTATATTAAATAAAAATTTCAGTGGATTTCAATGTAATTTACCCAAAATAAAACCATATAGCACAGTGGAAATCAACCTAGATGTTGAAAAAATTTAGATTGAATTCAAAAACAATCTTGAATTTGCCGACAGTTGGTTTTTTGGAAGGGATCAGGTAAATGAGAAGATTAGCTCCATCGATTTTGGGGCGTTTAAAATTTTTAAAGGCGGCAAGATTTTCGTATCTTAATTTGTTAGAGCATCTCCAACGGTTCATTAAAAATTTCATTAAATCTGAGTAAAAAAAATGACTTTTTTCTCAATCTGATACCGAGTGCTCCAACGGTTGATTTTCATCAAATTTTTATCAAATCTGCGCCGAGACAACCGGTTGGTCGACCGGTTAAGCCCAAAAAAAAAATTTTTTTTTTTTTTGAAATTTTTTTTTTTTTTTTGAACTTTTTGAACCTTTTAGTGGTCGACCAGTAAGGCAAAAAAAAAAATTTTTTTTTTTAACTGTTTGAACCTTTTTTTGGAACTGTTTGAACCTTTTGGTGGTCGACCGGTTGGTCAACTGGCCAGTCAACCGGCTGGTCGACCGGTTGATCTCCCCCAACGGTCATGCACAGTGTTTTGGTGAAATGCGAAGCCTGTTCTCATTTTGGTGAAACGTTTGGTGAATTCTCGATTTGATATCAATTTGGTGAAACCGTTGGAGCTGCAAAAAGTGCTTTTTCACCAAATTTTAAATTTGATGTCAGATTTGGTGAAGGATTGGAGATGGTCTTAGTCACTAAAAATTTATATTAAGACGTTTACATTCTTAACAATTTCTTGTAAAAATTTTATTAATGCAAAACAAATGAGTAGATATGAAATACATCATGAGATATTAACAAAAAAGGGAAGGAAAATTTCATTAGAGAAGCAGATAATCCTAACTATATTTTGGCATATACCCCAGCAAATCATGTGTGAAACCCTATGAAGTATGGGTATTTTGAAAGACATGTCGTACTCGTATCAAGTATTTACTAGCGTATGGTATCTCGTATGATATTTCTGCATACATATCAAGTACACAAAACACATATTCAAATTTTTTTCTTCTTAATTTTTGGCGTACCCATGACGTACCTACTATATATCCAAGCGGTACCGTACCTCAATTGAAACAATATTTTCTTCTACTATAGATATAAAACTCATTTCATTAGATTTCTTTTTTATTTTTAGTTTTATACTTATCATGTTTTTAAAATTAAACTATAGTTTGTAAGTTATTTAATATATTGACATTTATTTATTTATACATTTACTTTTTGCATTAAATGTTAATTGTAGGTTGAATCTTAACAAACTGAACCATTTAATTAATTTTTGCATTATTTTAAATTAAAAATAAATATTTTTTTACAAGCGTACCAAGTCGTACATGTATCTTAATTTTTTGGGAGACTTATTTATAAGTCCTTTTTCAGAACCTTATGCTAGGCTAAGTCCTGTGTAATTTCTTATAGAGTCTCAAGTCCTATTTTCATAAGAATGTATTCCACAAGATCCTAATTTTTTTACCCCCCATTTTCACACCTTCCCTCTCTCGCTCTCTCTCTCACTCCCAACCACCGAATTGATATCAATCTTGTGCTGCTTCGCAAGCTTCTTCGCGAATGGTGTCACCACAATCTTTCGGGGCGACGGAGGCAGCCGGAGCTGGTGGCGGCGGCAGTGGCGGAGGAGGAGGAGCAGAAGGAGCGGAATGAGAAGAGGAAGTGGCGGCTTTGACTTCGGCGATTTCGTCTTGGGACTCGGCTAACAAACCAATCAGAGCTCCAACCGGGGCGACCTCGCCTTCGCCAACAACGATGGCAGCAAGAATGCCGTCGTAGAAGGTCTCAACGTCCATGTCGGCCTTGTCGGACTCGACGAAGAGATTAACAATGGAGATCTCAATTGAAAGTCTTTAACTATGCTTGTTTGTGTAGCAAACAAACATCCGTTTCTGATGCTGTGGAGTAGGTTTTGAACACTGATTGCAGAAGATATTTGATTTCGTTTTTGTTGTAATGATTTTTTTTTTCTTTAAATGCCTATGTTTTCTTTGATTTTTCTATATAAAAAAAATAAAAAAAATAAATAATTTTTTAAATTTTAAAATTAATAATACAAAATAAAAATATATTAAGATTATATATCTATTTCAAAACAAACGGATTAAAAAAATAAAAACTTATTAAGTTTGCGAAACGTAACGTGACACATTACGTTACGTTTATGTAAATGTCACATTACGTTTATATAGGTGTCACGTTACGTTACGTTTACGTAAGTGTCACATTACGTTCATATTGGTGTCACGTTACGTTTATATAGGTGTTACGTTACGTTACGTTTATGTAGATATGTCACGTTACGTTTATATAGGTGTCACGTTACGTTACGTTTATGTAGATATGTCACGTTACGTTTATATAGGTGTCACGTTACGTTTATGTAGGTGTCACGTTACGTTTATGTAGATGTCACGTTACATTACATTTATATCAATTTCCTATATATGGTTTTATTACTAATTTATGATATTAACAACTAATATTGAGGGTAAATGTGTCAACAAACTTCCCACAGGACTTATGGGAACATAAGTTTTTTAGTAGGACCATATGTAGCATAAGTCTCCCTAATAGGACTTCTAAATAATTTTCCCTAATTTTTTTTGAATTTTATCAACGTATCCGTATTATACCAGTACTAGTACTTGTACCCGTACCCGTGCTTCATAGATGAAACTAAAGCTGAGAAAGCAAAGAAATTACTGTTTGGCATTGGTTTTTTGGCTAAAAAAATATAAAAGATAAAATAGGCTAAATAAGTCAATAAGACAAAATATCACATTCAAATTATAATCATTTCACTTTTTCTCTCATAAAAGTCAAAAAAATCAAATTAAACAAACTTTTAGTCTGCTGTTAAAATAATTAAAAAGTCAATTAAAAAAAAAGCCAGTTATCAAATGATAACTCAACTAATTAACTAAAAACACCTTATAACAAAGAGATGAAGATCATCAATACAATTTTGAGACATAACATCCGTGTTGAAGACATACATAACAGAACAGAATTCTGTTAGAGTGATGTCATGATTAGTAATTTGTAGAAGGTTACATGTGAGATGCACGCGAAAGGTACTAATCAATTTATGTTGCTACGTATGGTAACTGATGGTTTGAAAAGTTTAGTCGAAGTGTCTTTTTGAGGAAGAGGATCTCTTCTCCACGGCATTGTTTCTCCTGTCATTATCCAATACTGAATTTAAAAGTCACAAAATATGATAATTACTTAAAATTAGGACGAATATCCTGTATAGACATGGTCTTAAGGAGTTTATTATTATTATTAGCGGGTGGTGAAATTGGTCTTTCAAAATTAATCAAAGTGTGCGTAAATTGGTCCGAACACTCTGTTATAAAAAAAAAAATAAAAAATAAAAAAATTTGTTACATTTGAATAAAGTGCTAGATGATAGCAGGAAAAGAAAGTATAAAAGAGAATCCAAATCCATCTTCTAAAAGTTCTAATCGTTCTAGGCCTCGTTTGGCAAGTGGCTTTTTTAGTCAAAAAGTTAAAAAGTCACTAAAAAAATTAAAAAGCCAACAACCTATACCAAAAAGTCAAAGATTCTCTTTTCTCTCTACTTTTTACACATCTTTTCGTAAAAAACTAAAAAGTCATCACAAATATACTAGTTTTTTTAAGTTCATATTTTAGTCAAATAGCCAAAAAGTTACTAAATTAGCCTATTCCCAAACGAGGCCTAATTCATACCCAGACTGAGGACAAATTATTTTCTTATTAAATACCAAATCATTTTTAATTTATCATACTCCACGTTATTGCATAATAAATAAATAAAAAAAAGTCATTTTCTTGCTAAAAATCAAGTCATTTCTAACTTCTCATACCACATGATAAAAATTGTCTCCCATAAAGCTTATCAACCCCTTTATACGAAGTACAACACCACCAGTCAACAACATCTATAACTCATTTTAACCACCACCAATCAACAAGATACATAATTCTTTAGGGACACAAGCCCATTCAAATAAAAAATTATTGAGTATTCTTAGAGTAATATTCTATTTTATTTACTAATACTCTATTTATTATTTTTTTAATTTTTAACACAAAAGTAATGAATCTTATAATCTAGGCTAAGCTATTAATTTAGAATACTATTTGAACTTGTTTCAGAAATACTGAATAATTTCTCTATATTAACTCCGCTGATCAAAGTAAGAAGACGAAAAAAGACAAAGGGAAAGCACATAATAACAATAAATGATCAACCACTTTTCGCTACTGCTTATGACATGGAGGGCACAAGTGCAGGATGTTCTTTTTTTCAAAGGGTATCTGTAATAGCAATTGAATTTTGCAATGCTATCGAACAAAATATTTCCACTTTAAAGGTGATATTCCTCTCTAAACAACACTTTTTGTTACATTCCCAATCCTCTTAAAATATCAAGTAACTCTTTTTCTCATATGTGCGATTCCATCTTATGAAGAGGCAAATAAATTGAGTGAACAAGGTGCATAAAAACAAGCAATTAGAAAGAGTGCACAATTATAGAAAGAACGGGATTGCAACTCCTTAGCTATACTCTTTATCTTTTTCTTAGCTTTAGGTCCAATTTTTTTAACAGAGGTTTGTCCATTCATTACTACTCCAATTATTTAGACAGAACACTAATCTCATCACCAATGCTATTACTTTTATTAAATTATTTCCCTCATAAAATATTGCTCTGCATTTAGTATCTATCATACTATCATTGTATCACTTTTACTCACTATCTTTTGTTAAAATATTACCCCCACTTCTTTGTTTTTCTTTGACGAAAGTAATCACCATCCTCATTCTAATTAGGGGTGCAACTCGGGCGGGCTCAATCCGAACAACCTGAGCCCAGCTCGAGTTTTTTTAGGGTTTGGGCAACTATATCTTGTAATCTGGACGGGCCTAGGCAGATTTTTGATGCCCGGATTGTAATTCGGGCCGGGCTTGGGCAAAATCAATGGCCAACCCGAACAACCCGAACCCGAATTGAATTTAATATATTATATAAATTATATAATATATATAAATTAAATAAAAAAGGTTTAATAAATTAAATTAACCCAATTATATCTTATAA
Organism: Camellia japonica; assembly: GCA_030407325.1. Lineage (NCBI taxonomy): Eukaryota > Viridiplantae > Streptophyta > Magnoliopsida > Ericales > Theaceae > Camellia > Camellia japonica. The sequence continues at coordinate 40,239,455 of JAPPVO010000032.1, read as the reverse complement.
TATATAACTGCCTCAGGTTTGAAATTTTTTTACCCTTTTGATTACATTCTTTCTTATGTATTCTATCTATTCACTTTCATAAGCCTGTTAATTCTTTATTTTACCTTTGTATTTTAAATATTGGATCTAGAGACTGGACACCATGGTAGGTGAGCATGGGACTCAATTGTCTGGTGGACACAAGCAGAGAGTTTCATTTGGTCTACCTACAGGTTTCTGGACTTGTGAATTTCGGGCAATTCGGGCTAATCCGAGTTCAAAATACAAAGCTTGGTCCGGGCTTGGGCGGCAATGCTCGGGTTCATGGTCGGGCTTGGGCACTGCCAAATACAATTAGGGCTGGGCTTGGGCAAACCCCCAACCCGACCAAACCCGCCCGAGTTGCACCCCTAATTCTAATCCCATTATCATAATATATTAATTAATAAAAGTAATCGGCATTATTATTAATCACTAATCTTGTTTTATTAAAAAAAATATTGAGTATAACAATGATACCATTTTATTTAACATCATCTATTAATAAAAAAGCTACAAAAGAAATTAAATTGACAAGTCTTCTCTCCTACTAATTCAACTATATCTCGTAGTCCCCACCACTAAATGAGATTGTTTATTAGATTATAATACAATCATGCAATATCACCCTTATATTTAATATTCTTATTTAATTCAAAAAAATGTCTCATTTTGTGATTTTTTTTTTTTTACAATATAAAAATGCATTATGTTTGATATGCATTATCATTGTACTTATTTGAATTTTTTTATAATATAATACATTATAATCAAAATAAAACACTTTTATATCATTGGCTTTATTTATTAGTTTATGTTCCTGCTTGGTTGCTACTTTGAGCACCATGAAGGAGTGAATATAAATCGCGATATGAAACTTTTTTACGAAAAGAGTTACTTCACCCAAATAGCAACTCTAGTCTTGACCAACTCAATAACTTCATCAAGGAATTCAGTCTTTAAATATACACTCATTTCTGAGCTTTCAAATGGACCACAATAGTTCTCCAAATCACTTTCGCAGATTTCCTGACTTTGATACCATCCCACCAATGAAGCAACCCTTCCACTGAATCCGGTAATGCCCCAAAAATACCCACCACTGCAGCATAGCAGCCCATATTTTCCAAGGTAGTGCTATGTAAAGTGAAAAATAAATAAATAATAAAACTCTACAATCAAATAATATTTTTAATATTAAATTATGAATGATAAGAGAGAGAGAAGCAACAGTATTTCCTTTTTCAAATCACTACAAGAAAAAATATTTTTTATGACCGATACTTTTGTAAAAAAGTCAAAACTACGTCACTAAAAGTACACCTTCAGCGACACAAAAAAGCTTAAGGTTCACCTTAGTGACGCACTAATAAGCCTATAAATTGATTAGGTGTAGACCATTGGCAACAGACCACATCCATTGTGAATACAGGGATACAAAACGACGTAATTGTCCTTAATGTTATCAGTAAATAACATTGAAATGGCAATGTTTTATTTCTTTACTTCATCAAAAAAACGACGTCATCCAATCATATATTTCAAATTCATCTAAAAAATATTAACCCCCAAATTTTTCCCCTAATCTTATTGTCCCTTCTCTCCACACTACAGGAAATATAGGTTGTGGTAGCGTATTTTTAACAGCGTTTTTTAAAATGTCACTGTCTATAATATTTAATGGCGTTTTATAAACGTCGTATTTTTTTTTAAGTAAAACGGCGCCGTTTCATAAATAAAAGACGTTTATAAACGTCTCTAAATGGGGTTATTTCTCACGCACTCCCCCTATCCCTCTTTTCACCCTTATTTTGAATCTTCAAATCTCTGTCTCTCTCCTCTCTCTCTATTGTCTAAACCCCATTAATATCTCAGAGCCATTTTGAACTCCACTGTCTCAAAATCAAAGTTCATCAAAGCTCCACTATCTCAAAATCAAAGTTCATCTCAAAATCAATTCAGATTGGTGAACTCCTCTCTCTCTCTCTCTCTCTCTCTGCTTCTAAACCCTAATTAGATTCATAGATTCAAATCGGTCTTAGGGAAACAAATCGGTGATTCAGATCATTTTGAAGTTTGAAGTTCTTTCTTGAAATCAAAGTTTAGATCATTTCAGATCGGTGATTCAAATCATTTCGAAGTTCGAAGTTCTCTCTCGAAATCGAAGTTCAGATCATTTCAAATCGATGATTCAGATTGTAAACACAAATTTCGTAGCTGCAATTAAGACACAAAATGAATGCACAAATAATTAATTTTATTTGATTATGACAAATGGGTACAATCCTCTATGGTTTGCTCTTCTACAAAAGAACAAATCCTCTGATTCGATCTCTGAAATGGGTTGCAATTCAACGGCTGTAGAAGCTTGTTGTTGAATCGAACAAGTTGATGGATTTCTTCAAGTCTTTGAATGGAGAAACTTGGAGAAGAAAGGTTTGATCGAGGGCTTGAATGACTTGATCTCGAATGAGTCTTGAAATGATCTCTTTAAAAAGAGAGACCAAATTTGTATTTGTAACTTGAAAGGATTGTCATAAGTTTGGAGTGATTGATAATCCTTTCTTTTAAGTTTGAAGAACTTTAGAGAGAATTTTAAGAAGAAAATTTGGCAAAGTCTCCAAATTGCTTAGGAGCTTGCAAGACTTTTAGCCAAAAAATTGTGTCCTCCTCTCCCTAATCAGAGCCTCTATTTATAGGCTTAGGAGGAGAGGGTTAATTTTGGAAACTCCAAAATTGACTCTAATTTCCAAGAAACAAGCAATTTATTTATTATTTTATGGACATGATTTGCATTCAATTTGAATTTAAATTTGAATTATTCCACTAAAATTTTGATAAAATATTTTCATGGGCCCCACACATTTGGGTTGACCCAATTGTCAAAGATAGGTTCACTTTTTTTTTGGCATGACCTATAATATAAAATGGGTTGAGATCCATAATTTTAGTAGGACCCACATCCATTTGAAAATTTTGACTAATCAAGAAAATTTATTTGCCTTGATTAATCAAACGATGATCACGACACGTGAAAATTTAAGTGTCTACACAGATCATTTCAGATCGGTGATTCAACCATTTCGATGTTCTCTCTCGAAATCGAAATTGAAGTTCATCTCAGCGATTCAGATCGGTGAGCTCCACTCTCTCTCTCTCTCTCTCTCTCTCTCTCAAGCTAAACTGATGATGCAATGTCGATTTGGTTATTGAAATCAATCCTGTGAAATCCTGTGAATGGTTTTGATATTTGATTTGAAACGATCCTATCATATCCCTCATGCTTGTTCAACATGGCTATTATCCTTCATGCCTGTTCCACAACTAAAATTGAATAAAGGAACCCCCAATGGCCTACAAATTAGATATAGAAATGTCCGAAAGAAGAAAGTCAGTCGACCACATCCTAAACTCTGATGTGGCTCAAATCTATGTATACACTTTATTTTTTAGGTATTTTTTTATAGCTTTATCTTCTAAAAAATTACTAATCATAGGTGTAAAATTTTTAAAACTCTACCCTTCTTATTTAATTTTTTTTAAAGCTTTTTTAATAATTAACAGAATTATAGAAGAGTTGTAGTGATCTTATTGTTACAGATTATGCTTCTACACATTTAGTGAAATTTTAAGTAATAGTGAGCCCTAGTGGAATTTTTTATTTAGTTTTGATTTAACTACATGATCAAAACAATTGGAAATGCATTGTATGTGGAATTATAAGAGATTTTGTATTTGGAATTATAAGAAAATTTAATTTTTTATTTAGTTTTTATTTTCTACAAAATTATAAGAGATTTTGTATGTACATATGGTATTATGGATTTATGTATTCTATATGGAAATGCATATCAATTGAATATTGGTTGCTTTTATAGTATTAATTATTTATGAAAGGAATCGGATTGTCCAATTGGGAAGACACGTTTTATTCATGTTTTGTAACTTGTCTTGTTTTATCATTAGTAGTTGCACCGATGTTTTATCTAGACATTTTCCATCATATTAGTAATCTACTAATCCTTCAGAGATAGTATGATCCCTAATATACATTATACTTTAGATCTTTCTTTAAATTTGTTTATAGCTCTTTGTGTATTCTTATGAGAAAAGCAACTTAACCTTTAGCACATATTGGTCGACAATGTAACTAGGAAATGTTTTAATGTCAGCATTTTGTTATAATCAGTTTCGCTTCATGGCTTTTCTACTAGTCTAGTTTTTTCTGCAAAAGGCACATGTATGCAAAAAAGAATTTGCTTCCAAGCATTGTCAGTATTCCACCACATGTTCTGATATGTATTTGATTTTTTTTTTTTTCTTCTATAAGCATCTTGCAAAGCTAAAACTCACATCATCTATAATATGTCTATTCTGATATTTTAGTTCAATTCACCTATCATGTTTCAAAAATTTAATCTTATTGGATGCCTGAAATTTGTGAGAAATCTTTATCCTAGATACTTCTTTGTTCCACAAATCTATGAAATGGACAGGAGCTTGTGTGATGAAATTTCATAATTTGATGACTTCATTTCCAATGGAATTAAGAGACCAATTGGAAGAAGCACGATTTTCATTCCTTCAAGGTGGATACATAGAAGATTTTGAACTAGGAGGTAACTTTGTTTGCTCTTTTGGCATCATTGTCTATAGTAGTAATGAGTTTTTTTGGAAATAATTAGGAGAAGCAATGGTAGAGTCATGCATGATCTATTCAGACTTGGCTAGAGAGCGAGAAACAATTAAAAGATTGGTAAAACTTCTTATTATTTAGTTTATAATGTTTTTGAATAAAAGAGTAAATTTCTTCTAAATTGTACCAAAGGATGACACAGTTTGAAATTATCTCATGCAAAATAGTTTAAGTTGCCATCAGATGCATCTGAATTAGCTAAGCTAAATAAGTAGGGGACTAGAATGTCTCCTCCCTCTTGGAATTATTCTATTTTTCATTTTATTTTGATTATTGATTCTCCTCTTTTAGATTTCTTTTCTTTCCTTCTTATTTTCAAGAGTATTTGTAGAGGATAGGTCATTTTTTGGTACCATAGGAGGTCTAAGAACGAGAATTTACTTTGAGTATGAATACATTGTTTCAAATTTTTTGCTCAATTTTTATTTGCAAAGATGCTTTCAAATAAAAAAAAAAGGGTTCTGTGAACATATGAGCTTTGTATTTTATAATGGATTATAATGAGCTGGTTATTTTACTTTTGTTAACTGCAATTTTGAACCTTGAGGTCAGGTTTTCTAACAAGAGGAGATTGATGCATCTTTTACCGTAACCTTGAGAATATGCAATGGCAATTGATTTTGGTCGATAAAGTTATATTGTATTTTTATGATTTTCCACAAGAGGATATTGATGCACCTATTTTTGCCAATATGGCAATTTTGTTCTTCCAGGTTGTGAAGAAAGAACCTGCACAGAAACCCACTTCATACCTCAAATTATTTAGCTGTTTGTTTCCTTTAATATATCCCTTTCCCAAATCAGTAATTATTTATATTGATTATCCCTGCCTTATTGATATGGCCATTTTAGTTTTTAGATTAGAAAACACTCTTCGAAAGGCAAAGGGAAAATCTTTACGAGATGATTATTTATTTTTCTACTTGTTTTCCGTGTCCATTAATTTACTTGATGGAAAACTTTCTCTCTTATTTATTTATTTATTTCCTGTAGGTAAGACGGATAAAATCATACATAACCCAAATTTACCTTTTTGGTGTTTTTTTCTACATAGGACAGGAACATGGTAAATGTAATTAATGTTTCTAATATTACGAATATTTGAATGTGGGTTATCAGAGACTAGTGAGGAAAATGAAGATGGAACTCTTGCCTTAGTGAAAGCAACAGAGAAGGCTCTTCAAGTGAGCGACAAGGACCCTAAATCTATAATCAAGGGAACAGCTAAATCTGGGGCAGAGTATCTTGCATCTCAATCTTATCACGGTCTTGACATTCAAAGCAACAGTTCCTTAATGCTTCGCTCTCTTATATCGATCTTATCTCAATCTTGTTTATATTGGTTCGGTTTTCACTCTCTTATTGTTCTTAATGCTTGAAATGGTTGGTTTATTTTTTTATTTTTTTCTTGTTGTTGCAATTCTTGTTCCTTCAATTGATATTAGTGCTCAGTGGAAGACTTGGACAGGAACATGGTAAATGTAATTAATGTTTCTAATATTACGAATATTTGAATGTGGGTTATCAGAGACTAGTGAGGAAAATGAAGATGGAACTCTTGCCTTAGTGAAAGCAACAGAGAAGGCTCTTCAAGTGAGCGACAAGGACCCTAAATCTATAATCAAGGGAACAGCTAAATCTGGGGCAGAGTATCTTGCATCTCAATCTTATCACGGTCTTGACATTCAAAGCAACAGTTCCTTAATGCTTCGCTCTCTTATATCGATCTTATCTCAATCTTGTTTATATTGGTTCGGTTTTCACTCTCTTATTGTTCTTAATGCTTGAAATGGTTGGTTTATTTTTTTATTTTTTTCTTGTTGTTGCAATTCTTGTTCCTTCAATTGATATTAGTGCTCAGTGGAAGACTTGGAAGCTGCTGCAAAGTTGTATATTTCTTATTGGTTAGAACTGGCAACTACTCCATATGGTTCACCCCTGGATGCCACAAAAATGTTTTGACCTGTAGCCCGCCCTTGTAAAAGTCACTTTAAAACAGCAGCTAAGATAAGAGCCTTGAAGGTTGTAATTGTTAAAACAACTTATGGGGTTCTGTGCACATTTTTTTGACAAATCACCTCTTTTAAATATTGTTCATCTCACATTGATGAGAGCTACTCTTAAAGTTTAAGTAATTTGACTTCTTCTTGACCATTTTGATTTCAATTGATGTATTTAAAGTCCTAACATGAATTGTTTTTATTCTTGGGTATGCAATGTATTGTTTCTTATTTTTAATTTTGTTTCCAAGCTTAGTTTATTTATTATTTTAAGGGCAAATTACACAAATAGTCCCTATAGTTTGGGGCTTGTGTCACTTTGGTCCCTGACTTTTCAATTGTGACACATTTGACCCTGAATTTTGAATCTTGTTTCAAATAAGGACAATTGAATATATAATTAGATTTTTCAAGGGTAAAATTGTCAATTTGATAAAATATAAACTAATTTGACAAAAATAAATGTCAAGCAAATATTTTTGAATTTTTAAAAATTATTTCTATCTACTAAAAATAAAATTATGTAAAATTAATAAATCTTTTAGACATTTATTTATTTATTTTTACCAAATTAATTTTTATTATGTGTTTGGATGATGATCATGTAAAATTAATTTTAAAAAATTAATCATATAATTTTTATTAATTTTAAATAATTTTATCATTGGTGGATAAAAATAATTTTAAAAACATTAAAAATATTTTTTTGACATTTATTTTTGTCAAATTAGTTTATATTTTATTAAATTGACGATTTTACCCTTGAAAAATCTAATAATATTTTCAATTGTCCTTATTTGGAACAAGATTCAAACTTCAGGGTCAAATGTGTCACAATTGAAAAGTCAGGGACCAAAGTGACACAAGTCCCAAACTATAGGGACTATTAGTGTAATTAACCCTTATTTTAATAAACATCAATTATTAGTTCTTAATAATTGTTTATGACAGGTATTTTTTTAGTTCAACCATATAAAATTAGCACCATTTTAAAAATAAATAAAAAGGCTATGGCGGTGTTTTTTAAACGTCACTGTATCCCAACCCTAACAGCTAGATTTTTAAAATGTATAAATGTTTATGACGGCATTTTTCAAACGTCGCTAAAATATCATGTGACATCATCTTATCGTCATGTAGAACTTTTAGCGGCGTTTTAGCGACGCGCCATAAGATTATAGCGACGGCCGCATCTTCGACGTTTGGTACTAAACATCACAAAAAGATTTGACGACATTTTTGAGACCTATAGCGACATTTTTTAAACGCTTCTAAAACCTCTATTTCTAACTATGCCATCTCTCTGTCTCTCTATGTAACTACTTTGGTTTGTCTATATTCTCATGTTTGGAACCTTCTTTTTCTTTTCACAAATCCAAAACATATTCAGCCTTAAAGAATGGAAATTAAATATATAAGGACCGCACTAATTGGATCATAAATTCCAATTTTGATTAATCAAAGGAAAAAGGTAACCGTACATGGAAAATATGGTTCCCTTTAACTATCTTCTTGGAGGGTTGATTGAGACAATTATGCTAGGTTTCATTTATCGATGTTTTGGCAGTTTAAATTTGGCCCTTACTAGAAAATAAATTAACCCTGTAGAAGCGATTCCTTCTTGTCTCCCCACTTATTCAACCTCTTCCTAGCTTCTTCCACCTGCAATTTCAATTCAAATTGAAACTATAAATATAACATTGTACTTTTATTGGCTTTTTACAAGAATTTTACTTTTAATCGTTACAAGTTTGATGCATTTGATTCGTTGTGGTTCATGGAAAAAAAAATCACGGAAAAATAAAAAATAAAAAAAAGACATGAAAATTAAAAATGATTAGCTTCAAGCGTTTTTAGCTAATGCTTTTCTCTATACTGTTTAAACCAAAAAAATAAATAAATAAATCAAAAAAAAATCATGATGATAAGAAATTCAAGAACAATTGAGGATAGAAGTCTATTAATTCAGATTACCTCTTTATTCCAGTCGGTTCGGACTGTGACCCAAATCAAGATTATGGTTTGCATAACTGTGCCTCCTAACATTCCTGCCCATATTCCCTACACCCACCACAAATAGAGTGTTCAGAAAAAATTATTTTAAAAAATTCAGAAAATAAATTGTGTTGATTAATTTATTGTTGATATTATCTATACTACATCAAATTTAAATTTATACTATATATTTTACTTTTTAAATAATTTAAAGAAGAAGGATAAACAACAATCCAAATCTGGATTGCACACTATTGTTTGGGTAGTGTAGCCCGTCATGGATTCACCTTAATAATTTGAATTATTTATTTTTATAAATATTTGTATATATATCATTCATATAAAAATTTAATTCATCAAAATAATAGACCAAAAATTTAATTTTGAAATTAGGCCATTTATATCTTAAAAAACAAACATTATAAAATTATATGATTATTATTATTAAATCTATATATATATATATATATATATTTTGGATAACTCATACAGATGGACCACCAATGTGATTTATTTATTTATTTATTTATTTGTTGGGTTTACCTTTGCTCCGAGATTGAAGTAAAAACCAATGACTGCACCAAGAGGTACCCCAACTATGTAATAACAGCCCACATTAACGTATGCCACGAACGATTGCCATCCACAACCCACAGCCACACCTTCATCATGGTTTACATATATATTTGTCTCAAGGTTAGCACCGAATTGCCAGAAGAGAATGAAATTTAAAAAAAAAAACACACACACACATTTGTTTGAAGTCCATCAATTAAATAGTTTTTATTATTTATTTATTGTGGGGATAAAGTATTGCTATTTTAGTTATAGAAAAAATATTTACAAATTAAAGTGCACAAAAAAATTAATATGTGATTCAGATTCATTTTGGAAAATTGGAAAGTTGATTAAAAATCTGCTTTTTCAGTAAACATCATATATCAACTTGATTATATGCAACCAAACTTTTTCACTAAACATCATTTCAGAACATATATAGAAAAATTAATGTATGATTCAAATTTATTTTGATTCACACAGTGAATAAGTACACTTAACTATTTTGAAAAGTTGGTTAAAGTCAATTTTTTGGCTTTTTGGCTTTTAGCTCATATCATTTCTCTATTTTTCTTTGCACGTTTTTTTCGAAAAAAAAAAATCAAAAAGTCAATTTTTAACCTATTTCTTAAAATAACTAAGTGTAATTATTCAGTGTGAATCAAAATAAATTTGAATCATACATTAACGTTTCTATATATTTTTTGAAATGATGTTTACTGAAAAAGTTTGGTTGCACATAATCAAACTGTACAACAAAGATAAAATGTACAAATATCGACCTCACATATGTGGGATTTACACCTTATTTATATTTTGTTTTATTCATTGTGTAATTTTATGGAAAAATTACAAAACAGTGTTGTTTTCAAAAAATATTTACAAATTTATAATAAAAAAAAATTATAATTTTATTTATTAAAGTTAGAATGATTTACCATTGATCTGAATTTTTCTTTTGTGCTGACTTATTAGCAAAAGCAGCACTTAGTATGAGCAATGGGAATGAATTGTTGATATCAGCGCCCCTTCCAGTTTGTGGAGTTGGCTTTGGTTAGTGATAGGCAAGGAGGATCTGTTCCTCCTATCATTTTTTATTTTTTTTTTCAGTTTTTTTGGCCTCGGCCTCCAAAAATAAAATAAAATAAAAAAATAATTGTTTTTGGGAAGCCACACTGACTTGTAATTTCTCCTAATTTAATTATGTGCAACTAGCAAATCAGATACTGACCGGACAAGACGGGTTGGATTCCATTGAGGATGAGGGTAACGGCTAGAAGTGGACACAGATCGGAGACAGCATCAGCCACAGCTTCACCGTCTGTGAAGGCATAGCTAATGACATGTCGCAACGCCAACAAGATCAATGCAGCGATGACGGAGATGATGAATGAGATTGAATTCACTATTACTACCGAAAATGCAGCTGACTTTGGGTGTCCAGCTCCAATCTCATTGCTCACTCTCACACTGCTCAATCATAAAACATCAACAAAATTCTCATTACAATTAATAAAACAAGACTACTGATAAATATTTTATTTTCACTAAATGTTATGTAATTGAAGTAAATGCTTAAGAAGATTAAAAAGGCTGACCTGGCGGCTGCATTGAACCCGACTGAGATCATAAACACCCATCCTGCAATCGTCATGCTGCAATTAGCACCCACAAAAAGATTCATTAGCTCACTAGGCCATTTGTTTGGGGTGGAAAATATTTTTTAATAAGAAAACAAAAATTTCAGAGAAAATAATATTTTTCTATATTTGGTGGCGGTAGTGGTGGTGGAATTAAGATGGAGGTGGAGGTGGAGGCATGGTGGTGGGGCGACAGCTGTGGTAATGGCGACGATGATGGTGGCATGGAGATGAGAGTGGTGCTAGTGGTGTGGTGACATTAGTAAAATTTTAATTCAGAAAATGTTTTCTGCCTTTTAAAAATAAGAAATATTTTCTGCCCAAATAGATTTATTTTTCATTAATCATGGAAAATATTATTGGAGAGCAAAAAAAAATGTGGAATCCTATGTAACACTTTTTTTCGCTATTTTGTATTCTGCTTGCATAGCAATATATCATTATAATTTCCTATTTTCTTAATAATTATCAAATTGAAATCGATATTTTACATTCAGCAATGCTTCAAACATAAAATATATATATATATTTATTAAAAAGTATCTAAATTTTAAATATCTAAATCAGATTCATCCTTAGATATAACGCGCCACACCAAGTTTAAACCTATATTGTATATATCAAAGTATGGGTATTTTGCTAAGTATGTATCTTTTTGTTCTGCAATATATCCATTGATATATTATTTATTTAAGATTACAATTATCGGTTATTGAAATGTATCTTAAAAAATAAAAAATTGTATTCTTACCCCGTTTTAGAGGAGAAAATTTACATACATATAATTAAATTACAAAAAATTAAAAATAAAAATACCAAGAATTTATATGGCAATATGATGGGATCCACCAGAATTTTTATTAGTCATTGATTTACTCATTTTTTTTCATCAAAAAAATAATACTACATCTTCTAATTTATCACTCTTAAACCGCCTTAATGATGTAACATTGAGATTAAACTCTACATAATAGAACGTTTAATAAATTAAAATTTAACATTTATCAGACATCTATTAAAAATTATTAACATTTTTCGTTCATCAAATGTGAGATTCGCGTTGACACGTGCATTTTTAATATGTTTTAATAATTAACTATGTGTCTTTTAGGATTTATGGCCCATCAATGAGATCCACCCGGCCCAAACCTCCTCATTTAACACACGCACACACTCCCCCCCCCCCCCCCCCCCCCCAAAAAAAAAAAAAAAAAAAAAAATCTTACCAGATAGAGAGAGCATCCAAAGCCAACTCAGGATTTTCAAGCAACCCAGCCAGCAAAACAAGAATCTGAAAGTACCACGACTCCAAGCACAGCATCACCGCCGACGCTGCTGACAACTTCAAGAACTCCGGCAGGCCCGAAAAGGCCTGTAAACTAAACCCAGCCCACGTGTACTTACACCTCTCACTCTTCACAATATAAATAAACTGGGCTACCACAATAATCCACCAAGACAAACTTAACACTAGTGACGAGCCAAAAAGCCCAAGCCCAATCATGTACACAGCCAACCAGCTCAGTATCAAGTGGAGGACTAATGTGACTGCAGATATGTATGCACTGGGCGTCACAATGCTCTGTGCCTGTAGAAATTTTTGGATTGGGAAGTTTACAGCGTAGGCAAAAATTTGGGGGATGAGGCCGTAGACGAAGAGGGCAGCGGCAGAAGCGATGTCGGGGGATTGGCCGAGGAATACGAGAATGGGCTCGGAAAATATGTAGACGAATGCGAGGACGAAGCCGGTGAGAGTGAGGAGGATGGTTGATCTTTGAAGGTAAATGCCGAGCATTTCGTATTCGTGTGCTCCGTATGCTTGTCCGCATAGAGTTTCAACTGCGCTGCCCATACCGAGCTGCACATTTGAATCAAATGATGAGACTCATGAAGTAAAAACAATTTTTTAAAAAGTAAAATTTTAGTAATTGTGAAGTTAAATGAGTGATGCTTTTATTATGCCTTTTGTCTAGGGAGGGCAAATGAAGGCTTATGCCTCGTTTGGAAACCATCATTTTTAGCTAAAAAGTTAAAAAGTTACTAAATTAGTTAAAAAGTCAATAATTCATATCAAAAAGTCAAAAATTCTCTTTTCTCTCTACTTTTTGCACATTTTTTCGTAAAAAGTCAAAAAGTCATCCCAAACATATTAGTTTTTTTTAGCTCATATTTTAGCCAAATAGCCAAAAAGTTACTAAATTAGCCTGTTCCCAAACGAGGCCTTATTTTAATGAGAAAAGTTAGAGATTATGAAATTTTTTTCAGGAAAGATTTATGATTCTTGGATTATCTTGATTAGTGTATGATGTTTTATTTTAAGTGTAATTCAAGGATCATAAAACTTTCATGATTATTTTCATGAAAGGTTTTTCATGATACCTAGCACTGCTATATTTTAATAATTGAGTTAAAAGTCAATTTGTTAGGTTTTTTTTTTTTTTTTTAATCAAGTGATCACTTTGTTTTTACATATTTTTTTAAAAAAATATCAAAAAATTAACATTTAACCTACTTCACAAAATAGGCCAAAATATTGATGTGCCTAATAGTCACCATACTTAGGCGCTGTTTGGGAAGCCTCAATTGAGGCTATTATAGCCTATTTTCAGAAAATAGCCCAAAAGCCTCAACTGTTGGAAACTTTTTCAAAAAAAAAAAAAAAAAAAAAAAAGGCTGCAGCCGGACAGTGTAGGCTGTGCCTACACTGTCACAGCCGGAAATGAGGACATCAACGTCGAAATTACCATTTTGCCCCTTTAATCAATTTAAAAAATTATAATTTTAAGGATAAATTTGTCATTTTAAATTCAAACATCATTTCAACACACTTTTCAATACAATAACTTAACTAAAAAATCATCTCATCTTCCCAAACATAAAAACTAAAATAGCCACTAAAATAGCCAAAAAGTCAAATAACCTACTAAAATAGTCACTTCCCAAACGAGGTATTAGTAATGGGGGTTTTATTTTTCAATCTGTGGAAGATAATTACAAATTCAATAAAAATTATATCTATATATATTTATATTTATATTTATATTGTTAATCAAAGAGTAATTATAAGTGTAAGAAATATTTCATGATCAATCAAATCACCAGCACAAAATAATTAGAAAATTAGAGCCTACCTAATAATTAATTACTAAACTCAAGTCAAACAACCACTATTTTATACAACTCTCATAATAAAAAATAAAGAAAGGAAAAAAAAACCATTAACAAAGAGTATCAACCTGCTTTTTCCCGTAAAACCCGCAACCCATAAGTTCACACCACACAACCACTAGGTCAAATCATTATAATCATTATGTATGAAATCCTAACAAATTGATCCCCACTATACAGAAAATGTTTCAGTTTAGTAATTAATGTTTAAATTATGTCAATTTGATTCTCAGTATATAAAAAATATTTTAATTTAGGAATATTTTGAAAATTTTATAAACAAAACTAGTTTTTTAATTTTTTAATTTTTTTAATCAAAAAAATCATAAAAAATCACAAAAAGCTAGCTTTTTAAGCTAAAAAGGCCACAAAAAATTAAAAAAAAATAAAAAACAAAAATTAACTTGTAACCAACTTCTCAAAACACTCCGTAGTCCCCAAATCTAACTCGGTTAATAAACGCCATTAAAATCAATGATAAGTATAAAAACACACCTTTTATATATTATAAATAAAATTGACACAATTTAAACATTAAAAATTAAACTAACACAATGTGAATATTTAAAATCAAAATGACACACGACAGTCAATTATTAGAGAGAATCTTTATAACAATTTTTTTTTTGTATTGGCTGTTTTCGATCCGTATGCAAGACAGGCTGTGTTCGACCATAGAGTTATTCTTTCCCATTTTGTTTCTATTTTTTCGTATCAGAAATGATACTTTTTTTTAATTTTAGCTCTAATAACTTGATAATGAAAAAACACACACACACACACAAAATACAAACATCACATCATTATAAGACTCACACACCATTAAAGCTCCACAATTAAAGCTCCCAATTTTTTTTTCTTTTCGATTCCTGCGTACATCATTGAAAAATGAAAAGATTCTTCGATTTCCCTAGCTAGATTCGTTTGCTTTACATTTGTCATTTACTTTATGTATTTATTTGTATGTGATTCAACAATTCTAATCAAACATATAGTGTACACAAATTGAATTCAAGATAAATGGTTGTGAAATATTTACATCTAACATAATTTTATTTTAAATTTAAAATTACTTGAGGGATATTATGAATGTGTTAAGAATATATGGTAAAAAATTTTAAAATATTATACATTCTTCATGAAAATAAGTGTAATAAAAATGTATGATATTTTTAAAAAATTTAAAAATCTATCCTCCATTTTAATTTTTTTTTTTTTTTATTTGAACACATCCTCCATTTTAAATTCAAAATTCAAATTCACTTACAAATTTTATTTTTTTCTTTTTTTGATGGGTTCAGTTAACAATTCTAAACTATTGATTTTTATTTTTAATGATGTGTTGCAAGCTTATACTAACTCTATTCTAATCATCTAATGAAAAGAGTCTAAATCCATGCTTCTTTTATTAATGGGATAAACTAATACATATTTTAACTTATCTGACACCTACCACATAATTAAAGTAAATTCTATTTTAAATTTCAATATGTCATTATTATTATAGAACACATCTATTAGTGAGAAAATTTACTTTAAAAAATTGTTATTTCGTACAACATTTCTCTTCTTTTTTTTCAGTTCTACACAATCTAATCCTTTTAGAAGTAGCCAACAGTTCTATTGAAAAAAAAAAAAAAAAATCTTTCAATATCACTATTGTTTCAGTAAACCATATGTTCATCAAGCTTTATTCACACATATGCATGCAATACAACAAAGGCAACAATACATAAGCATTTATTTATCAACAGAGAGAGAGAGAGAGAGAGAGAGAGAGAAGGGGTTGGCAAGTACCATGAGACCATAGGCAAACATTTGGATGCCATTGTTGCCAAGTGAAGCAGCAGCGAGCTCAAGATTGCCTAAGTGGCCGGCGAAGATTTGAGTTGACATGGACATACAGTAGTTGATCAAATAAACAATCACAGCAGGGGCTGCTAAGAAGAATAACAGCTTCAATTCAATCCACGTGGCCTGCCAGAGACGCTGCCAGAGCGGCACGCTTCGGTCACACAACACTCTCTCAAGTTCTCCGCTACTATATTCGATGCGATTTTCCGACGGTTCTTCTGGTGTTAGAATGGGTAGGTGTTGAAGCATGGGTTGGTAAATATCATTCCTTGAAGATTCCATCTTTGGATATCCACCTCCTTCTGGGGCGGCCATGGAGGTGGTGGTGATGGCGGCGGCGGTCGCAGAGGTGGTGGTGAGAGTGGTGGTGGGAGAGCTGATCAAATAAAATGGTAATGGAGGCTTTTATTGAAGGGGTTTGGATTGGACTAGTAAAAAGTGACAATCATGAATTTATAGGACAAATAATGGGGCAGTGGTGTTTTGAAAAAAATAATTGTAAATAATTAATATATTATAATTATTAATAATTAAAATTATAAATTTATTATAATTTTTAGAAATTATTGGTAATTTCTCTTTTGAGGTCGTTTTTCATTCATGGATTTTAGAAAAGATTTAGAAATAAAAATAAAAAAATATAAAATATAATTATATTTCACACACATTTTACTTATTTTTTATCTTTTTCTTTTTCAAATGTTAAAGTATCAATTGAGAATTATTAACTTATTTTTATTTAGTACGAAAAAAAAATTGTAAAAAATGATAAATTTAATAAGAAAATGATTTTTTCTCAAAAATTTATCTTATGAAAACACCTTTCACAATTTTTTATCGATAAGAGTTTACCACCATAAAGTGAGTGGTTAAATTTTTACTGGTTACAAATTGTGAAGGGATGTTTTTATAGGGAAAAAATTATGGGATGTAGCACTACCGAATTTAATGTGTTAGAACATCTCCAATCCAACATCAAATACTTCATCAAATTTGAAATTATATGAAATGCGTCAAATGAGATACTCTAACCCTTTCACTAAATTCATATCAAATAGAGGTAAAACTAAAACTTTCATTAAATGAAGTGAGTCTTTCATCTTTCATCAAATTTAAATTTAACATTAGGCCAGATATCCACCCGAATATCCTCCGGGATGTCCACTCGGATGTCCACCATGAGTAATTTTGACAAATTTTTTGTTTATGCCCGAATGATCTCTCAAACAACCAAAGATGTGAAAAAATTAAATAAAAATTTTAGTTTTAGCATTTAAGTAAACGATATTAAATTAATTTTTTATTTAAATTTATTTAAATTTGATGACATTTTTTATTCTATGTTGAAAATGGTCATAGTGATCTTTTATTGATAAAAAATATTTGATAATGCCGCAGAGTAATTGAACGGTATATTATATAAAATATTTCTTTTTAGGGACATTTTTTTTCCAACAGACTAACAATATATGCCGTGACATTATTTTCTGACAGACCAATAATATGTGGCCGCATCAGAAAGATTGGGATTCACTAAAGGGCAATGATAGAGAGGCTAATGGTGTGTTTGGTTGAAAAATTTGAGAAGAGATTAAGAAAGGAAAAGGAAAAAGGTAGGTAAAATATAAATAATATATATTTATATTTCACCTACTTTCACACATATTTTTCATTTTCTTTTTCGAATCTCTCCTCAAATCTCTAAACCAAATACAGTGTAAAAAAATTACTACTTGTCTCACATGAGTTTGAATTCTACATAAATGTCCCACATGAATATGGGTCTTATAATCATATTATATGAAACATTTAATAAAAATATTAATAAAATTCTTGGTATTTCTAACATTTTTCTTCACTAAAATGCCCATTTCACCTCCCTCGTGTTCCATGCAAGATGCTTTTGATTTGATTCTGGGGGGGGGGGGGGGGGACAAATTTCTAAATAGTAGTAATTAGACCAAAAATAGTAGTAAACTGATGCGAGATAGTAGTAAACTGATGCGAGATAAAAAACTGAATTTCTAAATAGTAGTAAACTGATGCGAGATAAAAAAAAAAAAAAAACTATATATAAAAAAAGACCAAAAAAATTTACCCTAAAATATAAAAGAATAATCTCAAGTTTAGAATGACAATAAATTATAATTGTCTATAATATTTTAAAATTAATAGATAGACAATGATAATAACATCAAGCAGATTTTATAGTCTACTCGATAATTAAATATGAAAAATAGTTTGAGAATTGTTTTTACTAAAACATCTTATCTTTTTAAAATAAAATACATATTACGGAATTTCTTGATGTTAAAAGTAATAAACTCACTACTTAATACATCATTTGGTTTATGGACAATACATTTTGGATAAAAAGAAAATATTATACGCACATAATACTAATTTATAAGTGTTTAGCCTACTTGATCACAGGTCCAACTTGAACGGCTTGAAAGATTGTCTAAATCCAATTCGAATTGTGCTAAGAGCTGTATAGGGCTGCCAAAATCAGAATTGTAACCGAAATTGTTGACCTAAATCCAACCCCGCAAGTTAAACCCGAATTGCACAAAAAATTGAGTTTTCTATTTTTTGGTTGTTGTTATTTTTTTTTTTGTGTGTGTGTGTGTTGGGGGGGGGGGGGTTGAATATTAAGTTAATTAATTTGTTAAACTTACACTCAATTAATTTTATTTTATGTATTTGTAAAATCATTAATAACATTGGACTAAATAATTTATCTTTTTTTTTTTGATAATTAGATGTCCAAATTAACTTACATACATCTCGACTAATCCCAAAATCTTGAAATTAATAATCAAACAAATCTCCAATAGCTCCAAGATTTGAAATGTTTAGTGTAGCTTACAACCCTGTCGAGTGAGTGGGAAGAAAATATAGAGGAACAATTCCCCCCACCCCCTCCCCCACACGTGCGCGCACACAAAAATCTAAGGTTTGAACCATTTAACAAAATAAATCTTGACTTTTTAATTTTGTCAATTTAAATCTCAATCTTTTGATTTGTTTTTAATTTAAACCATTCACCTATTTTTATTAAGCTAAACCAATGAAAAAATAATATTTTAGTCATTAAACTCAATGTAAATATATATAAAATGTTCAAAATATTATTTTTTATTGAGTTTAATAACTAAAATACTATTTTCAGTTGATTTTACTTAAAGAAAATAAGCAAATTATTTAGATTGAAGACAAATAAAAAATATATGGTTTAAATTGACAAAATTAAAAGTTCGGAATTTATTTTGTTATAAAAATCAAATTTTCAGATTTTTTTGTAATTTCTCCAAATATTAAAAAATAGCCTATCATTTACTTTATTTTGGTTAGTTTTTCTCTCTCTCTTTTTCGGTTGTAATCAATTAAGAGAATTTTGTAGTAAACACCTCAAGATGTGTACTTTGGTAAGATACGATTAATAATGATCAAGTTACGTTATAATTTAGTTTTTACTGTCGATTAGGACTGGTTGACAACCAATAATATATGTCATAATCCAGCTACATTTGATTACTCTAATTTATTTTGAAAATTTCTCATTTAAGAATAATTTGTGATATTTGAGATGTGACATTGAAAAATCCTACTTTAAACCATCTAAATGCAAAAACCATCTTACTCTAGTTATGGAGTATAGGTTAAAAAGGAAGTAGTAAAGACTTTATTTTGTTGAGAAAATGAAAATTAAAAAAATAAGAGTAATAATAACCAACAAATTTTTTATACATAATTTTTACAAGAAATTATATAATTTTTTTTTTATTATTTTGTTTCTAACTAAAACACTCCATAATTAAGAATAATGATATATAAATAGAGAAGTACATATCTAGACGTGACATTGAGAATTTTCATTTTAAAATAAACTTTTCATGCAAATAACATTTAATTATAGTTTTACCCCCTTCACATTATTCTAACGATAAATTTTAGTGTTATATAAATAGAAAAATTATACAAAAAATTAATACCAAATAATGAGACTAGCTCTAATTTTATCATTTTACACTAAAAGGTCCATCAACTTAGTTTATATTTTTAAAAGTGTTACTATTACATCATTCTAATCAAGAATTTTATATAAAATATTTTGCAAGAATATCATTTTTGACAAATTTTATATAAAAATTATGTATGTACATTATTCTGAAAATATAATTTATGAATAATTTTTTATTTGTAAATATTTTTTTATTGTAATTATGTCAAATTTTTTTGTAATTATGTCATTGATGAAAATAATGACAAAAACAGAAACAGTTACATATAGTTGTTTATGCTGCATGATTGCCAAGAAAAAGTTGGAGGAAAGGGACCTTTCCCATCATTATCAGCGCCGGCCCTAGTTAATGCTGCATGATTGCCAAGAAAAAGTTGGAGGAAAGGGTCCTTTCCATCATTATCAGCGCCGGCCCTAAGTTATTAGGGGTGTGAGGGCATCCACTATGAATGTCTTAAAATGTGTTATAGGATAAAAAATGTTAAAAATGAGATTTAAAAATAAATGTTAAGAATTTGTTAATTTAGTGAATGAATGATGGTACAATGGATATGTTAAAGGTGTGTTAATGTATGTGTTAAATATATATATATGTGTGTATATAATAAATAAAATAAATAAATAATTTAATTTAATCAAAAATTTCAAGTCCAAAAATAAATTTTAAGTCCAAAAAAAAATCTCAACAAGTAAAAAATAAAAAATAAATTTGCTGTTGAGCGGTCAACTGGTCAGACGTCCTGCCGGTCAACTGGTAAGACAAAAAAACGCACTCCTTCGCTAGCTAAAACGCTCGTTACAGATAACAAACAAATTAACACAAGTTAACAACTGACAAATTTAACACACCTACTAGCAATTCCATTGTGAGAACAAAAACAGAAAATGACTAGGTAAAAAATAACAACTGACACTAACACATGTTCTAACAGCTCCACTGTAAATGCTCTAAGGCGAATTTTTTAAATTAGTCCTTCATATGTCCTTATCTAAAAAGAAAATTTGTTTGGATAAGACAAAAAAGGATAAAAATTTATTTCTATTATATTACAATTTAACAAAATTTAGATAACAAATATATATATATATATATATATGTATATATATATAAAATAATTGAACTTTAATTAGTTGAAACGAATCTTTATTTTTTAGCTTAACAATACTATAAGAATTAAAATTAATTAGGGGTAAAATGCGAATTTTCGACACAACTCAAGCAATATATAAAATTAGCAAGTTAGGGTTGATTATTTTCAACATAAATCCAAATATGACACGACTCCATAACATTAATTATTAGTTACAAATTTTAATGTTCACTAAGAGTTGTCATGACATTTTTTTAATCTTTTATTAAACTCCATCTAACTGAATAAAAAAATATGCAAAATAATAATTAAGACTATTATCTTTTTTTCATTTGAGATATGTATTTTTTTGTTACCTATTTTAGAGACATTCTAGTAAAAAATATATAGTAATAAGGTACAATTTTTTTAATTAGAAAAATGTAATTGAATTAAAATCAAACATTCTATGAATAATTTCATTTAGTAGAAATAAATTCTATAAAATTCAACTTATGAGAAAAATCTTATTCACTCCATACACTTGCTAAGTCATTTTTAACTAAAAGTGGAAGTTTTCACATTAAATATCAATCGGACACAAATCAAAATAACACCATACGATAAAATGAAAATAAATTAATTGAACTAATATTAAAATTATTATGAAATAATATGACATGATACACTCTCCTAATTAAAAATTTTAAATTTTATTTAAAATTAAAAATCAGAGACTACCGCGTTAGTGGCCCCGCCTCAGGACCCGCCCGATCATTAAACCATCAAATAACATGCTTTAGGTGAGGTTGCATCAACTCATCTTATAGATGTACTACCCGGTTGGTGGGATAGTGGAAAAAGCGGCTCTTTCTACAGTATGATTTTGGTTTGAATTTTGGAAGGTATGAAAAATGGTTAGCATTTCACTTGCTTGGTTCATTTTGAGATTTCCCGTTGTAATCTAATCAGTTTCAAATTTTTTTTATGACGTATGGCTGAATTTTATTAGTATTTTGATAGTAAACCCCTTCCTATATGTTAAGTTAAATCTAATTAACAATCGCCAAAATCAAGACCCATGGATAACACCATCATAGAGTATCCTTTTTTCTTGTTAAAAAAAAAAAAACAAACAAACTCATTTTAGGGTTGGTTTGGGAAGTTGGTTTGCTTTTTGACTTTTTGACTTTTTTGGCTATTTTGGAAATGATTTTTTGACTTTTTGACTTTTTTTGTGAGAGAAGAGTGTAATGATTATAGGTTGGATGTGATGTTTTGTTTGTTATGGCTAAAATAACCTATTTTGTCTTTTGTGACTATTTTAGCCACAAACCATCTTCCCAAACGGACCCTTATGAATCACTTTTTGGGACAACCCAGTGAAACTTCAAGTGGACTACCTACTATATCAAGCCCAAAATGATATGAATAAATAATAAATTTTACGCACAAGTCTTAATTTATAAATCTATACTCTATTAAATCTTAATTAAGATTTTTTTAATTTTAAAGTTCTATTAAATTTTTAATAATAAGAATTGTTCTTCAAAATAATGATTATTCATCATTTATGATTATATATAAAGGAATATGATGATTTAATATTTATTTTGATTTTTAAAACTTTAAAATTATCAACTTTCAAATTGAAAAAAAATAAAAAAATAATTATGTACAAAAAAAAATTTTAATTTTTTTTTGAAAAAATTGAAAAAACTGAATTATTTTTTTGTATAAAATTGAAAATTTTGTATCTAAGTAGGATGATAATGGAATATTGATATGCAAAACTTAAAAAAAAATAATAAAATAAAATAAATAAATAAAATAAAATAAAATAAAAATAAAAATTAATAATGTTCTCAGTTTTAAAATTGGAAAGAATTGATAATATTCTCAGTTTTATTGGATAGTTGAATCAAACTAATAAGTAGAAGGGTAAAAACGTTTAATTTCATACTCTGTTTTTTTTTCCTCAGTTAGTGAAATAATTATCTGAAATATTACTATGCAAAATTAATAATGTTCTTAGTTTTAAAAATTAGAAAGAAAAAAAAACTAATAATATTCTCAGTTTTACTAAGTAGAATGTATTGGTTCAAAAAATCTTAGATATGACCTAAATTGTCATAACATTTGTAAATAAGATTTTTAGATAATTAATTCTAAATAAAATGGGTTTGTTGGCTACATATTTTGTAAAAGCCAAATCATAGTTTGACACGTGGGAGAATAAGGGTATTATGGGAAAATAATTCAAGTCCTCAATCCTGATCGAACACGTGGCAATGAACATTGGTTCTTACGTGATCTGAGTAGCACTAGATCAGTAAAGAGATACAAAGTGACGTGGCTTTAACGGTTACTCATATTCAAATTTCGAATACAGGAGGGAAGCTCAGCTGCAAGAGATGGCGTAGTGGGACTACTTCTAAGGTAGCATGATCAACGATCATGGAGGAGCAGTTCGACGGTTTGAAGCGCAGTTCGAATGTCATCTTTGACAAGTATAAATAGCAGGGAAGCCCTCAGAAAAGGCCCCCAGACTCAGATCATACAAACCAGTCTTTACTTCATATTTTCCTTTCCAGTTTTACATTTCTTGTTCTTTAAATACCTGCACTTTAATACCAGCACTGCACTTCGATTTATAGGAGTAGTTTCAAGTAGATTCAAGTAGACTGTCGCTGTAAACCTCTTCGAGGCTGAGTTTGGATTATTGTAAGTGTTCATTTTAATGAAATACTTCGATTGTTCTTCATATTAACTGTTATTTCTCTTAATTTCTCCTAAGTCAAGCCACCAGTAAAAGTCCTCTTCATTGAGGCTGAAAGAACTAAAACACAATCGTCTGATAATTGGTTGGCAATTATAATTTCTGTAAGGACTGATTGATCCTTGCTGGCACGCTCGCATTTACAAAATTACCCTTCGAAAAGCCAAAAAGCCAACATATATTTTTGGCACGCCCGGTGGGACTCGTTAAAATGGCTAGACGAAGACGACAAGGGGAAAATGAACGCCTGGAAGAAGGCGTAGAAGGAGAGGTAGAGATACCTAATCCAGAGGAGAATGTGGTAACACATCCTATGGAGACTCCTATGCTATCAGAACCTTTGGTCGAACAGACCAGTACTTCTAGACAAGAACCATATGTTCATAATATTGGACGAAACCAAGGAATTGGACCATCCACCGTTCCATCTACCCAGCCAACAAATCCATGGAATGGCTTGGTAGATGCTATGGGACAACAATTAATGAACACAATGGAAAGGTGGGCAACATCCTTTTTGGATCGAATGAATAACCACCAACCAACAAATACAAGACACACAGAGGAAATTTTAAATGTCCCTCAGCAAAGATTGGCTAGAGAAAAACAGCCTATGCAAGTTAATGGACAATTTAATGGTCAGACTAGTACTCAAAACCATGAAAGATCATCACCTCAGTCTTGGTATGAACCCATTTCAAGGCTTGTAGTAGGCCAAAATGCCTCAGTACTCAACAGTGAAGTACAAGAAACTGGCATAAGAATGGTGGCAAATCCCATGTTCGAAGCCATACCTGGCACTAGGGGGTATAATAACCCCTTATTCGAATTTATACCTGGGGGTTGGAAGGTTTTCCCACAAATGGAAGGGACACAATACCTGTTCCAGCACCTTTCACAGGTCCTTTCGCAGGACAAGCTCAAAGGGGTTACCCATACCCTCAACAGCAACCTGCACCACAGGGGCAACCAGTCCCAAATATACCACCTTTTGGACCAAGAGGACCACAGGCACAAGTTTGTCCACCAAAATCCTGTGTTTGTCCCTCCAGTAGTGGTTCAGCAAGCCCAAATATGGTCCCTAGGGACCAAATTGCTGATATTGTTAGGGAGATGTGTGGACCGATGGCTCGGGGGTCCAGACTCCTGTATACAGAAAACCATACCCAGAGTGGGTAGATAGGGTACATGAATACCCAAGAGGATTCAGAATACCAGACTTTACCCTATTCTATGGAACTGGAAATCAATCGACAGTAGAGCATATTGCCAGATTCGCTGCTCAATGTGGTGAATTCACTAATCATGACTACATAAAACTGAGATTATTTCCAAACTCTTTAACTGGGGGAGCATTTGTATGGTATATCAACCTTACACCTGGCTCCATTCAAACTTTGCAACAAATGGAAGAGGCATTTCATGCCCAATTCTTCCAATCAGAGCCAAAGGTGTCCATGGCAGACTTGGCAAGATTGAGTCAAAGGCCTGAAGAAAAGGCTACTCAGTTCATTACCAGATTTAAAAGGGCTCGAAATAAATGTAGAGTCATCCTTCCAGAGCCAGAATTTATAAGATTGGCTCAAAACGGTTTAGAGTTCAGGCTTCGAAAGAAGTTTGATTCAACTGAATTCAGGGATTTGGTCGAACTAACCTATAAGGTGTCTCGATATGAAGCATTACTAGAAGAAGAACAAGATCGAAACAATGCTTCGTATAAGACATATTATAGAGATCCCAATTATGAGATCGATGCAGCAGAGATTGTGGGCAAAGAGCCCGTAATCTGTGAAGCATTAATTCATAAGGATACAACCATCGACCAGCAGTTTAAAAAGAAAGACTTTCACAGAAAGTATTCTTTCGATTTAACAAAAGCAGATGACATTTTTGATCATTTGCTTGCAGCCAATTTCCTTAAGTTACCAAAAGGGGTAAAACTGCCGTCTCTTGATGAACTTAAAGGAAAAGTATACTGTAAATGGCATAATTCTTGGTCTCACTCGACTAAAAACTGCATTGTTTTTCGAGACAGGATCCAAGAGCAAATCCGGAAAGGAAGTCTGAAGTTCCCAGCCAAAACAGAGAAAACCATGGGAATTGACAGCAACCCGTTTCCAGAAGTTGGAGAAAGCGCGGCTAATGTGGTTGTACCAAACTTTCAGAATCTATCTCTGCAGGAATTGGAGGAGGTCAATGTGCAAATGCATATTGCCAACCAGACAGCTGCCAAGAAGGAGACTAGAAACCCGCCAGTTGTTGGACAAGGTTTCTCACATCAGAAGGAACACTCTGATGAAGAAGTACTGGATGACGATTCCTTGGAAGCAGCTGTAATGCAAAGGATGTGTCCCAGATGCAGACTAAGCTACAAATGGTTGAAGGGGCTTCCAATTGATGGGAAGCAATACTATAGGGATGTTCAGAGACGCCCTAAGTCAACCAATGCTTACAACAAAAGGCCGTATCCGGCTAGTGATAGGCAGCGACCTTTAGTGGTTGAGCCTGCAGTAGACAGAATGCGTGATAAAGGCAAGAGGCCCTTGCATGAATCTAGGCCACCTAACTACTACAGAATGGAGAGCAGCCATTCCGAAAGAAGATTGGAGAGGAGTTCAGGTTATGGGACTAAAGCCAGAGATTGGCCCCCCAGACCAACCTCACACAGAACAGAAAATGGCCACCTCCATCAAAGGCCAGAATCAAGCTCGAAGCATGCGATCAGAACCAAGCACTTACCTCCACGGCCAGTTTCGAAGATGGCTTCGAAGGTGGAAAAGGGTGATTCGACATCTGAATCAGTAAGCTCTTGGGTACCTGGAGTTCCAGATTGGTTTGTAATGCAAAACAAACCTAGGGAATTGTCTGCCAGGAGAGATTGGAATCACAGGAAGGATGGTCAAACCTCCTTTGGTGGCTCCGAACAACTGGGTATTGCTGAAACACCCAAAGACAAAGGAACCAAATATGGTTCCAGTTATTTCCAGATCACAAAGGAGGAAGATTCAGCGTAGGTACACCCAATACCAACAAGACCTGAAAGAAAGTGGAGAGAGTTCTTCACAGGACAAGACAGAAGGAAAGAAAATTTCGAAGTCAGACCATGCTCCAAAACCCACTCTACAAAGTAAAGTGGTTTGTAGCAGAGAACAATTGGCCCAAGTTCATTCTGAATTAAAGGCCAGGGAGAAGTCTAGTTGGCAGGGCTGGAGAAGGCTCTGATGGAAAGTGATAGTGAAACGGAAGAAGAGATTGGATGAGCCAAAAGAAGGAAATGGCAGAAGAAGAAATGTTCGAAGCCTTCATGGCTGAACAAACATTTTTGACTGAAGAACCAGTTGAGAAAGATCCTTCGAAGGGATCAGTTATCAATGAAATACCAGAATGCAGCATGGAGGATGCTGCTGAAGATACTGAGCAAGGTAGCCAAGAGGGAAAGAAGGTATATCCAGCCATCCAGTTTGGCTAATTTCCCCCTGTATCAGTCAACATGGTACACATACTACCTCATGAATTCCAGGCTGAAAATGAGGATCAAGGTGACCAAGACATGGATCCAATTCCTGTCTCTAGCGAGGAGTCACAAGTGAGTATGGTACAGGGATGCTCCTGAAATGGCTACTCCAATGGAAACTGAGTGTAAAAGTGAAGAGCGAAGAGGTGAGCATCAACCTCTCATATCCTTTTGAATACCCCTCAAATTCCATGACCCAACATGTCAAGCCTTTGTACATCAAGGCTTCTTTGATGGGATACAGCTAAACCGAGTCCTAATAGACAATGGGGCAGCGGTAAACTTATTACCGAAATCTTCTTTGAAGAAAACTAGGGAAGAGAATCCCAGGTTGATCCCAACCAGCACAACCATTGCTGGCTTTGCTGGAGATAAGCAGATGGCTCAAGGGATTCTGCCTATTAATTTGAGTGTGGGAACCAGGGATTGTATGACAGCATTCTTCGTCATCGACAGCCATGCTAAATATTAATGCCTTACTTGGGAGAGATTGGATCCCACCAACAAATGTGTGCCTTCCTCTTTGCATCAGAAGATCATGATGGCCCTGGGCAATGGAGAGAAGAAGAGATTGATGCAGATCCCTCAACCCTTCAAGCTGTGCAGACTTTGCAGAGGCCAATTTGTTATATTGAGGAGTGACACCACTCAGTATACTGAGGAAAGCTGATGGCTCAGCCGAAGTGACGCTGATGAGGAA